>CM032125.1:1200000-1729849 GCA_018894105.1 Jacaranda mimosifolia
AAAACTATCTTTAATTTGTGATTATTACACATTGAAGAAAAACCAAACTAATAAGACTTTATTCATATATGTAAGAAAGAAGATCATTGTTGTAGCACCCCTCCTCAGGACGACACCTCAATCAAAGCACCACACAGATTCAATCTTAAATATCAGAGTCGCAATCTAACAAAAGGCCCATAAGTTCATTTCACAGATATTCTAAAATGACATTCAATCTCATCAATCAATTCTAAACCAAAATTTTTAAAATAAACACCTACTAAACTTCATAGTATTAATATCTTACTGCATAACACATTAAAACCTTATAATTAAAATCATACATATCACAACATCTCTAAGGTTTCCTTCCCAATACAATACGTCATAACTTATGTTCTGTACAATCTTCAAAATGAAATCAAATACATTTCTTCCCAGATCCATCTTGAACCATCTCCTCCCCGTTTGATATCATAGAATGTAAGGAGGTAAGTCCAAAGACTTAGTGAGTAATGCAGAAGGGATTTATCGAGGATGATTCGACTCGACAAATCATAATATAAACGAACAGATCAAACAGATACATAAACAGATAGTACTGAAAAGCACACAAGAAACTCTCCTGCCTTATCGCTCCAAGATCAGATGTCAGACAGACAGAAACAATCAAACAGATCAAATCCAAAGCAGATGCACTCAAAGGATAGTCTAAGATGTGCATTGCCGATTCACCTTATACCAGACAAACATATCACCTAAGCGTAACAGCTTGGTATATGGCAGATGCCCATACGAGCTGTATAGCGCACCGCCGATGCCCAGGGGAAAGTCTTTAGCGCACCATCGATACCCAGGGGAAGTCCCTAGCGTACCGCCGACACCGAGGGGAAAGTCCCAAGCATGCCTCATATAACCAAACATATCGCCCGGATCGGCGCTTGGCCTCATAATCACCATACAAATAACAGAATTACCGCTTATGCAGATGCCTAGGGGAAAATCCCTAGCACATTGCCGGTTTCAGACATAATAGATCATAGCAGACTGAAACAATGTCTATCAGGTAACAGATAACAATAACAGATACAGATATGCCAACATGGCCAAAATACAGATCAGATAACAGAAATGCCAACAAGGCAACAGATACAAAGCAGATTTAGAACAGATAACAGACATAATTCTAGGCGCAAGAACAGACAGAAACAGATACAGAATAGATATAACCCACACAGGGTATTCAGAACAGAATCAAATATCAAATAGAATCCAAACATGGTTCTAAGTAACGTACAAAAATAGTAGCTCAATAGGGTGCCAAATTGGCAGAGCCTCATAGGTATAACAAGTGCCAAGAGGGATAGATCCTCACCTTATACCCAATCAGTCAGATATATAGCTATTGCTCGTCACCGACCAAATCTCCGTCACCTAATTCACAAAATAATTCATAATTAAAGTTCGATAGATTCTACTAACCTTATTCGTTATCGAAACTTAATATTTCCCAAAATCACCAAATAAATCTTATTTAAATCCAAATTTATATAAATCAATCAAACTAACTTAATCTTATCAACTATTAACAATTTAAGATTTAAAATCTCAAATTCCTATTCATAAATAATCTATAATTAACTCAAACCCACAAAATGTCACTAATTAAATCTTACAAAATCTATATAACTCAATTCAACCTCCAACTACATAATATTCCATGCTTAATCTAACAATTATCTCCAAAATTATTAATATGCCATCAAAATCTAAAATTTCCTATACATATATATAATACATAATCATATAATAACACAACCTAAAGTCCATAATTAAATCACTCATCATCCTAACTCATACATATAACTTACATGAATATATATAATACATAAAAATATAATTATCAAAACCTAACAAAATTCATAACTCACTAATTAATGCCCGGATTCAAAAATGGACTATACCGTCTTGGAACGAGGAGATAATTCTGCCCCCAAGTCGCCAGAGCACAGGTGCCGGCCGTCGGCCTCTGTCGCCGAAAATTCACCGTCACAACCAGAAGATACTCCTCAACTCTACGATCACAACCCCTCAAACAATTTCAGATTCCGACATCATTTGGTCGGTCAATTGGCCAAAAAACCATAATCCCGCCACCAACACCGCCGCGCTGGTTTTTCTCCGATTACTTCATCGTCGGTGGTCCGTTTTGCTCGTTCAAGCTACCGTTGTGATCCTTGAGTCGAGCCCAACAAAACCCAGTACTTAAACTCAAAGTTTCGTTGCCGAAACGAAGAAACCCATCGACCTCCACCATGGCCGAAACTTCAAGCTCTAATTCCAGCCGCCTCATCGATCGGTTTTAGGGAAAAGTTGTATATTTGAGTTCCTTGAGCTGAGAGGAGTAAAACGGTACATAATTTGTTGGGTTTTATCGTTCGCCGGAAAAAATGATTGGAGGAGGAAGCCACGGTTGTGAGGGAGGAGAAGAAGGAATGAGGAGAAAAATGAAGAAGAAAGAAGAAAAAGGAAGAAAGGAAATTGGTGGTCAAAATTAGCATTAATTTTGACTTGATGGAAAGCATTGGACAAGCATGGTGGACGTATGGTTCGCTTGACTTCATCCATGTTTTTTTTTTTAATAATAATTTAAAATCTCTCAATTTAGTTTCCAAAATAAATAAAATGTATTTTCGATCTCAAAATCTTGTAAAAATATAAATTGAATCTTATATAATTTTTATCATGATTAAATAATTCAAAATTTTAATTGAATAACTAAAATTAACTGATAAAATAATTAATAATAATTTAACAAATATATAAAATTTTGGGGTCGTTACAATTGTAACCACAACACATTTGAAAGTTCTAATTGGGTTTTATATTGTTAAGATTTTGGCCAAGTTAATGAATTAAAACACTGAAAGTTCACGAGCATGGTTAAATAAGCAATTGAAAGTTCATGATAAATTGTGCATTTCTTTGTCCCGAATTCTAATAGCATGTTTTTGAAAATATTTTGATAATGTATGTAATTCTTGATTTTGTATCTAATTATTTCTTATTTTAAGCAAAAACGGTTTCTTTTTTTAAAATTTTATTTTTGCATGATATTTATACATGCTCAAATCCGATAGAGGGTGAAGAAATTTATTTACTGTGCCAAGTGGCACTCATGCTTTATCTTTTTAATCTTTTTGTAGAGAACTTATTTTAGGATGAGGAAGACAATCAATTTTGGAGATGGCGGTGAGAAATCTATTTTCTTTTTAATATCGCTTTAGGTTCATTTTTGTTCTTTTGTTTTAAATATTAGTTCATTGTTGAGGAGATTTTTCTTTTTCTATTTTTAATCGTTAGGTTTGATTCTAAAAGCAAGTATTTGAATTATTTTCGATTGTGATAATTTGGGATTTTCAATAATATTTTTGGGATTTTAGTATGCTCAGTTTTAATTCAATGGCTCTGTGTCCCTAAATCTTTAGACCTAAGGAAGTTGTTGTGTTAATGTCCTGAATTTGTAGCGTGGCAGCTCCATTGAAATGGCAGGTCTAATTAGTGAGTTCACCATTTTAAATTTTCGTACGATTGGTTTGGCCAATTTTAGACAAACCATGAACACTTCATAATTTTTGGAGAGGGGGTATTACAAAAATTTTAAGACTACCTTATTTTGTGATTGTCACACATTGGCAGCAAAAAAAAAAAAAAAAATGGGGAGGAAAGAAAAGAAAAGAAACTAAGATTTTAGGCATACACCCCATGTATGTTGGTGCAGCTTAAGCGCAAACAATGGAAATTTAGCGGGCCGGTAATGGGAGGGTCAGGTAGTGTAGATCTGAGCAGCCGTAATGCAACAGCTCACCATTGGGATTGGTTATAATTTATGCTGCATTTGTTCTTTGCAATTGCAGCACTAATCTCTTGAGGGAAACAGAAGTATAAGTTTTGTTCTGATGGCAGAGGCAAATGCTTTGTCGAGAAGATGTAAAGATGATCGATGTTTATTGATCTGATCAATGAATATATTTCTGCACAACATCTAGCTTAGTTAATGTGCTTGGTCTGATTGATTCACTTGTCTAATCTTTTGCCCTTTTGTTTTCTTTCTAAATAATGTTGGCAGACATTATGGTTCTGCAGCTGCTCCGTTGCACTTGCATTAATTGGAATTCGTATGTTATGTCTTATTAATTATGTCTTATTACTAATACGGAATTCTAGCAAGGTTTCTATTCGTATGTAATGGAATTGCTACTTCATTGATTATGGAACTTATAGAGGAATAGTTAGGCATCAAATAAAAGGTCTGATTTTTTGATAAAGAGAAAATTTCTTGCTCTGTTTTTCCTTAAATATTCAATTAATTCTGTTTCTAATGTACAGCAGATCAGTTTCTCTATAATCCTTTCAAGGGAATATGCAATGATAAATGAATTCACGACTTTCAGCACAAAAGCAAGTGGGGTAAGTAACTATTGCACAAGCTTGTGAAGCCCTTCTGCAATCTGCTTACACACGTATAACAATACAATTATTCAAGATGATCAAATTGATGGAAAGGTTGTCCTAATTATCTTTACAATAAGTCGTATTCTCAACACAATCGAAAAGTTTTTAGCATTATTTTAACTTGCTAGAAAAGTGCCTGTATCATGCACCTGTGTAGTTATTTTAAACCACCATTATTAGAAAATTCTTAAACTACTAATATGTGTATATATATATATAATCTAAAAAATTTGTAAAAGATACAAGTTAAATTACAATGAGAAAAAGACATATTTTCATTATATTATGTTAAATAATTATATTAAACTTTATATTTGTATATGCCATGATTCCATAATAAATATATTGATCACAAGTTAGTCAATATTAAAATATATGTTATGATAATTAATATTCATTTTAAATTTGTATCAGAGGGCACACATAAAGAATCTTTTCCTTATTAGTTTGTATTTTATTTCTTATGTATAATTTATTATCTAAGATACTTGATATTATATTTATTTTATTATGAATATTATATTAATATTTATCACATTTTTTTTATTTATTACAATAAGTCTCTAATTTGTTTTTATTCTATAATTTGTATATTTTAAATTAGTATGTTTTGCATATTGACAAGGGTGTAAAGTCGGTTAACATATATTTCCACTACAAAAAAAAAATCTAGGAGTCAACTATGTACGACTAATTCGTAGTTGATACTAAAAATTTATAGCTTTAACCATGAGATTGACCTAGTTAAATCCGAAGTAGTTGCTCTCATGTAACCCTTCCTACAACCAATTCGTAACTGATAATCAATTCAAATATGTGGATATTGTATAGCTAATCTGTTACGCTTTCAACGAACAAGTCTACAAAATTGATTGTTAATAACTTTTTGTTGCTTGTTATTTAAAAAAAAATTATATTTGCTATGAAAATTTGTAATTATAGTTCATAGTTTTGTAGCTATGAAATTAATTTCGTAGCAAATTTTTTATAGTAGATACCTAAGTCTTTAGTACTATTTTGTTATCTGACAGTCATTCAATTTTTTCCACTACTGGTACAGTAGATTTTGTGTATAATACCATGATTTAGAAAAGAACAAAAGAACCAAAAAAAAAAAAAAAAAGAACAAAAGAACGGAGAGATAAAGTTTAAAAATAGAGATTAATTACTATTTTAAAAAGGATAAGTATTAGAAAAACTGATTTTATAAATTGTACACTAATACTAATATTAGTTGAAATTATTAAATCACTCAAATCTTGTGTTACAATACAAATCTTAAATTTGCAGTTAGTCTTATTCCATCTCAATTTGATTCCCTTTTTTTTTTTCCCCCAACTGCTCCCCCTCTTCTTCTTTATCTTCTATGACAGTTAATTTGTGCAAAGAAGATAAGATTACAAAAAATATTATGAAATACCATTAGGGAAAAAAAAATAGAAAAGAAAAAGAACAAATCTTAAACTCCAATCTAACACAGACTCATTCATATGCATCTTTTCCATTTTAATAATCAATCGCATCCTTTTGGGAGTAAAATAATCTTGCACGATTAAAATCTGAACAAGTTAAAGAGTTTGAAGTTAAATCTATCTCAAAAAAAAATAAGGGAAAAAGAAAAAAGAGTTTGCAGTTAAACCATTAACACTTCAAATGTTGTCCATGGAAACAGATATCTCTCCACCCTCTGCTTCTTGAGTTTGAATATATACTGATTAGTGCATCATCAACAATGATTAAAATCTCTGAAAACTCCAACAGAAAAGAATCAGAGAAGAAAACAGATTAAAATCAGTGACGACTGGAAACAGAAATGGTTCCCAAGAAAATTTAAGATTAGAGAGTCAAGTCAAGAAGAACAGTGAATGATAGTTTAAATACTTGTCGAATTAATCCTACATATAAAATTAAGTTATTAAATAAAGACTTGAATAATAAAGTCTCTAACCTGATCAAAAGCAGAGGAATCACTTTCTCCAAGTATCACCCACACGAACTTGAAGGGCATCATTTCCCTCACTTTCTTGCTCCTCTTGTATACGCTTGGCTGACTCCACAACAGATTCATTCTGATCATCAACCTCAATGAGTTCAAGTGTTGGAATTTCTCCTATATCATTTGGAATCTCATTTAGATTCCAACAATGATAAATCACTAGGTACTTGAGGCTTGGAAAGTGGCTACTTTCAGTTATCCATTGATGGAATGCTAACTCATCAATTAGTAGGAATTTTAGTCGAGAAAATTCACCTTCACTTGTTTCCCATTTGTATCCATAGAAAGCATAATATCTTAGTTTAAGCACTTCAAGATTAGGCAAGGAACCAACAATCGACATATCTTCCCATCGAAGTCTCAGACCAACCAAGGTTAACTTTTTCAGGGTTGTTGGAAAAGCAGGATTAAGCTTTTCCTGAAAAGAACCTAAATACACCTCTAACTTTAGCTTTTCAAGTTGACGCAGATGGACAAGATTATCAAGGTCTTGAACATATTCTTCCCTCCTATAAAGGATTCCCAATTTCTTCAAGTTTGGAATCATTTCTAGGATCTCTTCAGTACATTTGAAATCATTTACTCCCGAAAGTGTTTGCAGGTTTTCTAGTGGAAAAGTTGGAGCTCCTTGTGGAATAGTGGGTAAGGGACCAATAAATATTAGATGCCTTAATTGTGGCATCCTCCAAATTTCCATTGGCAGATATACTGAAAGTAGTGATATGGCACGCCAATATGTCTTTCCTGGATCAATGATTAAGGTTTGAAGATTCTGAAGGTTTAATATGGATGGAGGAACAATAAGTTTTACCGCAGCAGGAAAAGCAAGGTACCTTAAATGAATCAGCTCAAATACTTCAGCAGGTATCTTGGAAATTATGAACCAAAGAGCATAGTCAGCAGAAACCACATCCAATACCCTGAGCAATCTAAATTTTCCAAACGAGCTTAGTGAACTTCCATCAAGGTGGAAACATATAATAGTACGGATGGTTGAGCAATAAATATTTTTAAGCCTAACCAGATGGCAAAAAGCAATACTTATGCGGTGCGGGTTCCTAATTAGACGATTAATCTTGTAAGCGTACATACCCATAACATTTAGAAGAAACTTTTCTTCCTGTGCTTTTCTTATGCATAAGTCTCGCACGAGATCATGGATGCTCAAACTTTTGATTTTGCCATTAGATTTCCTCCTACTCACTAATACAAGACTTCTCTTCACAAGATCCTCCACATACTCTTCTGCCACCTCTTCAGAACTTTTAGATTCACTTGGTTGTGAAAAACCCTCAGTCACCCATAATTTGATGAGTTTGGAGACACGAATTTCATGATCTTCTTCAAAGCCTCCCATATATAGGAAACATGGTCTCAAATAATGAGGCAAGTGGATGTAACTTAAAGATATTATCTTTGTGGACAACTCCTCATTTGTATTACTGATAGCTAAATTTACATTTTTTGCAATATTCCCCCAGGATTTTTGAGTCTTACAGACAGTGGACAAGAGTCCGGCAATTACGACGATTGCAAGGGGTAGTCCTCTACAGCTTCTTGCTATTGCCATTCCAATAGTTTCCAATTCAGGTGGACATAAATTTTCTCCTGCAAACACCTTTTGCTGAAGCAACTTCCAACTTTTATCTGCATCCATGAATTGCATCTCATGAAGAGGGCTAGAAGAGTCGGGATAAGCAGCCACATCAGATAGTCTAGTGGTTAATATGATTCGACTTCCATTATAGTCATCAGGAAATGCCTTCTTTACATCATCCCAAGCCTCTGTACTCCAAATATCATCCATTACAATGAGATACCTCCTTCCCTTTAAACTTTTGTACACAAGTTCTTGTATTGGTTTGTTAATGCTTTCTTCAGATCTTTCAGTTTTCATGGAAACTAGGAGGGTCGAAAGAATTTCTTGTGCTCTATAATCTTGTGATACTGTGACCCAAGCATGAATATCAAAGTGTTCCATAGTTAATGGATCATCATAAGCATTTCTAGCAAGAGTGGTTTTGCCAATACCTCCCATACCGATGATTGGTATGACTTGGAGTTTGGATGATTCTCCACAAAGCCGAGCCTTTATTGCCATCAAGTCATCGTCAAACCCAACCGTGGTATCTTTGCTGGTGGGTGCAATTAGCCTTGACGTTGAAGTAGCAACAGAAGAATACCCATTACTGAGTTGTGCATCATTGGTTGTGGTGCTATTTTTGACCTGCGTCGCCTCTCTCACCACTTTTTTCAACTTCTTAAAATTAAAGTGAAGCCTAAATCTTTTCAAAAGCTGTGAAAACTTAGCATTTTTAGGTCCGGCGGTCGACTTGGAGATATAATATTCAATAATATCTTCTGCTTCAATTGCTACATCCCTAACTCGTCCTTCCAAACTGTTGGCTTTCCCTGGAAAATCTTCAAGAAAAGTTTTCAAGAAAGTAATGCATTCGTTGGTAGATATAATTTGTAGTTTTTCGTGAAGAGAAATGGAGTATTGATCATGATGGTGAAGGAATTCATCAATGGTTTGTTGAAGTGAAACAAGAGAAGCATAAGCCATATCAAATCAAAATGAAGGAAGAATAACAAGGGCTATCCTAGAGAGAAAGAGAGATAGAGAAAGAAGAGAAACTACTTCAGAGAGATAAACTGATTCAAGTCTTCTCATTCAAACTATGTACAGTCTCTCATTGTTAATTATCAGTCAAAAAGTCTTGTGGAATTGATTTGTGGAAGGCCCAAAGATCAATGTGCTTTTGAATTTTTTTACCATTGATTAGTGTGAAATCTGAATCACCCAACTAAAATATTTATAAATATCTTTTTTAGCTTTTAAAAAGTGGTTTTATTCATTAACAATTATCTATTGCTTTTTCCTTTCTTTTTCTTTTGTTTTTTCTTTTCATTTCTTAAGTGCATGGTTTGCGCGCTATATAAGTGAGTATGTGTGTTGTTTATTAATCACTTGTAAAAAATACATAAGTTGCATTTAAAAATATTGTTTACGTAATTAATAAAAAAATGTAATAAATTATTTCTTGAAAAGAAAAAAAGAAAAAAAGACCTTGTATGAACATTCAAGTTTAATTTCAAAATATTACTTTGTGATGCTACATATGCATTTTTGCATTACCTTGTGTATAAGAATGTAAAACTGAATATTCTAATTTACAAAACCTATAATGAATTATGCAACCCCTCCCCCTAAACTATGTTCTTAGATAAAATGACTCTATCTCATCAATGAAGATCTTTTTTCTTGTTAAATTGAATATATTCAACTTGTAATTCTTAACTATAAAGTCACATTCTTAACTATAAAGTCACCGTGGCTGAGTGGCCTATGGCCCAATGGCATAAGTCTCCCACATAATGTGGGAGGCCAAGAGCTCGAACTCTAACAAGCTCCTTATGTGCATACGTGTGTATAAATTAAAAAAAAAATATATATATATATATATATAAAGTCATCGTGACTGCCAACAAAAGCACATGGTAGCCCAACAAATTGAGTTGTTATAAGACATTAAAAAATATATCTCTAAAATAGATAAAAATTATTTATTTTTGTGGAAACATGTGCAAGTGCTCAAGTGCCAAGTGTGTTTATATTAAATAAAAAACTATATAATTTTTTCTTCCCCCCCTTCTTTTACTCCATGTTTTATGATAAACTTATAGTGGGACATTGTAGTTTTATGATAAACTTATAGTGAGACATCTAGGACAAAAGATATATTTATACGCTACTTTCCGACAATAATTCACTCAACAAGTAACAAGATATCTTTACATATATATCTATGTTCATGCATGTTAGAGAGTGTCTTTCGTTCCTATTAGTATAGGTAAATCAAAGTTAAATGAAATCAATGGTGGCAATAGGTTGAACCAAGATTTCATGTGATCTAACCAGAAATGTGGCACAAATAAACATATAATTGTTTTAATAAATTCATTGTAAACTTAAGCACATTTATAGTTTTGTGCTCCGTCTTAGTATCACGAATACTTACATAAGAGAATTTTAAACTTTTATGAAAAGCAGTATCACATCTTGTGCTTATCTAGTTGAATGTTTTTCCATGTGTACATAGATATCAAGATTTACTTAATTAAAAGTTTAGAACTCATCCACTTTTTATTTGGTAGAAATAAAATACTCATTGGCAACTTGTTGTTACTTTAATTAAACTTTTTCTAATTACCAGGGATGGTGCTAAAATAGATGTAGGATTCTAACACTACTCATGATTCTTTTATATCTAGTAATAAATTAATTGTTAAAAAATTTCAAAAATTAATTAAAATATTAATAAAATTGTTTTTTTTTTTTGGAAACATGTGCACATTCCCATGTTGCCAACTGTATTTATATTAAATGCAAATATAATATGATCTTCCTTCCCTCCATCATTTCCTCCAAGTTTTGTAATAAACTTGCGGTGAGACATCTATTTATAAAGTCTACTATACTAATTTCTTAAGTGAACTATACTACTTTCTCCATATTACAATCTACTTTTCAACAACGTAACTCTCACTTAGCATATAATATGATATACTCCCATAACTATGTGTGATGAACTTTGAATAGTGTCTTCCGAATTTCTACTAGGTAGTATAGATAAATCAAAGCTACATTGAAGTTGAAGGTGGCCATAGTTCAAATCAAGAAATGGCACTCATAAACATACAATTTTCTAATCAATTCATTGTAAACTTATGCACATTTATGGTTTTACACTCTACCTCGACCTTAGTATCATAAACATTTATATAAGAAAATCTCAAGCTTTTATCAAAGGAGTACCACTTCTTATGTTTATCTAGGTGAAGTTTCTATATGCATATATACAGATATATCAAGATTTACTTCGTTAAAAATTTGGAACCCATCTTCCTTTTATTCAACATTTAGAAATAAAGTACTTGTCTCGACAACATGCTGTTATCTTTGAACTTTTTTTAACTGGTGGTAGTGCTAAAAAAATGTAGGATTCCAACACTACCCATGATGATGATGATGATTATTATTATTATTATTATTATTATTATTATTATTATTATTATTATTATTATTTACAGACGTGCACACACTAAGGATTTATTAGAGTTCGAACCTCAAACCTTACACATACAAGTATGAGGACGATATCATTGAGTGAATTGACCACTTGACACCCGTAATTCTTTTATATCTAGCAATAAATGAATGGCAAGATTTTTATGTTAAGTTATCTTACTAGTTCCAGCTTTTCTCAAGTAAAATTGATATTTAAATTGGCAGTTGAATAAAGAACAATCAAGTTGATGATGGAACAGAGCTGAGTCCATCTTTCTTGCAAAATTCGTTAACACCATTTTTGGTTCAAGAATTTTAGTGGGGAAAAGAAAAGAAAATGATAAGGAAAATATTTTTTATTGTTTGGTTAACAAAGAAAATACTAAAGAAAGGAAAACTTAGGAAAAAAATATAGTGTGTTCGAGGAAATTGAGTTTCCTCACAAAATGGTGAGGAAAATGTGAGAAAAGTCTGTTTGACACATCTCTCCTTCTCCTGCACATACATTCCTCCATTCATTTTTTTATTATTTTTTTTAACAACCAAACAAGTTTGAAATTTTATATTTTTTTGATTTTGTTTTCGTTTCCCTAACATTTGCCTTTCTTTGTCAAATTCTTTCAACCAAACATAGTGTAAGCATCCATGTGATTGCAGCATCTACATTTGATGAAGAAAATTAGTATACTAATAACCTCATTGTTTCTAACTTAATTAAATATAGCTGAACTGATCACTATGGATTTGGTCCCATACTAAACGAATCTTAAAGATTATATATACATTGGGCCCGAATCTCACCCATGTGGTGGTATTTTTCTATTCTATATAGCTTTTGGATCAATTGAATCTATGCCCCCTTCAAAATAACAAAATTACCATTTACCGCTCCACTCTAATTTTTATAATTACCAAAATCTTTTATCTGGAGATATTCTTTTAAAAAATCCAAATAAAAATCATAAATTAACCATTTCCCCCTCAACTTAATAAATTTAACAAATAATTAAAGAAATATAATTATGTTTCATGACAGGAATAAGCTACTTTTGAACTTTTCACAAACTTAAAAATTTGAGAAATTAAAAATTTACGCACCCCCCCCCCCTTTCTTGCTAAAAACATATAATATTGTTTAATGTGCAAATTATGAACAAGATATCAACAAAAAATTAATACAAAGAGATATTATTTTTGGATTACAATTAGCTCACCATCAACTTCATATGTAGATTTTTAATTTAGCTAGATACCAAAAGCTTAAAATTAGGTTTTAGTCGACATATGAAGAGGATATTTTGATGAGTTTAAAAGCTTTCTAAAATCTTATGTAAAATATCGGGATAATTTTAATTTCCGTCCCTCAAGTTTGCCACTAATTCAATTTACATTCCCCTGTTTTAAGTTGTTTCACATTGTGTCACCAACGTTTCTTAATTTCGTCCAATGCTACCCTGCCGTTAAATAATCCGTTAAAAGTTAACGCCTGAAAATTGGAGTGAAAAATTAGGTGTCTTCTTTTCCAGTTTTATGTCTCTCTCCCTCCTATTTTTCAGTTTTCAGACTCTCTCTCTTCTCCAGGCAAGAACTTAGGATTTAGATGAGTTCTCCTATCTAGGAAAGAATGATGATAGCAAGAAAAATGACGTGCCTTTATCAAGAAGGATAAGTCCTAGAAAGCTGAAAAATTCCAGTAAAATGCCCGACCAAGAGGCAAGACTCTCAATATTGGAGTTGATCCAGGAGAAAATGCGAAGATCACTTTACTGAAAAAATGTTACGACCCTTAGAAAATGACAAAAGACAAAAGGCTGCAATAATATGTCGAATAATAAGAATGTTTCCTTGCCATTTCTTTCGTACTTTTCTACTTTTCTTTTGGCATTTTGCTTCCTTTTTTTTTTTTTTTTTTTTTTTCCTATCTAATATGGTCAATCCTTTTTCTTTTTGGTGTTAATGAGGTGGCTATTTCTTGATTACATTTTTCTTTGAGGAGTTCATTTTAAGCTTGTTTTCTTTAATTTTGGGTTTGATTCGCATTTGATTCTTGGTCTTGTTGTTTACGTGGCATTGGGGCATCCAACAGAAACTGAAAACTGAGAATATTCCCCAATTAAGACACTTACCAATGTCAAAATTGTTAAGGTAATTCCTGTTCCAAAAGTTCTTTAGATGATTTCTGCAAATTTTAGAACTCATCTTAGGATAAGTCTTATAGAATAGGATTCAAATGTTAGCATGTTGGTGGAAGTATTCTCTGTATTTCTCAAACATGGGACTGATTGAAGTATACGTGAGAATGAGTGTGGTGAAGAACGTCCTAAGCATAAAGATACCAACCTATAAGAAGATATAGTCATTCCACGAAGATGCAAGCTAAAACTCTCATTTTGTCTGGTTATTCAGCTTAACAGATTGATGTGATGATGAAAGGAACATTGTGCATCTTCGAACTTCATTCCCCTTGGATGGTGGTTAGTTAAATAAGCTTGAGGAAAGTTTATTCATGGATTTTGGGAATCATGAAAACTGCCTTGAGTCTCATGCATAACTAAAATGCCCATTGATTAATAATGAAGTTCATGTTCATTTTCTCAGTTGGAAGTTCTTAGCGATGTCTTATACCCTTGCCCGGAGAGTACATGCCGTCAAAGCAAAAATATTCAGTATCCCGAAAAACCATGCAGACAGTAGGGGCATGACACTCAATCAGTTCTCTTCGATGCTGGGGCGCTACCACTTAGCCCTCTACTGATGAAAACCAATGAAGAATTATCAATTGCTTAACATCCAAACTGTCGTTTCACGCGTTCTCATAAAAACAACATGGCTCCTTTACTTCTGTTGCCCGGTTATGCTTGCCTTGTTGCATGGCCTCAACAAACATGTCTTAGCAAATGGCAGCAACGCTTTTGAGGCGGCACATGGCAAGGATTTCATGCAGTATGCAATGGTGGATCCTTCCCATAACAAGCTGTTCAACGACACTATAGCATCCCATGCCAAGGTTGCCGCGTTAACGTGGTTGGAAATTATTTGATAGCTTTTGAGGAATTGGTATATTGGAGCGGCGACATGATGATGCTTCGTGCCTTGGTGAAGGCTTGCCCATAGAGATTTGAGGGATTAATTTTGATCTTCCTTATGTAGAATCTTATGCTTGTTAATCTGATGGAGTGGAGCATATGGGAGACAACTTCTTTGAAGAGAAAAAGATGAAGACACAGTAAGAATTGCAACACAATAAGAAATTGTTCAGCAAATTAGGGTCCCCCCCACCCAATTTGGGGATTAGGATTCTAACTTAGCAAAATGGGAATTATTATAACGTTAGTTGTTAGTCACGTGAGACATGTGTGACTGAACTATTAGCTATTAACGGATTATTTAACGGTTTGGCAACATTGGATGAAATTAAAAAACATTGGTGACACAATGTGAAACGACTTAAAATAGAGGGACATGTATTGAATTAGTGGCAAACTTGAGGGACGAAAATTGAAATTATCCCTAAAATATCCTCAAGTACAGAAAATTTCTTATGGATGAGCTTATAAACTCCATAATTAGATGTTAAAATCATACAAGTTCCTTTAAGAAAAAGAAATAAGTTTCTAACTTTTACATTTTCAAACGAACTTCTTTAATTTGGACCATATTATTAATGAAATTATCATTACTAATATTTTATAAGTTCTGTATTATTTAACACTTCTCCGTATTCATAAAATTTTTTAGATAGACTTATCTAAGCATCCTCAAACTCATATGTAGGAAGATGTATGTGGTTATAATGTTAGTTCATCTCAATTACGAAGGAGTAGAAGAAAAATCAAAATTTTACCAGCTTTCAAACTTAGTCATTCTTAACTTTAAAGTCATTGTGACTACCAACAAAAGCACATGCTAGCCCAAATAAATTAAGTTGTTATATATAAGACTAGTAAAAAATCAATCTCCAAAATAAATAAATACTAAATATTTATTTTCTTGGAACCATGTGCACGTGCATGCCCAAGTGCCAAGAATGTTTATATTAAATACAAATATATATATATATATATATTTCTTTTCTCCATCTTTTACTCCAAATTTTATGATAAATTAAACTTTTAGTGAGACATCTAGGATAAAAGATATATTTATAAGCTACTTTCCAACAACAATTTACTCAACAAGTAACAATATATATTCACATTAGTCTAGGGGTGGCAACTTGGGTGGGTTCAGGTTGGGTTGAAGTAGGGATGTAATATTAATTTTCTCAACCCAAACCCAATCCAACCTAATAACAACATGAAAGTGTTCAACCCTAATCTAGCCTAATTCGTATCAGGTCAAGTTAGAATTGACCTAATTTTTTAAAATACATATTTTGAATATTTGTTTTAATTTTTAGAAAGTTTTTGGTATTTTTATTTTTAATTTTATCTATTTTTAATTATTGATAAATTAGAATAGGAGTACGGAGTTCTCATTATAACTTCACAAATGCACTCAAATAATTTTAATTGAACAACATAATATATTGATTTTTAGGACTTTTTTTTCCTTTCATTTTCTAGTATCTATTGGTATCATAAAATATTGAAATCACATAGTGTCTTATTTTTAAAAATGTCATACTTTTCCAAGTTTTAGTCACCTACTCTCTTTAATTTTTGGATCTTTTGTGTCGATTAAATTGCCTCTTTTAACTTTTTAAAATTAATGCCATTATTTTTTAGCTTTATATTGATTCAATTTTGCAATACATGAATCAATAAAATATATCATCAAGCAAATAAGTAAACAAATATTTTAAATTATACATATAATTTATTACAAAAACTTGCTTAAATCTTTTGAATTTTTTGCAACCTCCCAACAAAAAGAATTCTTCTCTATTTATTTATGCAAAATCTTGCATTGTATAAGACCTAAGAAAAACTTCCAGAACAATTTAGTAGTTAAAGCAATATTTGGTTAATTCTTAGCAATACAATTTTTATGTCCACTTGGATACAAAAATATCCATTAGAAATAATTTAATTTACAATTACAATAATCCATCCTATATGGTTGTGAAAATAAATAAGACCCAAAAATGCCAAAGTAGTAATTTTGATATTGCTAAAGTTCAAAATTTCAAGCTTTATTTTGTTATTTTATTTTTTTACTCCTAAAAAAATTTAAATTTTATTTGTTTAATTCGGATTGGGCCGAGTTGGTTCAGGTGAGTTCAGGCTGTCGTGTGACCCACAATCAAAATTTGGGTTGTTCGTATAACTTGAAATTCAACCCAACCCAACCCATTTTCTTCGGGTTCTTATTCGTGTCAATCTTGTTGGACTCGGACCTAAAATGGGTCAACCTAAACTCAATTTTTCATGTTAAACTCGTATCAAGTTATCGTGTAGTGTTGGAAATTGTCACCCCTATACATAGCTATGTTCATACATGGTAGAGAGTGTTTTTTGAATTCCTATTGGTATGGGTAAATCAAAGTTAAAATGAAATCAATGGTGGTAATAGGTTGAACCAAGATTTCATGTGTTCTAACAAGAAATAAGGCACAAAAAGACATACAATTTTTTAATCAGTTCATTATAAACTTAAGCACATTTATAGTTTTGTGCTCCATCCTAGTATCACGAACACTTACATAAGAAAATTTCAAACTTTTGTGAAAACCAGTATCACATCTTCTACTTATCTAGTTGTTGTTTTTCCATGTGTACATAAATATCAAGATTTACTTCATTAAAAGTTTAGAACGCATCCTCCTTTTATTCACTAGAAATAAAATACTCATCGGCAACTTGTTGTTACCTCTAATTAAAATTTTTCTAATTATTAGTGGCTGTGCTAAAATAGATATAGGGTTCTAACACTACCCGTGATTCTTTTATATCTAGTAATAAATTAATTGTTAAAAATTTTCAAAATTTAATAAAATTGGTTTTCTTGAAAACATGTGCACATGCCCAAGTGCCAACTGCATTTACATTAAATGCAAATATAATATGATCTTCCTTCCCTCCATTTCCTCCAAGTTCTATATTAAATTAAACCTGCAACACTGAGACATCTATTTATAAAGTGTATTATAGTTTTACCTGGGTTAAATGCATATTACCCCCTTATAAAGAGTCCAACTGACTGAAAAACCGCCTATATATTTTTAATTGGTATAAACCTCCTTATATTTTTGAATAATGTGCAAAAAAAAGGTCCGCGTAGAATATTCGTAATACACACACTATATGTGAGATGTTTTCTTACTTTTGAGGCCGTTTGATGCCATAAAATGACATATTTGCCCCCTTATTACAATAAAAAAAAATATCATTTCATTTGACTAGTTTTGTGGAGGGCATTACTGCAATTTAGATTAAACAAAAACAAGGATGCAGCAAGTTATGATTTTAATTATTTTATTCAAGAAAAACTTTTTCTTAAATGTTAAATTGACATTGTTTAGGGGTTGATGAAAGTTGGTTTTTTTTTTTTATCAGTTCTTAATTAGAAGTTTGACCATAAAATGAGGGTGACTGGATAGTAGATAAAATGCTTCACATCAATACGATGCCAAACAAACAAAAGCAACATTGAGAGAATACCATGGCAGGATTAGACAATGAACAATAAGATGGCAATGTGATAAATTAATATATGGCAACAGAGTGGTTCTACAATTTGTGCCTCAAACGTGACAAATAGTTTGCTTACGTATGGAATATCCTAGAATCATCAAATATGCGAAAGAAAAGAAGGATTAATGCTCAGATTCATGGTAGATTGAGGTTTACGATTTTTCATCTTCTGAGAGAAGACCAATTTCACATCGTTCAGTTGGGAGAAAAGAAAGCATTGCCTTTGAGATATAAAGGAGGACAATTTGGTCTTTTCATATATCTAAAAAACGTTTAAACAAATTGGGGAGAGTGAGCAAATTATTCTGAAATGCATGGGGATTTATGCCAATCAGAAATATACAAGGAGTTTTCAATCGATTGGGCTCTTTACAAGGGGTTAAAATGCATTCAGCCCCTTTCTTAAGTGTACCGTACTAGGTTCTCCATATGACAATCTACTTTTCAACAACTCTCACTTAGCATGTAATATGATATATTCCCATAACTATATATGTTGATGAACTTTAAAAAGTGTCTTCCTAATTTCTACTAGCTAGTGTAGATAAATCAAAGTTACAAGGCCATAACTCAAACCAAGACGTGGCACGCATGAACATACAATCTTTTAATCAGTTCATTGTATGCTTAAGTACGTTTATATATGGTCTTGCACTCCACCTCTTAGTGTCATAAACACTTATATAAGAAAATTTCAAGTTTTTATCAAAAGGAGTACCACTTCTTGTGTTTTTCTAGGTGAAGTTTCTATACAGATATCATGATTTACTTCGTTAAAAGTTTGGACCTCATCCTCTTTTTATTCAACATTCAAAAATTAAGGCACTTGTCTCGACAACTTGTTGTTATCTTTGAACTTTTTTTTTAACTAGTGGTAGTGCTAAAAAAATGTAGGATTCCAACAATAACCATGATTCTCTTATTTACTTTGTTTATTTACAGGCGTGCATACGCTAAGGATTCGTTAGAGTTCAAACCTCAAACCTTATACATAGATATGAGTATGAGGATGATATCATTGAGTGAATTGACCTCTTGACATCCGTAATTCTTTCATATCGAGCAATAAATGAATGGCAAGATTTTTATGTGAAAATATCTTACTAGTTCCAGCATTTTTCAAATAAGTAAAATTGATATTTTATTTGGCAGTTGAATAAAGAGCAATCAAGCTGATGATGAAACAGAGCTGAATCCATCTTTCTTGGAAAATTCATTAAGCATCCATGTGATTGCGGCATCTACATCTGATCAACAAAATTAGTCATTTTCTTGCTAAAAAACATATAATATGGTTTAATGTGCAAATGAACCAGATATCAACAGAAAAAATACGAAGATATTATTTTTGCATGACAATGAGCTCACCATCAACTTAATATGTAGATTTTTAATTTAGCCAAATAATTCAAAATCGTGAAATTAGGATTATAATTTGAGACATGAAGAGGATACTTGGATGAGCTTAAAAACTTTCTAAAATATTTTATAAGATATCCTCAAGTGCAGAAAATTTCTTATAGACAAGCTTACAAACTCCACAATTATATGTTAAAATCCTACAAGTTCCTTTCAGAAAAAGCAATAAGTTTCTAACTTTTACATTTTCAAACAAACTTCTTTCATTTGGAGCATATAATAACAAAATTATTATTACTAATATATTATAAGTTCTACAATTATTTTAATTAACACTTTGACATATTCAAAAATATTGTCTCATAAGTTTTTTAGACAGACTTAATTATTTAAGCCCCCTCAAATTCATGCATAGGAAGATGTTTGTGGTTATATATAATATTATTCCATCTCAAATATGAAGGAGTAGAAGGAAATACAAAATTTTACCAGTTTTTAGTCTTCCAAACAAACGCACAATAACTCATTAGCATAAAACGTGGATCTTTTCCATGTTAACAATATCACAACCTTTTGAGAGTAAAAGAAAATTTTAAATGAAAAGAAAATAAATATAATTAACTTGTCATGAGACAAGTTTCAGAACTACATGACAAAATCAAACAACATATATATTTGAGGTTAAGATTTAATGAAGCTGCTTGAACAAGTTAAAAGATCAGTTTGAAGTTTATAACATATATCATCGACTAATGCTCTTTGAATGATTTACCAGTTTAAAGATTGTCCATGGAAACAAATTTAAATTTAAATTTCTGCACATGAACTTTATGTTTCTGGGTGTTGTAAGTTTGTTTGGTTGAATTGCCCATCAATAATTGTCCGTACTGCAACAATTGATACACTCCTTTGTGTACTTTAGGTTGCCCCTTTTTTATGCATTAAAATAGTTATTTCATTTTGATTTTGAAACATAAAACTTGCCCTTGAAAGTGTAACTTATACAGCACTCCAGGGATATTATGCGCGTTATTTCAATTGGGTAGGGCCAAACCTACCTGAACAAAATGACCGAAATTATTTCACTCATCGCATCATAAAATCCTAGATGACCCTGATTAAGCCATGTCACTTATGGTCTCTGTGCCGCTGCCGCAAGTGCGGCTCTTTATAAACATTCGTATTATTAATGATTTTCAAGTGCAATCATTTTTGCGAATTCACTTTACTATTCATGATAACAAATATAATATTAGTCACTAAATAATAAGTGGCAAAGTAAAAATTATCACTAATGGTATTATTATGTAGTAATAACTTTTAATTTATCACTAATGATATATTTTAAGTGACAATAATTTTTATTTATTTTATCATAGTATGGCTCACACTACAAGAAAAAGATAAATTGGTGACAAAATAATAAGTGACAATGCAAAAGTTGTCACTAATTATGCATGTTAGGTGAAAAAAAAAAAGGAGTTTTATCACCTTAATGATATTTGCAAACTAAATAGTGACAAGAATAATGTTAAAGTTGTCATCATAAATAATTAGTAACATACCTATGATGACAATGGAAATCTTGTCATAAGTTATAGTGACAATTTTTATTGTTACTAAGTTATCACCATAGCAGCATTACTAATTGGTAATGGTGACAACTTAAAACATTAATTTTTGTCACTATTGAGTCATTTTGTGACAAGATAAAAATCTTATCACTTAAAAATTATCATTAATGACTGGATAAAAGATATTGTCTCTCAATTCATATTATTAGTGACAACTTTTACTTTGTCACTTATTATTTTCTTACTAATATTATTTTTTTTTTTTTTTGTAGTGTCAATAGTGGCAAAAATTAATATTTTAAACTGTTACCATTGACAATTCTTTACCCTTATAGAGACAACTCAGTGGCAATATAAATTGTTGCTATAATTTGCATTAAATTTTTCTTATCACTAGATTTTCACCATAGATGTGGCACTAATAGCCAATGGTGACAACTTATACACTATTCTTGTCATTATTTAGTTTGTTAAAAATCATTAAGGTGACAAAAGAAAGTTTCGTCACCTCATATGTATAATTAGTGATAACTTTTGTATTGTCACATACTATTTTGTTACTAGTTTTCTTTTTCTTATGGTGATTATCCAATTTTTCACAACTTTTTTTTTAAAAATACAATTTGGGTGTCAGAGGATTTTCACCAAGCAAAACCATTTAACTAGCGACCTAACCGTTTGTGTGTTATTAGGACAACCTATGTTTGGATCACCCAAACCTCGGAAGCTCAATTCAACCCAACTTATTTTTGAGATAAAAAAATTTCGAACTCATCACATTTGAATCTTTTCAATCTCCTAAAATTGTTGTATCTTTTGTAGAATTAGGCTTGCAAATCTCTTCATCAGTGGGAACATATATACTAAAACAGCTAATAACAACACTCCTTGTATGACTTACCAATTCAAAGGTGAATGTCCATTTCCTTGCAGGCTCACCTTGCTAAACAAACAAGGTTCGAGGATACTAGTCCAACAAAATTGTCTTAATCAAGAGAATCATTGTGACCACCAAGAAAAGCAAGTATACTTAGTCCAACAAAATTGTCTCTAATGATATCTTTAGTAGGCCAAAAATCAAAGAGAAAAGATATTTTATAAGCAATGTTTTCAAATAAAAGTTGTCCACTGAGCTATTGCATTTGTGACATCTAAGCAACCAAATTATTATATCTTTTTAACTAATTAAATTATTAGCTGAACAGATCACTATGAAATTGGTTCTACAGGAAAACATTCTTTCATGTTTATAAAGATTTAACTTTTAGATAGTAGCATTATTAACAAACAATGGCTTGCTTAATTATGATAAGCACTCCATTTAATGGCGGGCTTAAGCTCACAGCACATTCGAAAGTTTTTAGCATTATTAATTTAACTTGCTAGAAGAGTGCATGTATCAATTATCATGCAAATGTATTAGTTATTTTCAAACCACCACCATGGGTAAATTCTTAAACTACTAATATAAACTAAAAAATTGTAAAAAGATACAAGTTAAATTACAATAAAAAGGGAACATGTTTATTGTATTATGTTAAAAAATTATATTAATATTTTATATTTGTAGATTTGTGATGTTTCCATAATAAATATATAAATTGAGTTATGGAGTTAGTTAATATTGAAATATATGATTTGATAGTTATTTGGGTTAAAATTGTATATAAGGACACACATAAAGAATCTTTGCCTTTTCACTTTGTATTTAAGGTTTTATATATAATTTATTATCTAAAATACTTGATATTATATTTATTTTATTATAAATGCTATATCACTTTTTTATTTTTCATTTTTTTCAACAAGTACTGAATTCATTTTTTTTCTTATTATTTGTATATTAATTTCTTATTTTTTGTATTTTTTGACAAGGGGTATAAAGTCAATAGATATATATACATGTTATTTGATAATTAATGACTTTTTTTTTGTCATTTATGGTACAAACAGATTTTGTTTGTAATACCATGGTTTAGAAACAACAAAAGAATGGAAAGACAAAGGTTAAACTATAGAAATTAATTGCAATTTTAAAAATGACTAGAAAGGTGCACACGTGCGATGCACGTGACATGTTAATTCTTTTTGTATTTATTTGTTCTATAAATTGTTCTCTATTTATATCTAATTCAATTGCTTATCGAATAGGCAAATAGAAAATTAAAAAAAAACTATCATTTGAAGTTGTAAAATATGTAAGATCTCTAACATAGTTTAAAAACAATTTAAGATCATTTATTTCTTCTTCTATAGGATTTGCACTGCGTATGCGATCTATCATATTTTTAGCTTTCTTCCATTTCAATGTCTACATTGTTTTTCCCAAACATAGTATTTTACCAACATCTACAATATTGTTTGAAACCCAATAAAAGATGTTGAAGAATAATTTTTTTCTCAGTTTGACTACTCTTTGTCTCTCCTTTTGGGGTATATCCATTATTTTTCATTATAATTCGAATCACGAATTTGATAGATCATGGAGATAGTAATCAATCTTGTAGTTTTGAGTTTTGTCATTAAGTTGAAGATCCTCCAATAGAATTTTTTCCCCAAAAGGAATCGCTATAGGATCAATATTAGAAGCTTGATCTTTGTATAAATAATTATAATTTGCAAATATGAAAATTTTCATATAAAAAATGTTTAATATCTTGATAATAATGAGTAGACAAATATATATTCACATTAATTTAAACTTCAAATTATTAATTGTATAAGTGCTCCACAAATTATTTTTTACATTAGTTAAACTTTGTATATTAATAGCAAAAAGAAAACAAGTATCTCTTCCAAATATTATATTAATAAATTAAATAATGGAATAAATAACAAAATAAGATATAGAAGTATTTATTGTTCTCCATCCAAATCACCTCAGTAGATTCATTCTTTTGGATTGCATCAATATTGGATGGTTTGGTATCATTTTTTTGTATGTTTAGATGTCATCCTATATCACATCTTGGGAAAAGAAGTGGATACTATAGTAGGTCGTAACATTTATAATAATGTGTTATTGTGTGTTTATGACCTTAATGTGCATAGACAACAATAACTTGTTCTACTAATATATTATGATTATTTCCTTCAACCAAAATTGCCTCAACTTGATAAAAAAAATTAGAGAATTATAAATTAAATTAGTCTAATTTCATATTTTTTAAGATATATAGTTGAATATAATTCATTGAAAGATAATCATTTAACCTCCTGAAGATTTTGACATATGAATTTATCTTCATAAATTTTATAAGTTTTCTCATAATCACTTCTACTAAATCTAATTCTCTTAAAATTTTCATTCATTTTCTATTTTGGCAAAATACAATTGAAAGTACAATTTCTATTTTGTTTGGAAATTGACCATGAAGATCATGATATAATATGCTTTGTATTCGAAAAGTATAACTCCACCATTGTAGATGCAAGTTCTTTATATAATCTCACATCAAGTTAAGTAAAAGAGAATAAGTAGTTCAAGACCCAAATATTTTTCAAATGTTCATAGCCTCTTCTGATAGAGAAATAAACAACTTGTGCAATTCATTCGACATTTAAAGCGAAACAAGTCTAATTGTTTCTATTCTTACAAAGAAATATGTGAGGCTGTTTTAAACCTTAGAACATCACAATGAATGTAATTAAGTATCTTAATTTATGAGTCTTCGAGCATATAGGATTAAAAATTCTCAAATCTAATAAAAAAATGACACTAATAAAAACACTGCCTTTTGCGATGGATTTTGTGATAGAAAAAATCTATCGCAAAGTCTTTGGTCACAAAAATTTATGATATATGTTTTTGCAATAGATTTTTGCGATGGATTTTTCTGTTTTCGTTGCAGATTTGTGAAGGAAATTTTCCTCACAAATTTGCGATGAAAAAATCCATCACAAATTTAGAGTTTTGGCAATGAATGAATTTTTCCATTGCAAAATTCATCGTTAAATTACTATTTTGCGACATATTTTCGTCCATTGTAACTTTTTGATTTTCTTTTTATGGTTTTTTTCCGTCACAAAATATTTTTAATTTTTTTATTTTGCAACATTTTTCCAATATTAAAAATTTGCAATCAACAATATCATATACATAAATCCAACAACTCCATACTTAACGATGCTTATAACCACCAAATTATAAAATAACAATATCTTCCATAAAATCCAAATATAACATTACATAAACAAAATATTCATAGATTCAACAATATAAAAGTACTAAAATGTAATTATCAAATTGGAATTATCTTAACACAATATATACCTAAATATTCATACATAAGCCAATCAAATCATCATCCTCATCATCTATGTTTCTTCATGGTTGTTCATTAGGTCTAGGTGGGGACATGCAGGAGATACTTCTGGCCGAGGTAAATGTGAGCCCAGTGCCATGAAAGAGAAATTTGTAGGCAGATAAAACGATGATGGGGTATGCATATTCTGCTACATGAACATCTATCGCATCATTACCTCCATATCCATCAATTTTTGCTTAAAAATCGTATTTTATTCTTTTAACATTGTCACTTGTTCTTTCAACGACTTAATGATTTCACTTTCATGGGGCGAATCATTTGGAGGTCCTCTAGAAGAATGACTCGAGACAAAGGAAGCCTCACCTCCAAATCCATAGATCCGCCCCTTTTTCGAACAGCCTATTGTATCTTTCCATACCTGATATTACCACAAATTAATAAAAATCAAATAATTCAATTTGAAAATAAGAGAAAATATAAATTAATAACTTAGAACTTTCACCTAAAGTTGAGACGAGATGGGCACCGAAGAACTATCAACACCATCACTTGAACTTTGACTCAAAAACTCTTTTGATCGACTGTTGAACATATTCTATACGTGAAGTACATAGAATGATCAACATATATAAAAATTTAAACTTTCTACATTAAAGATTAATATTTATATACCATTTAAACTTTCTAACATAAAATTTGTAACATTTAAACTTCCTAAATTAGTTGTTTTTTTATAACATACTACTCACATAAGTATTATGTGCACGCTCATTGACTCATATGCGTTCACTTTCATGAGATTAAAATTTAAATTTTTTCCATATGACAATATTTGCCCTCATCTATGATATTTATTGAAAAATCAAAGAGTACATATTTATTGAAAATTTACTAACATTTGACTAATAAAAAGTTATCTATACTCTTAGAAGCTATAGATTGATAAATATTAGCTATTAAATTCTTTTTGATTTTAACTCCTTTTCGTTCAAAGTTACGTTGAAAGAGATGTGTCAACTTATTAATTTTTATATTTTTTTTCCTTCGATAATTTAATTAACTTTCTCATTTTATTGGACACTTTAATTTTATCTATATATACATGCCTTTCTATAGTATTCAGTGCAACATGTTTTCTCTTCATCTTATCTTGTCTTTATTATCAAAATAAATATACTATCATAATATTATTGGAAAATTATGTCCATGTATCTAAAAATATATTTGAAATTTTCTACGTGGCCATATAAAATGATGTTAAATATATATCTTAATATCCTACTAAATCAACTAAACATGAAATTGATTCAAGATAGAAGTTTATTAATTCATTACCATCTTAAGAATCCTTTACTAAAAAATGAGCAATGAAACCTGTGAATTAAATAATAACTAAAAAAAATATATCTTAAAAATTTAACATTTAAAAGCCATAATGTATATGTATCTTTTAATATAATGAATAATAGTAGCAAACTATTGAATTCTTTCATTTTTAGGTGATATTTGAAAAAAGTTTTTAATTTGAGCCGGTTGTTATTCCATAATTTTAATTTAACTTCTATTTCTATTTTTGTTAACTAAAAAGTTCTTTTTGATTTTTTAAATATTTCAATTTTTATTTTATGAAATAAACTAAAAATATAGATCAAGTGATTCAAAGCAATTTATAAATTAATTTCTCTAAATTTAGATAAATAATAAAACTTATATTACATATCTAATCTTAGATTTTTAATGGACTACTTGTTTTTAATCTAAAATTAGAAAGAAAAAAAATTCTCTATGTGTTCAATTTATTTATAATGATTCTGTTCTTACTTTCATCTCTTCTTAGTTAAGCCAAAAATGGGGGAAGTTAAATTCTGGTCAATTTTAAACCTTTAAATATCATTGTGTAAAATAAAGATATTATATTATTTTATAAATTTTTTTGTTAAAAAAGTGTGAAAATTTGGCTATTAATATATTATATACCTAAGTTTTTGAATGAAATCCATTGTTTGAAATAAATATTTATATTTTATTAATTATTTAATACTTAGAAATATATAAAATAAGAACTTTTTACTATTGATACTATGTATTTGATGGGGTATATACTTCACACCATGGGGGTATATGTTTGTAGGGTATGAATGGGACACATGGGCTAATGTAACATTTTATCCAGTGAAATACATTTATTGATATTGTATTTTATATATTGATAGAAAATCTTTCATTATATCATATTAATGTTATTATTAAAATCTACTAAATATTTTTAAAGTTTAGTAGTTTGATTTGCATAACTATCAATCCAACAATACATACTATTTTAGAAAAATTCAAATCTTAATTAAATATGACAAAGTTCAAATCAATTATATAATGAGTGAATTTTTTGTTATGTCGTCGATGTATACTTTAACAATGTTTATCATATGATTAATTAATTCGTGCAAATGAGTATGATTTGACTCGATTATCTGGAAACTAAGTTTGACTATAATTATGACTCTTTTTTTGTATTAGGTTTCCAAGTTGTAGGTGAAGTAATCAAGTAGTTTTCTCTTATGAATAAAGGTGTTTATTTGATTACTTGAGAGAATACTTGTGGAACTCATAATACTCATGGGGTGGTTATTTTGAGTTACGAGTGGAGCAATACAAAACGGTGGAGTGAGTATTTCTTTTGTAGCTATGAGAGTGGTTATACAAAGGGTTTTTGTCTTGGGTTTGGGTATGTTAAATTCAAAGGTTGGCTTGTACTAGTGAAATTCTCTCATAGTGGAAGAAAGAAAACTCCCGTGGAGGTATGCAAAATTTGTTGAACCACGTAAATCTGTATCTGTTTTATTTTCTAGCTATCAGGTATCATTTTTATCATCAAATTTGTGGATGTGATTTGTGACTTCCTAATAAATTAAATATCATGCCTAAATTGATTCTGCAATGCTCCAACAAATTAAATACCTCTAATTTTATCATGGGCATCTTGGTCAACTTGGCTCTTGATACTAGTTAAATACCTCTATTTGTGAATTCATGATAAATTAAGTCTCGTGCCTAAATTGCTTCCGCTATACTCCAACAAATTGGTATTAGAGCTTTGATTGGGATGGCAGTTGAGATATAATTTTTGGGGGATGGGCAGTGTTATTAGCAAATTACGTCACAGTTCAAAACTTGATGGTAAAGGGGATTTCACTCTTTGAAAAGAAAGGGTGGAGGATCTCCTAATTTAATAAGGCCTAGCAGTGTCATTGAAGGGAGGGTAAGAGAAGCCAACAGATTTGAAGCATGTACAGTGGGAATATTTGACTTTGTATTGCAAACAACATTACCAATAATGTTGTGAGGATGATCGGATTTTGGATTTCGGATGCATAATGCATATTTGGTCCATGAAAAATTATTTTTGGTTCACGTCAATCATGCAAGACAAGTAATTTGTCTTTGTGTGATGATTCTACTTGGAGAATCATCGATATTGGAGTGGTTAAAATCAAAATAGTTGTTAGAGTAGTTCATACATTGGGTGATGTGACTTATGTTTTACAAGCACCTAAGAATCTAATTTCTTTGAGCTAGTTGGGTTCCGAGAGCTATGAATATTCACTATAGGTGAAGTACTAAAAGTCACACATTAGGTTGTATATATGCATTGGCCAAAATGAGTTAGTTGGTGCGAGGACCCTACTAATTCGGCATGTATAGTGGTATGTTTGAAGCCCAATGGAATTTGGTTTGTGATGGAGCCATGAACAATTGCTAAGATGAGAAATCTCATCAAGGTAGAGATTGTTGGGATTTGACTTAATTATTTGTTGTCCAAGTTTGACTAGAATTAGGACTCTTTCTTGTATTAGGTTTCCTAGTTCTAGGTGAAATAGTCAAGTAGTTTTATCTTATAAATAGAGGTGTTTATTTAATTATTTGTGAGAACACTCATGGAACTCATGGGGTAGCAACTCTTACAATTACTTATATTTCATATGCTCAAGTGAAATTCCAATAAATAAATGGGGTTCTACTACAATCTTCACTAGCATAAAAAGTTACATACAAAGCAATAGAAAAATGGGGAAAGCTTTGAAAAGTTGAACGAATGCTTCAATTATTGTGAGTTATAAGTGGAGCAATATAAAGAGGTGGAGTGAGTATTTTATGGTAGTATGATAGTGGTTGTACAAGGGGTTTTTTGTCTTGAGTTTGAGTATGTTAAGTTCAAGGGGTTATCTTGTACTGGTGAAATTCTCTCATAGTGGAAGAAAGAAAACTCCCATAGAGGTATACGAAATTTGCCGAACCACATAAATTTATATCTATTTTATTTTCTATCCGTCGGTATTATTTTTGTCATCAAATTTGTGGATGTGATTTGTGAATTCCTAATAAATTAAATCTTGTGCCTAAATTGCTTCCGCTATGCTCCAATAATTAGCCAATATGATATCTTCTTCTGCAAATTGAATTACACATGCTATTATTCCATCCCAATTGGGTTTATATGCATTTTTCTTTTTTCCTGAATTGGATTAATTTGCATGTACTTGTATTCCATTTCAATTTAGTTTTATTTTTTGCCCTACTCCTGCTCCTCTTCTTCTTTTTCTTCTACTTCTTCATCTTTCCTAACAGTTTTAGCTTTGATTTTTGAGGGGTAAAAAATGAAAAATAAAAACCAATTAAAAAATAAAAGATACACTAGACCCCAAACAAACTAACATAGACTGATTAGCATGGATCTTTTTCAAGTTTACAATTACAACCTGTTTGGATGAAAATATCTTTTACAAGAAAAAGAAATATTATACTTCATATCGTACGTACTTTCAGAACTACAAAAGAAAATCATATAATTACGTAGTTCAAGAGTTTGGAGTTTATAACATTAATGCTTAAATAAACATCATCCACCAATGCCCAGTTGAATGATTTACCTATTTAAAAAGTTGTCCATGGAAACAGATTTCGTTCCACCCTCTGCCTCTTTGTTCTGAATCATCAGCTATTTTCTTATCAACAAGGACTGAAAAGTTTAGAAAGCTCAAAGATACTCAGCCAACAAAACAGATTACTACAACCCAAATAGCTTCAAATGCTTCCTGAAAATAAGATTGAAAGAAAGACTTTAATAATTCAACTTCTAGTTGAAGGGGTGCACAATCTCTGACCCGACCCTCTCCATGTGTGCCCGAGACGAACTTGAAAAGCATCATTCCCCCAACCTTGTTGTTCATGTTGTATATGTTGTGCCGACTCCACGATAGTTCTGCTCCAGCCATCAATCTCAATCAGTTCAAATGTTGGAATTTCTACACTACAGTCTGGAATCTCACTAGATACCAACAACTATAAAGCACAAGGCGTTTGAGGCTTGGGAAGTGGCTACTTTAAATTATTCATTGGTGGAGCTTTGAATCTTCAATTAGAAAAAATTTCAGCTGATAAAACTCTCCTTCACTTGTTTCCCATATGTCTGCATCGCAAGCATTTTCAATCAGTTTAAGCACCTCAAGATTGGGTAATGAACCAACAATACCCATATCTTTCCAAGGAAGTCCCCAACCACATAAGGTTAACTTTTTCAGCATGATAGGAAAAATTGGATTAAGCTTTCGTGCAAAAGGACAACTTTTATATATAATATATCTCCAATTTCACTTTTTCGAGTTGACGCAGATATATAAGATTTTCAAGGTGATAACCTTGGAAATGTACCCTTCCAGCATAAGAGATTCCTAATTTCTTTAGGTTTGGAATCATTTTTAGGATCTTTTCTGTACAAGCTAGATTTGTTGCCACCGAATATGTTTGAAGATTTTCTAGAGAAAAGTTTCTCCTTTTGGATCAGGTATGAGAGGATAAATTGCATTTTTGGCCCCATAAGTTAGACCAATTTGAATTTTGGTCCCATTCTTTATGATTTTTGCGCATTGCATCACATAAGTGCATTTTTTATTTTTTAATTTCTTTTTTTTTTAAATTTAAGGACCAAGATGGCTTTCCATCTAATAATTAATAGAGCAGCTCATGTGCCACTCAAGTGGCCGTTATGTTATTTAATTTAACTAATAGAGAAATTAAAATCTTACCCATTTCTTCCCCTATTTTGTGAAGCTTCACATTATTATGAGTTAACAAACAAACAGGGTATCACATATTTGAAATTTTTTAATTGTGATTGTTTGCTTTTTCTTGAGGGACCATTTTCTTGCTAAAGACATATATGATTTAATGTGCAAATGAACACGATATCAACAAAAGGTTAATACGCAGATATCATATTTGAATGATAATTAGCTCATCATCAACTTAGAGGATGTTTGGCTAAACTTATTTAAAACATCTTATAAGCTCCTACATCTTATAAGATGCTTTTGTAGCTTATAAGATATTATGTCTTATTTTTAAGATAAGTTGTTGAAGTGTTTGAATAAAATAAGATCTTGGAGCTTATAAGATGTTAATAATGACAATTTTGTAATTAAAATGATTAAAAATAAAGGAGCTTGTTATAATCTTAAAAATAAGTTGGGGTCTTCTTATTTTTCTTAAAAGAATTTATAAGCTCCTAATATCTTATTTTATAACCTTATAAGTTCTTTTTGTTTAAAAAAAATTATCAAATACTTTTATTAACTTATAAGCTCTTAAACATCTTATAAGATATTTTGTGGATATTATATGCTCACCCAAATACCTTCTTAATATGTAGATTTTTAATTTAGATAGATAAAAACATGAAATTAGGTTTTTATTCAAGATATAAAAAAGGTATTTAGATGAGCTTAAAGCTACCTAAAATATTTTATAAGATATCCTCAACTGCAGAAAATTTCTTATAGATGAGTTATAAACTCCATAATTGGATGTTAAAATCATACATATTCCTTTAAGAAAGAAGTCATAAGTTCATAACTTTTACATTTTCAAACGAATTTCTTTAATTTGGACCATATTATTAATGAAATTTTCATTACTAATATATTATAAATTCTATAATTATTTTATTTAACCCTTCAATGCATTCAAAAATATTATATCATAAGATTTTTTAGATAGACTTATCACAACTCATGTAGGAAGATGTTTGTGGTTATAATGTTAGTCCATCTCAAATATGAAGGAGTAGAAGGAAATTCAAAATTTTGGCTTTTCTAAACAAATGCACAATAACTCATTAGCATAATTGTCAAGCCCCGAATTTGGGACATAAAATGGTAGTGCCCCTAAGCCCAAAGACTCAGAGACACTAAGCCTCAAATCCAACAGAGCTTGCTGAATTCCTTCAAATTTTTATTAAACAAATTCCCAAAATAAATCATCACAATAAAAAAAATATTTGGCTTAACAATCAAACTTGAGTAACCAAGTCTCAAAGAAAGTTTCCTAAACAACTAACTAGGAATCTTAAACATCAAATAACCTATTTTAAAGTGCCAATCTCTTATCACCATCCCCAAAACTGCTCATTTTCCTCGTCCTGAACTAAATTTTCTGTAAAAAGATGGATTAATAACTTATGAGCGACACTTCGCCCAGTAAATAAATCTCATTTCTTTTTCTACTAGATTTGAGCATGTATAAATATCATGAAAAAAAAGAAATCATTGAAAACAAATATTTACTTTGTAGAATTATAACAACTGATATAAAAATATTCAATAATCATATTATCAGAGTCAATAAAAAATCTTTCAGAATAATGCAAAACAAAGATTATAGATTTATCATAAATCAATAATGCTCATGAATTTTTGGGATTCTAATTGGTTATCTTGGCCAAGATCTTAACTACAACGCCGTTAAGTGATTTCAGAATTCTTAACTACAACTCCATCAAGGGGCTTTAGAAATCTTAACTATAATGTTGTTAAATGGCTTCAGAAATATTTTGATATTGTAAACCCGTAGCATAGTTATGGAACTCATTCCTACCGACAGTTTCTCAATTATTTAGAGCATAAATTCTTTTTATTTAAAGAGAACACTATGTTTATGCAAGATTCAAAATAATTTATTTTTACATGCTCAAATCCTAAAAAGATATCTTATGCATGCAAAAATTAATCTTTTCAACAATAAACTACTAGTCTATGAAAAATTTTACAATGAAACCATAGATCAAAAAAAATAAAATAATAATAATCACATATTTTCTATGTAGAAATCATTCATGCAAAAGAATAATTTCAATAGAAAAAAGAACAAAGATTTACTTAAGCCTGAATACTAAAACTTAAGACTTCTCCTAGATTTGATCTACCACTTACACGTCCTCCACCAATCCTACGAAAGAACAAGGAAATGTTAATACCCAAGAATTAAATTCCCTATAAATTTTCAAATAAATGAACTGGTATTTTCTCACCTTAGCGTATGTTTTCTCAAATTCTTAATGTATAGATATTTATATTACCAGGCTAGGTAATTTGGATAAACTAAAACTCTATCCTAGTTTTGATTAGTCTCAATCCCAGACAATGATAACCATCATATATTTTATCATGGGAAGATAATGTAGAATCCTGGTCAACTAAATCTCTATCCTAGTTTTGATCATGATTAGGTGGTTAGGCTGATGACTAATTCCAACAAATTTAATTTATCCCATGTCAATTTGGTTAAAGAAATTATTTTATATAATATTATATATGTATATATTTATATAAATCTATCGGGTATTACAATAATAACCTTTTGGGGGTGAAACATCCCCCCGCCCCCCAATAAGGACAACATTAATTTTTGGAAGGGAAGACTTCATAGGTATGATTGCCCAAAAAAGCCCTATGGCGGTCCCACTGAGGAAAAGGAAAAGTATGCCTTTGAAATGAAAGATGTCTAATTCTTGAATTTAAATTTCTGCACCTGAATTTTATATATCTTTCTGCATGTTGTAGTTTGGTTTGGTTGAATTGCCCATCAATAATTGTCCATACTGCAATAATTGAAGCAATTGTACCTTAGGTTGCCCCTTTTTTATGCATTAAAACAGTTGTTTCATTTTGATTTGTAAATATAAAACATGCCCTTAAAAATGTAATTTCACAGCACTCCAAGGATATTATGCGCATCTTTTTCAATTGGATGGGCCAAACCAACTCATGACCCATATAATTTCGACCATCGTATCATAAAATCTTAGATAACCTAATTACCTTATTAAGCCATGTCACTTATATTCTACATACCTAGTGGAGGCTCTTTATAAATGTTCGTATTATTGAAGATTTTCAAATGCAATCATTTTAGCATCACTTTACCATTAATTATCAAATTTTTTCACATTCTTTTCTCCAAATATTGATGTGGGCATTGGAGGATTTTCACCGAGCAAAACCCTTCAGCGACCTAATCCTTTGTATGATATTAAGACCCATGTTTGGGTTGCCCAAACCGACCTCTTGGAGCTCAAACCCGACTTATTTTTTAGAAAAAATATTTTCTGAACCCTTCACATTTAAATCTTCTCAATCTCCTAAAACATCTTACATCAAACAACTCCTCATATGATTTACCAATTCGAAGGTTGTTCATTTCCTTGCAACCTCACGTCTCTAACAAACAAGATTTGAAAATACTTGTGTCTTCTGTTCTACACATAGTCTTCATCAACAAAATCATTGTGACTACTAAGAAAAGCAAGTTTACTAGTCCACAAAATTATCTGAAGTTGCTCTGCTGATATCTTCAGCAGGCCCAAAAAGCAAAGAGAAGATATTTTATAAGCATTGTTTTTGAGATAAAAGTTGCGCACATCTAATCAACCAGATTATCATAACAAGTAAACATCATCTTTTTAACTAAATTATTAGCTGAACCGATCACTACAAAATTGGTCCTACAGTGAAGGTGTCTTTCATATTTATAATGATTCAACTTTTAAAAAGTACCATTCTTAACAAACAATATGAAATTATAAGTGCTCCATTTGATGGCACGATTAATTATTGAGGTCCTCATTTGCTATTTTAGTAAGGTAATTCCAGGAGAAATTATAATTTTGGTATGTTTGGTTTGGCCAATTTTTCAGACAAACCATGAACACTACTATATAATTTTGGGAGAGGGGTGTTAATTACAAGAATATTAAAGATATCTATACTTTGTGATTGTTACACGTTGTTACAAAAGAAATCAACATTTGAGTCATGCATGTAAGAAAGAAGATCATTGAAATCACCATAGATTTGGAAGTTTTTAGCATTATCTTAACTTGCTAGAAAAGTTCACGTATGATGTAGGTGTTTAGTCATTTTCAAACCATCATTATTAGTAAATTAATTAACATCACCCATTGATTCTCCTTGACCGATTTACCAATTCAAATGTTGTCCATGGAAACAGATCTCCATCCTCCCTCTGGCTTTTGATGTTTAAATATATACTGACAAGCTAATCAGAACTCCAACAGAAAAGAATCAACCAACAAAACACATTCATATACCGATGACTAAGAGCAGAAATGCTCCCCAAACAAATTTAAGTTTGGGGAGTCAAGTCAGGGAACTGTGACTGATGGTCTGATTATCTCTATGAAATTAAGTTATTAAATAATTACTCAACTTTTAGGTTGAAGGAGTGTATAATCTCTAACCTGATCAGAAGCATAGCAATCAAATTCTCCATATATGCTTGAGACAAACTTGCAGGGCATCATTTCCCCAACTTTTGTGTTCCTCTTGTATACACTTGGCCGACTCCACAAGAGATGTATTCCGATCATCAACCTCAATCAGTTCAAGTGTTGGACTTTCTCCTATACCATCTGGAATCTCTCTTAGATCACGACGACAAAGCATCAGGCACTTGAGGTTTGGGAAGTGGCTGCTTTCTATTATCCAATGTTTGAGCTCTGAATTGTCAATTAGCAGAAATTTCAGCTTCGGACATTTGTCCTTCACTTGTTTCCCATTTGTTGCCAAAACAAGCATTATATGTTAGTTTAAGCACTTCAAGAATAGGTAAAGAACCAACAATGTTTGACATATCCGTCCAATGAAGTATCTCACCCTCCAAGGTTAACATTTTTAGCGTCCTAGGAAAAACAAGATTAAACTTTCTCTTGTAAGGACAATATGTATGTACCTCCAACTTTAGCTCTTTGAGTTGATCCAGACATACAAGATTGTCTAGGCGACTATCTTCAAAATATTCGTCTCCAGCACATCCAGGATAACAGATTCCAAATTTCTATATATTTGGAATCATTTTCAGGATCTCTTCACTGCATTGGAAATCAGTTATTCTCGAGAGTGTTTGCAGGTTTTTGAGAGCAAAAGTTGGAGCTCCTTCTAGAATATTGGGTAAGGGACCATAAAATATTAGATGCCGTAATTGTGGCATCCGCCAAATTTCCAATGGCAAATGTGCACATCCATTTATCACTAAGGTTTGAAGATTTTGAAGGTTTAATATGGACGGAGAAAGAACCAATGGTGTTGCAGCAAAAGCAAGGTACCGTAAATGAAATAGCTCAAATGCTTCATCATTGAGTAATTCAATTCTGAACATTATTGACGATGTTTCCATTTTAGAATGTTCCACATTCAATACCCTCAGCAATCTACAATTATCACAAAAGTCCACTGATGTTCTAGTATACTTGAAATATAGAATAGTACGGATGGTTGGGCATACTTGTACATAAGCCATCGCACATCAGACAAAGCAATACTTACGCGGCGCTGATTTTTTGTGTTTTTTTATTCTTTATGAACTGCTCATCATTTGTACCACTGATAGACAAATTTACATTTTTTCCGATATTTGCCCATGAATATCGAGTCTTACTAACCGTGGATAGAAGCCCTGCAATCAAGACAATTGCAAGGGGCAGCCCTCTGCAGCTACTTGCAATCATCTTTCCAATGGTTTCCAATTCAGAAGGACAATTTTCTTGTGGAAAGACCTTTTGCTGAAGCAAGTTCCAACTTTGATCTGCATCCAAGATATGCATCTCATGAAGTGGGCTAGAGGACTTGGGATAAGTAGCCACATCAAAAAGCCTTTGTGGTTAAAATGATTCGACTTCCCTTAGAGTCATCAAGAAATATCATCTGTTCATCATCCCATGCTTTTGTATTCCATGCATCATCCATTACAATGAGATACCTCCTACCCTTTAAGTGTCGGTACACACTCCGTACCATTGATCTAATGCTCCGTCCAGATCCTTCTAATTTGATGGAATCTTGGAGTCCTGAAAGAATTTTTTCTGTACTATAATCTTGAGATACTATGACAAAACCACGGATTTGAAAGTATTCCATAGATAATGGATCATCGTAGGCATTTCTAGTAAGAGTACTCTTGCCAATGCCTCCCATATTGAAGATTGGAATGACTAGTTTGGATGATTGTCCAAAAGCAGAGCCTTTATTGCCATCAAGTCTTTGTCAAAACCAACAATAGCATCTTTGTAGGTGCAATTGGCCTTGATGGTGAAGCAGCAATTGAAGAATATGCACTGAGTTGCACATCTTTGGTTTTGGTGCTATTCTTGATCTCCATCACCTTTCCCCTGATTGAATTAATTTCCTTTATAACTTAGTTCAACTCGTTAAAATCACAATGAAGCATAACATGACTTCCAGGTCCTGCACTAGAATTCAAGGTATTATGATATAGCGTAATTTGATCGGACATACCAAATCCAATAATATCTCCTGCTTCATTTGCCAGATCTCTAATTCGCGCTTCCAAATTGTTGGCTTTCTCTGGAAAATCCTCAAGAAAAGCTCACAAGAAGGTAATGAAATCATAGATGAACATAAGTTGTTGTTTGTCATGAGGAGAAATGGGACATTGATCATAATGATGATGGAGTAATTTATCTATGGTTTGTGCTAGTGAAACTAGAGCAGCATAAGCCATCTCCGATCACACAAAAAGTATTACAAGTTAATACACAAATCAAAATGGAGGAAGAATAAAGACAGGCTTAAGAGAGTACGAGGGAGAAATTAAAAAGATAAAGAAATTTAGATGGAGAACTGATTGACGATCAATATACCAACATGAAAGAGAAGGTTTTGAGTTTTCTCATTTACACACAACCTCTAATTATTAATAAAGTCTTGTGAAATTGCTCTCTCTCTCTCTCTCTCTCTCTCTATATATATATATATATATATATTCTAGCCAAAATCAATTCATACCAATTAGATCCATTTGAATAAAATATTACTGAGCAAGTTGAAATAAATGAAACGTAAATTTACAACAAAGGCAAAAAAGACTATTTATCAAAAAGGGAAAATGACATCTATATACAAGAATTAATATGCCAAAATGAGAAATTAAGAAAAGCGTAAACGTATAGCTTTCTGCCTCCCAATTTTTGTTCTATTATCAAATGATCATTTTTCATCATCAAATATAGATATCCTTTTTTTTTTTTTTTCAATTGAATATCTTGAACATGTCCCTTATGTAAGCCAGCAATATAATTTTTCATAAGAGTGAGAAAATGCAAGACCAAACGCATAGTTGTTAGCAGTGGACCCAGGCCTTGTGTATAATACTTGTTCTTATATGAAAGTCATAGTAAAATTACATAGTTTGATGATTAATAACTGAATAAAAAAATGAGCAACTGAAGCCCGTGAAAATTTCACTTCGAAAGGTCCAAAAAGAAATTTGGAAATATAGTTTATAGATTAATTCTTCAGACGATACTAACACAATATATTGAAAGAAACACCTGACATGAAGTTAGTCATTCCTATTTATAAAGTATGAGTATCCTCTCAAGAAAAGGAGAAGTGCTATTGTTTTGAAATGCAAGTAAAATAATGTTGTGCGAGAAATGTAAATATTACTTTTTCTCATCCAACTATGAGAACTACTTGAGAAAGTCATCCAATACAACTGGGATACAAACTTGATGAAGTACGAGCTAAAGAGTTTGACGTAAATCTATCCAAAAAAAAAAAAAAGAAAAAAAATTGGAATTTGCAGTTAAACCATTAACACTTCAAATATTGTCCATGGAAACAGATATCCCTCCACCCTCCGCTTTTTGAGTTTGAATATATACTGATCAGCTCATCATCAACAATGGTCAAAAACTCTGAAAACTCTAACAGACAAGAATCAAACAAGAGAACATATTCATATCAGTGACGACTAGAACAGAAATGCTTCCCGAGAAAAATTTAAGATTGTAGAGTTAAGTCAGGAAGAACAGTGAATGATGGTTTAAATACTTGCTGAATTGTAATTTCTATGAAATTAAGTTACTAGATAAAGACTTGAATAATTGTTAACTTTTAGGTTGAAGGGTTGTGTAGTCTCTAACCTGATTGGAAGTAGAGGAATCACTTTCTCCACGTATCACCTACACGTACTTCAAGGGCATCATTTCCCCAACTCTTTTGTTCCTCTTTTATCCTTTTGGCCGAGCTGAGAAGAAATTGATTCAAGGCATCGACCTCAATGAGTTCAAGAGTTGGAATTTCTCCAATATCAATTGGAATCTCACATAGAAGCCAACAGCGATAAAGCACCAGGTGTTTGAGGCTCGGAAAGTGGCTACTTTCAGTTATCCATTGCTCAACATTTGAATCTTCAATTAGAAGAAATTTCAGCTGTGGAAATTCTCCTTCACTTGTTTCCCATTTGTCTCCATGGCAAGCATAACGACTTAGTTTAAGTACTTGAAGATTAGGCAATGAACCAACAATATTCGATATATCTTTCCAAGGAAGTCCCCAACCTACTAACTTTAACTTTTTCAGGGTTGTTGGAAAAACAGGATTAACCTTTCCCTGAAAAAGATTGAAATATACCTCTAATTTTAGCTTTTCAAGTTGACACAGATGCACAAGATTATCAAAGTGAATGTCTTGAACATATTCCTCTGTCCTATAAATGATTCCCAATTTCTTCAAGTTTGGAATCATTTCCAAGATCTCTTCAGTACATTTGAAATCTTGTACTCCAGAAAGTGTTTGCAGGATTTCTAAAGGAAATGTTGGAGCTCCTTCAGGAATATCGGGCAAGGGACCAATAAATATTAGATGCCTTAATTGTGGCATCCTCCAAATTTCTATCGGAAAATGTACCTGGAGGTACCCGCCAATTGCCTGTTGAATGATTAAGGTTTGAAGATTCTGAAGGTTTAACATGGATGGAGGAATAACAAATTCTACTCCAGAAGTGAAAGCAAGGTACCTTAAATGAATTAGCTCAAATACTTCAGTAGGAAACTCAGAAATTATGAACCATCGAAAATAATTAGTAGGATATACCACATCCAATACCCTGAGCAATCTAAATTTTCCAAAAGAGCTTAGTGAACTTCCATCAATGGGGAAGCATATAATAGTATGGATGGTTGAGCAATAAATGTTTTCAAGCCTAATCAGATGAGAAAGGGCAATACTTATGCGGTGCTGGTGTTTTGTGCTTTCAATTATAGAATTTTTGAAAGCATACCCACCCGTAACATTTAGAAAAAACTTCTCTTCCTTTGCTTTTCTTATGCACAAGTCCCGCACTACATCATGGATGCTGCAACTTTTGATTTTGCCATTAGTCTTCCTTCTATTGACCAAAACAAGACTTCTTTTCACGAGATCCTCCACATACTTTTCTGCCACCTCCTCAAAACATGTAGATTCACTAGGTTTCAAAAAACCTTCAGCCACCCATAACTTGATGAGTTTGGAGATACGAATTTCATAATCTTCTTTAAAGCCTCCCATATATAGGAAACAGGGTCTCAAATGATGAGGCAAGTGAATGTAACTTAAAGATATTATCTTTGCAGACAGCTCCTCATTTGCAGTGTTGATAGCTGAACTTACGTTTTTTGCAATATTCTCCCAGGATTCTTGAGTCTTATTGACAGTGGACAAGAGTCCTGCAATTACAACGATTGCAAGAGGCAGTCCTTTACAGCTTCTTGCAATTGACTTTCCAATAGTTTTCAATTCACGAGGACAATTTTCTTTTCCAAACACCTTCTGCTGAAGCAAATTCCAACTCTGATTTGCATCCATGAAGCGCATCTCATGAAGAGGGCTAGAAGAGTCAGGATAAGCAGCCACATCAAGTAGCCTTGTGGTTAAAATGATTCGACTCCCATTATGGTCATCAGGGAATATCATCTTTACATCATCCCAAACCTTTGTACTCCATATATCATCCATCACAATGAGAAATCTCCTGCCCTTTAATCCTTTGTACACAAGTTCTTGTATTGATTCATTGCTTTGTCCAGATCTTTCTGCTTTTGTGGAAACTTGGAGGCTTGACATAATTTCTTGTTCACTATAATGTTGTGATACTATGACCCAAGCACGAATATCAAAGTGTTCCACAGTTAATAGATCATCATAGGCATTTCTAGCAAGAGTAGTTTTGCCAATACCTCCCATGCCGAAGATTGGTATGACTTGGAGTTTGGATGATTCTCCACATAATCGAGCCTTTATTGCCATCAAGTCGTCATCAAAACCAACCATGGTGCCATTTTTTCTGGTGGGTGCAATTAGCCTCGATGATGAAGTACCACCAAAAGAATACCCACTACTGTGCTGCACATCTTCGGCTGTGGTGATATTCTTGATCTGCATTGCCTCTTTCGCCACTTTTTTCAACTCTTTAAACTTAAAATGAAGCCTAAGTTTTGTGTAGATGCCACTTTTTTTTGCTTGGAACCACATGAACAAGCCACTTAGATGGTGTGACAACTTTCCTGCATCAGACTTCGATATATACAGCCGAATTTGTTCCAACATAAAATATTCAATAACGTCTTCTGCCTCATTTGCTACATCCCTGATTCGTCCTTCCAAACTGTTGGCTTTCTCTGGAAAATCTTCAAGAAAATCTTTCAAAAAGGTGATGTATTCGTTGGCAGATATAATTTGCTGTTTTTCAGGACGAGAAATGGAATATTCATCGTTGTGATCATTATGTTGATGTAGTAAATTATCTATGGCTTGTGCAAGTGAAACAAGAGCAGCATAAGCCATCTTTGATATTTCAAATCGAAATGAAGGAAGAATAGCAAGGGCTATCAGAGAGAGAGAGAGACAGAGAGGGGGAGAGAGGGAGAAGAGAAACAAATTCAGGGGAAAACTGATTGATCAAACTTTAAGTCTTGTTATTCAGACACAGTCTCTCATTGTTAATTATCAGTCAATCAAGTGTTGTGGAATTGCTTTATGGTAGGCCCTTTCAATTTGGAATTTTGCAGTCACTAATCAGTGTGAAATCTGAACCCTCCAACTAAAATATCTATAGGTATCTTTTTAGCTTTTAAAAAGTGGGTTTATTCTTTACTTCAATACAAAGGAGGAGGAGAAAGAGGGGGAAAAAAAATTGGTTTTATTCATCAACAATTATCTATTGCTTTTTCCTTTCCTTTTCTTTTTGTTTTTTCTTTTCATTTCTTAAGTGCATGGTTTGCGCACTATATAAGTGAGTATGTGCACCGTTTATTAATCGCTTGTGAGAAATACATAAGTTGCATTTAAAAAATATTGTTTACGATGTATGTAAGATTAATTAAAAAAATTTAATAAATTATTTCTTGAAAGAATTAAAAAAGTTCTTTGCATAAACGTTCAAGTTTAATTTCAAAATATTAGTTTGTGATGCTACATATGTATTTTTGCATTACCTTGTGTATAAGAATGTAAAACTAAATATTCTAATTTACAGAACACATAATAAATTAGGCAACTCCCACCACCGAAATCACACCCATGTGCTGGAATTTATCTATTCTATGTAGCATTTGGATCAATTAAATCTATTCCCCCTTCAAAATTAGAAAACTATCATTTGCTCCTCTATTCTAATATTTATATATAATTACCAAAATCTTGGAAATATTCTTTTAAAAATACAAACAAAAATAAAAAAGTAACCCTTTTGGCCTCAACTTAAAAAATTTAACAAAAAATTAAAAAAAATATATTTATGTTTCATGACAGTAATAAGCCACTTTTGAACTTTTCACAAATTAAAAAATTGAGAAATTAAAATCCTACCCATTTCTTCCCTCATTTTGTGAAGCTTCACATTATTATGAGTTAGCAAACAAACAGAGTATCACATATTTGAAAATTTTTAATTATGATTGTTTTGCTTTTTCTTGAGTGACCATTTTCTAGCTAAAGACATATATGGTTTACTGTGCAAATGAACAAGATATCAACAAAAAATTAATAGGCAGATATCATATTTGGATGACAATTAGCTCACCATCAACTTAGAGGGTGTTTGGGTGAGCTTATGAGCTCCTCAAAACATCTTATAAGATGTTTAAAAGCTTATAAGTTGATAAAAAGTATTTGATAATTTTTCTAAAAAAAGAGCTTATAAGACCCTAAAATAAGATATTATGAGCTTATAAACTATTTTAAAAGAAGTAAGGAGACCTCAACTTATTTTTAAGATCTCAACAAGCTCCTTCATTTTTAACCATTTTAATTACAAAATTGCCATATTAACATCTTATAACCTCCAAGAACTTATTTTATCCAAACACTTCAACAACTTATTTTAAAAATAAGATCTAACATCTTATAAGATGTAGGAGCTTATAAGATATTTAAAATAAGTTTAGCCAAACACCTTCTTAGAGGATGTTTGACTAACTTATTTAAAACATTTTATAAGATGCTTTTGTAGCTTATAAGATCTTATGTCTTATTTTTAAGATAAGTTGTTGAAGTAATTGGATAAGATAAGATCTTGGCGCTTATAAGATGTTAATGATGACAATTTTGTAATTAAAATGATTAAAAATAAAGGAGCTTGGTATGATCTTAAAAATAAGTTAGGGTCCCCCTACTTTTCTTAAAAGAATTTATAAGCTCCTAACATTTTATTTTAGAGTCTTACAATTTTTTTTTTAAAAAAATTACCAAAGACATTTTATCAACTTATAAGCTCTTAAACATCTTATAAGATGTTTTGTAGAGGTTATAAGCTCACCCAAACACCCTCTTAATATGTAGTTTTTTAATTTAGACAGATCAAAACCATGAAATTAGGTTTTTATTCAAGATATAAAGAAGGTATTTAGATGAAGCTTAAAGTTGTCTAAAATATTTTATAAGATATCCTCAATTGCAAAAAATTTCTTATAGATGAGTTATAAACTCCGTAATTGGATGTTAAAATCATACAAGTTCCTTTAAGAAAAAGTATTAAGTTCATAACTTTTGCATTTTCAAATGAATTTCTTTACTTTGGACCATATTAACGACGAAATTACCATTACTAATATATAAATAAATTCTATAATTATTTTATTTAACAGTTTGATGCATTCAAAAATATTATCTCACAAGATTTTTTAGATAGACCTATCTAAGCACCCTCAAGAACTAATATGTGGGAAGATGTTTGTGGTCATAATGTTAGTCCATCTCAAATATGAAGGAGTAGAAGGCAATTCAAAATTTTGCCAGCTTTTCTAAACAAACGCACAATAACTTATTAGCATAATAACCATTTGGGGGCAAAATATTCTCTCTTTTTTTCCCACATAAGGACAACATTAACTTTTGGAACGGAAGACTTCATAGGTATGATAATCCAAAAAAGTCCTCTGGCGGTCCCACTGAGGAAAAGGAAAAGTATGCTTTTGAAAGAAAGAAGTCTAATTCTTGAATTTAAATTTCTGCACATGAATTTTATATATGTTTCTGCATGTTGTAGTTTGGTTTGGTTGAATTGCCCATCAATAATTGTCCACACTGCAATAATTGAAACACTTCTTTGTGTACCTTAGGTTGCCCCTTTTTTATGCACTAGAAAAGTGCGCATGTATTGCACGTGACTTGTTAATTTTATATTTAATTGATATACAAAATATTACTTAAGTAATTCATATCCAGTGAATCTTGAAAATTTCATAGTTTTGGTAGCATAATACAACTGAAAAATTAAACTGATAAAAGTATATAAATCCATATTTAGCAGGGTCATAGTGTTTCTTGGTCATCCACTTGAATGAAACCTAAAAAAAATTATAAAGATAATATACTAAACTCTAAAGAAGTTTAAAGTCAAGAATTCAGTAAAATCTACCATTTATTAAATTAAATGGAAAATTTGTAAGAAGTAAGTGTATATTTTGAAGTATGAGATGTAATAAGGAACTTAGTAGTAAATGGAAGAAGTGTGCAAAAGTTTTGTGTTGACTTACATTTAGATGTTTTTGTCTTGTGGTGTTGATACTTCTGCTTCCATATTACCTTGTCTATGTGATGTGCATCCTAATCAAAAATATATTATTAGTGTTTTTGATAGTAACACATAATACGCTGCTTAAAAAATAAATAATGTTAGTACCTGCATTTAAAACTTCTTTGTAGATAGCATTTTTTGTGCACATTTTTCCTCTAGGATTGGCAATATTTGGTTGGATCAAGACTTTTGTTGTACATAGTGATGTTCCTCTAGAAAGAGCCACATATAATTGGCCATGAGAGAAGACTGGTTGTGGCAAATAGACTCCTACATCTAAAATTGTTTGGCCCTGTGCTTTATTGATTGTCATGGCAAAGCAAAGTTTAATTGGGAATTGCTTACGCATGTATTTGAATGGTAGCCTTCATTTTCAATTGGCGAAAGTGGTATTCTAGATATAAATACATGTTTGCCGCTGTGCTGACCAAATACAATCTCTGCATCAAGTATGTTATTCTCGAAATCTCTGCACACCATTCTTGTACTATTACACAATCCATTTGATGGATTCAAATAACTCAAAAGGATAATTGGGCAATTTTTTTTGTCAATACCAACTTGTGTGGAGGCAAATCATTTGGAGTCAAAGAGTTAAGAAATTCCTCTTCATACTTTTTATTGTATAATGAACAGCTTCATCAAAACTACAAAATGTCCTTGCGTATCTAGGAAATATAGATATCAACTTTTCATTTAGTTTATCAACATCTTCATTTCTAGTTGTTAGTATTGCTTGACTTGTCATGCAATTGGCTGAATCAACATTCTTCCTCAAACTTGGGAAAATTTTATTAATAAGTTGCTCGAAAAATTCTCAAAGTTAAATTTGGTCGATCTTGACCTCTTTGTCCATCATACAAATATTCTTGTATTTCTTTCCATTCTGGATTGCAAGTCACTGTAACAAAAAGATTTGTTTTCCAAATGTTTAGACCAATGCCAATGCATCAAGACATCTACACCGCATATCTCTTGGGCCACCCAGTAAAAGATGTTGGAATAATGATTCTTTTTCCAACTTTATTACCCTTGGTCTCTCCGTTGGGAATGCTATCCATGATTCCTTGGTATAATTCAGATCTCAAATCTGATTGGTTGTGGTGAAAATAGTCCAATCATGTGGTCTCCAATTTTATATACATGTCGACTACATACTGTTGCAATAGCTTTCTAGCAAAAAATAGTGTAGAATGTCTTGGGCTTCTAATTTGTAGCCTGTAGCAACTATATTCTTAACATGATGCCTTTTTATTATTTTCTTTATAGATAGCTATTTGCACCGATGAGAGAATATACAAGTCAAAAATTTAGGAAGAGATATTACTATATTGTCAGATTTCATTTTGATATATGCATTTAAATTTATATACATATACCTTCTTGTTCTTGCGAAAGAATATCCTCCACAGAAGAAAGTTGATCCCCATTAAAGTTATCAGTATCATGTGCATCATCTACTGAAAAGTATTACACCAAATGCAATTATTGAAAATATGAAGCAAGACCTAATAGTAGATAAAATATTATGTTACGTAAAATACTTTTGCATATTATGCATGATTTGAAAAGAGATATTATTATATAAGAAGTTGTTGCTTTGTGATGCTTGCATAACAGGATTATGCGTTGAAGAACCAGTTTTGAGTATATAAGTATCAATATCCATAGAATTTTTTAGAATGAATCACAATAGGATTAATATAGTATATCTATTAATAGAAAATAAAAAATAAATAATTATCATTTTCCAATGGTAGAGTAACAAACAATGAATAATATACAGAACAAAAGAAAAAATATTTGTTATTCTTCAACAATTGTTGCACTATTTATAGGGGTCGCCTGGATAGATTCATTCCTTTGGGTTGAATGATTGGACATTTTGACACATCTTTTTTGAATGTTTTGGTGCCATCGTATATCACCTCTTGGGAAAAGAAGTAGATAATAAAGTGAATCATAACATCCATGATAGTACTTTATTATGTGTTTATGACTTGAATGCGCATGGATGACAATATCTCGTTCCATCGATGTATTAGGATTATTTCCTTCAACCCATATAGCTGCAACTTGATCAACACTTGGGGAATTATAAATTTGCTAATCTAATTTCACATTTTTTGAGATATGTAGCTGAACATCATTCATTGAAAGGTAATCCTTTAATCTTCTGAAGATTTTTGTATATGGATTTACCTCCATAAGTTTTATAAGTTCCCTCACAATTGCTTCTAATGAGTCTGATTTTTCTAATATCTTCATTCTATTCTCAACCTCACTTTCAATTTCAAAAAAATACAACTGAAAATTACCAGCGCCATTTTCATTTGGAACTAAGCCTGGAAGATCATGATATACCATTCCCTGTGTTCGGAAAGTATAAACTTCATGTCTTGTAGATGCAAGCTCTTTATCTAATTTTACACCAAATGAGGTAAAAGGTAATATGCAATTTAAGACTCAAATATTATTTCTAAAGTTTATGGCCTCTTCTGATTGAGAAGTATACAGGTCATACAATTCATCTGGCATTTGAATAGGAGCAAGCATGATTTTTCCATTGTCACAACAAAAGGTGCAAGGCTCATGTTCAAATTTTATAGCATTGTGATGGATTATGTACCTTTTCCAATTCATGGATCTTTGAACACACAGGGTCATAGATTGTCAAACCTTATCAAAAAATTAGATTAAAACTTCAAATATCTAAAAATATTTATGTGCACAATATTATATCTATCGAGAAACCATAGGGTATATATATATATATGATATTTACTGAAAAGTACTGACTTTGTGATTGATAAAGGATCATTTGTGCTCTTAGAAGCCATTTAGTTGCAGACTTCTCAGATGATTTAATTAACTTCTCATTTTTTTGGACTTCTTAACTTTATCAATGTATTCCTGCCTCTCTATAGTACTTAGTGCCATATATTTCCTCTTCATCCTTTGTTGTCTTTGTTGTCAAGATTCATCTATTATAATAGTATCATTAGAAAATTATATAAATGGAGTTAAAAATAGCAATGAGTTTTTTTTGGCATAAGCATGTATGATAATGTTTCAAATATATATCGAAATATTAAATGTTGAATCAATTATACTTGAACTGGAAGTCAACTTAGAATTCTATTGATGCATTACCATTTTAAGAACTCTTGCTGAAAAATAAAGGAATGAGAATATGTGAATTCAAAAAAATAAAAATAAAATATATTTTGGAAACTAAAAATTTTTAAAGATATGACTTATGTGTATCTTTTATATTGTGACAATAATTATTAATAGTAGTTGAAATTATTGAATTATTTTATTTGGGTCATGGTTCAAGGAATTTTTAGTTTTCAATTTATTGTGTATTGTGTTTAATAAATTGATTATGCTTCTATTTTTGGTTAATTTTAATTTAAATTATAATTTTATTATTAGATATAGTTTTGTGGGATAAAAATAAAGATAAGAATATTTTAGGCACATCACTTGTAAGTAGATATTAAAAAAATTATGATTTATTAATATTGTAGAAAGGATTGTTATTTTATTAGTAATGTTAAAATTTTCAAATTTTAATTGAGCTTAACAATATGAAAATATTCAAATATCATTGCGTTTAATGCTATATAGTATTACAAAGTATTAGTATTTGATAATTATGGGTTCAAAGTTATAGTGTTACAATAATTAATTATGCATTTGCAATGTATGTTTCTTTGATATTAAATTAATTATTAGATATTTTTTATAAAAAATTACAATCTAGAATAAAATGATACGATCACTGTCTTTGCTTTGGACCATTTGCCTCATTGATTCCGATAAATTTGTAGAAATTAGGGGTGTTCACGGGTCGGGTTGGTTTGGGTTTGGGGAAAAAATGAATCCAAACCAATCATTTTTAATTGGTTCGGTTTGGTTCGGGTAGTGTAAATTTTAATACATGAATCCGAACCAAACCAACCCGAACTAGTTTGGTTTGGGTTCTCGAGTTTAGGGGGGGAATATAAAAAAATCATAATTGATGATATAAAATTCCAATTCCAAATCTAAGTTGAATATTAAGTAATACACACAAAAAAAGTCATAATTTGTGCTCATCCCAAAATACAAATAAAGCAAGATAGAAATCTCATTATGCCCAACAAAATAAAAAAAGGTTGAACTAAATAGTGGGGCCTATCAAGCTTATACAAAATGTGAGATAATGAACTTCTACAAAGCATCTCCAATTCAGGTGCCTTGGGGTGATGGGAGCTTGAAATCAATATCCACAATCTGAGGATCAAAACTAATCCAAAGCTTTATAAAATACTTTGCATTGTTCCTGGAGCCTTTACCATTGCAACAGCCAGCAAAGTTTAACAAAATATATATAGAAACAAAGAAATAATGAATTTATGGAAAACTGAATGTCAAACAAAGTTAGGAGGCACTCTTATTTCAATTATTTGTGTTTCTGGTGCCATTCTTATGGCTATGTTTTGTGGTCCAACTGTTCCTCTATATGCAGTACAGAAATAGTAGAGTTAATGTCCAACTATCTGGGTTTTATGCTTGATTGGGAATTGTATGTGCTTTGTAGCTTATCCAGCCATTTAGTAAAGACGACCATATGAAGAACTTAAATAAAGTCATAAAATTTTACCTTGAACTTCTATTTCTCCAATCAAACATCAAATTTAGGCCAAGCATCCTCAATTAATCCAAACAACTCATCAATAAACATCAAAGATAATTAAAGAACATCAATTAGTAAAATGAGTAATTTTAGCAAAAGAAAGACAAATTATCAAGTTTTCATTACTTGATTCAACCTTCTCTATTTCTTCCATCTCAACTCGAAGATCAATTGGGTTATTAGGTGTTCTCAACCAATTCTGAGTGCAAATCAAAGCCTCAACTGTGGTGGGATGCAAGGTACCACGAAATGGATCAAGAACTTGACCACCAGTACTAAATGCAGACTCGGATGATATAGTAGAAATTGGAATAGCCAATATATCCCTTGCCATATGAGAGATAACATAATACTTCATTGTTTTTCCTTTCCACCATTTCAAAATTTCAAATCCATTAAAGTTTTCCTCAACATCATCTTCTAAATACCTATCTAGTTCATTCCTTTTTACTTCACCTTTTTTTCTCTTCACTTTCAATCGAAATTCATCTTCCCAACCATCATCATCATCATCATCATTACAAGCATGAGATTGCAAGTCCACATTTGATGCTAAGCAGCTAGAGTGACCAATGTCCATAGGAATTGGATATAATGCCATATAATGCTCAAACAATTTATGTGTAAGATTATTCAAATTTGCCAACATTTGCTTTCACTTTTCGGCACCAAACATCCGATTAAAACAGAACTCAACAAATTCTAACTTGTAACGTGGATCAAGAAAAACAGCCACGAATAAAAGATAATTCAAACTCCCATCACTTTCCCAATATTTATCAAACTTGACTTTCATATTTGTCGCCATCTTTTGTAACACTATGTCATCACTATTCCTCCACTTATTCAATTGCTTTTGAATATCACACAACTTGTTGAAGAAAGTGTTAGAGGTAACATGCAATGACCCAGAAAATGAAAGAGTAGCATCATAAAAAAAAATTAGAAACTTCAAAAACACTCGAGCACAACTCCAATCATAGCTAGTAGGAGTTCCTCCTTCATTATGAAGGGCTATCAAATAGGAAGGATCATCATACTCAAGTCGCTTGAATGCTTTTTCAAATTTTCAGCAACATCTAACATTAAATAAGTGGAATGGCACCTCGTGGCCACATAAAGTGTTACCATTGCCTTGCAAGTTATATTTGCCTCTTGTACACACCTCTTGAAAGTAACCAATCTAGCTGGAGATGACTTAATATACTTACACGAGGCCCTTACCCGACTAATGGAAGAATCTATTTCCTTCAACTCATCAACAACAATTAAATTCAACATGTGAGCACAACATCTCATATGCATGAACTCCCCATTCAATAAAGTACTACCATTCCAATCATCCATGCCTCTAGCCAAATATGCAATTGCCAAGTTGTTAGCACTTGCATTATCTACAATAACACAACAAATCTTTAGAATCCCCCAATCTTTCATGCATTTCTCCAAAGTTTTTCCTATAGTTTCACCTTTGTGATCAGCAATCAAACCAAAACTTAAGATTTTCTTATTCAATTCCCATTCATCATCAATGAAATGAGCAATTACACACATATAATTTATATTCTGAATTGAAGTCCAAGTATCCGTTGTAAGAGAAATCATTTGACGATTTTCAGAAAACATGCATTTCAACTTCTCTTTCTCAAGTCTACACAAGCATACAATCCCTAGCAATAGTGATATGAGAAGGAATCTTAAGCCTCAGTTGAGCTTCAATCATGAAATCTTTAAATCCTTGATTCTCAACAAACTTAAAAGGAAGTTCATCAACAATTATCATCTTGGCAAATGCTAATCGAGACTTGATTAAACTCTACAAGTTTTATGCTAACAGTGGTATTAAGACCATCCTCATATTGCTTGCCAATAACAATTGTTTTTTGCTTCTTATCAATGACCCTATTGGGATTTTTTTCACAAACCTTCAAATGTTTAAGCAAGTTTGTCTTTCCATGACTACTACAGTTGCATCCATAAGATTTATGACAATAATTGCAAATAGCCCTATCCATTTCTCTAGTGAAATGAGCCCAAGCATTGGAAGTGGGTCTAGATGGTTTCCTTTTTTGTACCTTTGTTTTTATTGAAGATTCTTGAATAGTTTCTTCTACTTGGGATGGATCTTGTGATAAAGACTCTTGTTGAATACCAATACTTGTTGTTGGAGTGGAAGCATTTCCAACTTGAGTTGCACTAGTGTTTGAGTTTCGCCCTCATCTTCTCTTGCCATTTGTTAGTTTTAAAGAGCCTAGAACAAAGAAAAAGAAAAAAGTCATGGATTAGATAAACGCAAATCAAACAACATTATATATAGCTTCAAGAAATTATAACCAATAGGCAAGAAAAAATAAACTAGGAGAGAAAAATTGCTACATTTTTCATATAAACGAAATGGTGATAGCTTAATTAGAATAAAAAGATTCATTAAAAATTAAGAGTCAAAATCTTTTCTGTACTAAGTCTTTGCATTAATCTCAATTGACATGTAAGTTTTTATAATGCATTTCTAAATACTACATACCCAAATTTTATCATAAAAAACATATTGACATATATTAGATGGAATGAAGTCTTTCATTTAGAAGATATTTCAATAGCATGAAAGTCCAAAAAAAAAAGTTTTAGAAATGCAGAAAGACTAAAAAACTGGTCAATCTTTTTCATTAAGTTATCACCATTCTTTTTTTCTGAATCTTATAACAAAAAAGTGCTAATCTACTAGATTTTTCATAAGTTTGTCCTCATCATCAAAGAATAAACCTAGAATAGGAGTAAAAATATCTAATCAAGAATAACTCATCTCTTCCAAAATGTAAACAAGGACAAAGAGACCATGCTTTCACAGTTTCACTACACTCATTTTTAGCCCACTCTATTTTTTAAATAATTATTATTGATAACACAACAACATAAAAAGAAAAATATGTAAACACGAGGGGGAGAAGATTACCATTATCCCAACTTGTAGAAGCAAAAATCCCACTAGCGTGACTGATGGAAGGAAAGAGGCGTTGGCTTGCTGCATGCCTGCGTCGTGATGCCGATGTGTTTGTGTTGAGGCTCGAAGGTGCAGATTGGAGAGTACTGAGTTGATCAGTAGAGTATAGAGTTATCAGATATGGTGAGATCGTGAGGTAGCAATTGAGAAAGAAAGAAAGAGAGGAATTAGGGCTTTACTAGGGAAAATTGAAAAGAGGGGGAAATTTTGAGAAATGAGAATGAGAGTCGGGATTTCAGATTTGGGACTTGGGAATTGGGGGAGAGAAATAAAAACTAAAGAGGAAATAAGGAAGATATTTAAAAATAAATTATTATTTATTTTAATTAAATTATCAATTTGGGTCGGGTTGGTTCAAGTAAACAAATATGAATTCCAGAAACCGAACAAAAAGTGATCTGGCCGAACTGAACCAGTTAGGTTGGTTCGGTTCGGATCGTCAGGTTCATTGGATCAGTTTGGTCCGATGAACACCCCTAGGAGAAATGTTGTGAAAGATAAAGGTATGTTATTTTTCTTATACAAGTTAGAGGGCTAGTTAGTAGCTCTCTCTGCTTGTGCATTGAAATTTTGTCCCTTATTGGCAAAAGGACCACTACTAAGCTATTTTCTATTTCCTCTAATTCTAAGAACTTTTCTAAAATTCTCTTTTGTTGAATATCATTCAGAAAAAGTTTGAATTGACCAATATTTGATCAGTTTGTAAGTTGAGATTCCATACTTTTAGTAAGCTCAAAATTATCCTTTTAATTAAATTGTATTGGTGAAAGAATATGCATATGTGGGAAAGTACTTAAAGTAAATTTTTAAAACTTGACAATTAGCAAGAGGACCTTTTAGTAAATTTTTAAAACATGACAATTAGTAAGAGGATCTTTCAATTTGAATTTATGTCTATTTGCATATTAATTTATTTTCACAGTAGTTTTCATCTTACTTTTCAAAATAATTGATTGTTTCTAATTAGTCCTTGGGATTTAATTATTTTTAAATTTTAGTGTATCAAATTATGCAATTAATTATTCTGTATTGGAAACAAAGAACTAAATTATATTGATGCCAATGTTATGACACTTCCATGAGTTTTCCATCTTTGATAATTTCGTCCGGTGAAGCAAAAGATGTATTCAATCTCATCCAAATTGGGAAAAATTATAATGCAAGTAGAAAATTCAAATTCTACTGCAATTAAGGAGATAAAAATAGATTATTCAAATTGGAAAAGCAAATAAGGAGGTGGTTTAAGTGTAAATTAAATTCAAGACATAGTTAGTAAATTATACGGTCAAGTTATGAGAACATGTTTAATTGCACATAGCAATTATTAGGGTCGAAATTTTGTCCAAAAAAAGGGCAATCATAATCCCAAAATTGAATGTTGAAGGCCTAATTTGTTGTTCTGTTTCTAAAGGTTTATATACAATCTCTCTCTCTCTCTCTCTCTCTCTCTCTCTCTCTCTCTCTCATGTTGTTAAGAATACGATTAGGATGATAAAAACATATTATCAAAATCAGCATAGTGCAATCGAACAAATAGTTATCTAACTAATTTCAATATATAAACTGTGATTTATAGAACAATGGGCCTTTGAGTGGAACATTTAGTTTCAAATTTCCCTATAGGCATAGTGGAAATAAATTAAATTTAACTAACTCATTTTTATTATATAAACTAGAAATTGTGTTGATCATAAAAGATATGATGTGGAATTTATGATAAGGAGTAAGATGCACTTTATTTGGTACATGGTAAAGGCCTATATCGAAAGACATTAAACATTCTATCATATAGAATTTGCCATTTATTTTATTAAAACTGGCAACACTCCCCTATAAAAAACACCTTGTACTCAAAAACAATACCAAATTCTTCAAGTGTCATCATGCATATGAATTAAACAAATTTCTTAGTTGTTGATATAATTTCTCATGCCAATATATTTAGTTGTAACAGTTCAACAGTAAGCAAAATCTAAGAAACACACTATTTGTTCTTAGGTCTTAAATGATTAATTGGTTCCCAATTTGTCAGTTTCTCCATATACAGTTTAACGATCTTAAAAGTTCTTAGGAAGCCAATATATTGTTGTAGTATTACTATCATTTCTCATATTATGAAATTTTTATGTCTTTCCTTTAATCATGTTTCACGCACAACATAAGTTCTGATTGAACATTGAAGGATTTCAGTTTTAGTAGGATAGTCATTTATCTTTTGGTTTATTAGTCATGTTGCACAAAAGTGAATATTAAGGGAAGCGTTCCTTTGTAGTATTTGTTTCTAGATTCATTTAGGAATTGAACATAAAATGCTATTTCAGCCATGTGTTATTCTTTCACATTTTGCTTTTGTGGTACTACACCAGCGACTCAATAGAAATTTTGTTCCTAAACCTAGCAGCATTAGCTCCTACGAGGACAATTCTAGATTAGAAGTGTATTTCACAAATAAGGTTAGGATCATTGGGGCACCCAGTAAAAACCCTTCAATTCTAAAAAAGGATCAAGAATCGAATAATAAATAGGTCAAATATAATAGGATAGTAGCATAATGAATTTATTTATGTCGACTTGAATTGGAGTATTTATAGAATGGTATTAAGTTGACCCTATATAGATCTTTTTGGTTGATTCTTTGTGATATGCACCGTCTTGGATGGTCCAAATGCAATGGGTTGGACTAGTCCTATTGAAAAAGACATGACGAAGAGCCCACATACTATTAACTTGTCAATTAGAAGCTAGTGGAAATATTCTTTTAGTAAAATATGCACCTCTGTTGTCTTATTTTTCTTGTCAATTTGTATTATGTCCAATGCTTCCATTCATTAGCCTAATATCAAATTTTCTATAGGCTCCACAAGATCATCTTTTGGCATTTATATTTGATTTATTTGCCGCCTCCTTACCTATTCTTCAAATACTTTGAATAGAAGAAGCCTATGTGAGCCATGTAGCTTGTGAAGTTTGTTAACTTCTGAGTATTCCATGGACTCTTAACATTCATGTTGTCCATTTATAACATTCCGTCTGTCAATAGGCAGATTTAGTGCTTTTGGGGCCAAAATTTTGTTCCTGGCTCTTTGTCAATGTGTACTAGGATTTCTGTAGAATACTACACCAGATAACATCAAAATAAGCTCTTACTAAGAATAAACTATGAGGTAGGCTCTTAAGGTTTATGTTTGTTTCTCTTGTCTCTGTATAAAGCTCTACTAATGGGACTCACACTTTTGGTTTTTTCCAAAATCAGTCCTTATAAACTGGAATTTTGTCTTGGCAATACACATGTTTCCAGGATTAATATGTGATTCTTGTGAACTATATTCTTGGAAATCGTTTCGAATTTTCTTGGCCCTACTAACTTCAGCACTATAATATAATTTTCACTCCTCTTCTGTTGCTTTCTAACCTTTCTATAACTGTTTTTTCATCATTGTTTGCTTCTATATACATGTGATATAAATAATAATTATACTTCCATCTCCACACATTATGTATTAGAATAGCACAATAAGAGTGGATGATACAGCATGTTGTGAACCTGAATTTTGGGTTCATCTTATTATATGTATCATCCTACTGTTATATGACGGCCTCACATCTGGTTTAAGTCTAGGATCTTATCACACAGCAAAGTTGATCTTCAAGTCCTTATAAAGGGTGGCTTGCCAAAAGATCAGAAGAATGCTGGTAAATATAATATACTTTGCTTTTTTCCCTCCTTTTTTCTCATTATTGATTCTTGTCTTGAAAGAGTAAATTTGCTTATCGCCATGTTTATTTGCCAGCAAAAGTTATGCCCATCCTCAAGAACAAATGCTTTCTCTTATGCACTCTTCTCATTGCAAAATTGCTGGCAACAGAAGTATGTTTAAGTTGCACTTAGTATTAAGAGTTCTTCATTTCTTATTTTTGTTGAAATTTTCCCACTTAAATTTTGTTCTGTTTAGGCACTTCCCATATTCCTGGATAGAATTATTCCATTCTGGAGTGCTATTTTGGTCTCAGTCATTTTCGAGGTGGCCTTCGTTGAGGTATGATGTTATTACTAAGAAATGACAGTTTTGCTGAAGATTTTAATGTAATAATATTTTGTTCATCTCCCAAATATTTGTTATGGTTGTTCAAGTTATCCCTTAGTTGTCTACTCAAGACACGGTCTCAGTTTGGGTGTGAAGTTCACCACAGTTGTTCGGTTTCTCTTTTTAATTATGTTCCCCATATCATACCCTATTAGTAAGGTAACCATCAGTATTATTGGATCACAATGGAAAAATAATGAGTTCATGATGAATATTTGGACTTTTTTGATTAGCAGCTGTTAGACTAGTTTCTTGGAGAAAATCATTCTGCAATTCTCAAAAGATGAAAGCTAAAGATATTGGTGGACTTGCAGGGAGTTAAGGTTAGAATATCAACTAAGGAGAAACCTTCTCAACAAAACTAAGGTTTTGAGTTCTCATATATAAGTAGATAAAAACAATGTGACGCTCAGTAACCGTTTAAGGTGTTTTGTTGGACACAACTTAAAGCAAAATGTTGCAAACATGGAAATATGAACATTCTATTCTGGAAACATATATCAACTATACTGCATGGATAAAGACTCATTATAACTTGCACTAGAGATAGATTGCTTGGAGACCTTTTTTTTTTTTTTTTTTTTTTGGTCAATTAATGAATCAAAGGGATATGTAATTTCACCAAGTCGAAAGCCAGCAGCTTAAATGAAACAGATAATGCACACCGAACCATGACTAAATCAGCAAAGTTACAAATTGTTCTATGTCTAACTTGAATAATTACATATAGAAACAAGAAAAGTTGTGGGACAAATATCATAAATGGTCCCTAAAGTTTTAGTTTAGAATCACTTTAGTCCTCAAACTTTAAAACTTCATTTTTTAGTCCCTAACATTTGGATTTAGTTTCAATATAGTCCCTAAGTCAACTTTTCGGCAACTTTTCACCGAATAATTGACCAAGGTTGACATTTTTAAGAGCAAAGTTGTCATTTATGGTTTTATGTTTCACTTTAGTCCCTATATAAGGTTTTATGTTCCACTTTCGTCTCTATATAAGATTTTCTGTTCCAATTTAGCCCCTATGTTTTTTTTTTTCTTTTCATAAATATATGCGCATGTGTGTATATAATTGAAACTAATATATTATTGATATATTAATATCATTTATGATACTATTATAATTGTCAATAATAATTGTATGATTAGTGATATATTAATAATAATAAAGATTATATTATAATAATTTTAATTATATTCATAATATATAGTATTAATAATATTATAAATATTATTAATATAAATAATTTATTATTATTATAATATTACAACTACTAATAATAATACATGATATTAACAAATATTAAATTAATTTTATTAATATTATTAATATAATTGATCTAGGATAGCCCAACAGGCTCAAACCTAAAGATACTCGACCAGAGCAGAAAGGCATGATGGTCCAACAGGCCCAACCCCGAGATACTCGACCAAAGTAGAAAGAGGATGCCAGATAACTCAATTATTGGCTAACTAGACCGTAACTCGACCATATTTGAAATCCATTAAAGCAAAGCACTGACACCCGCCAAGTCGACCAGAAGCTAATCGACTTGGGCCTCTAGTCAATTTCTCTCACTTCGCCTAGCGTGGTTAATTTGAAACAAATCAAATATAGTTTGAGGAGATGTTATACAGGAGCATCCGTATCGACCATGGAGGCCGATGAGAGGCAGCAGCCTCTCCACCACATTAGATGCTCCCCCTTAGACCTGGCAAAATTAAACCCATACCTGCGGATACCCGTGGGTACCCAAAAAAATACGTGTAATGGGCCTTGTTTCTCCTACCCAAAAAATTGCGGGTAATTTTACCCATACCCAATTTACCCGCCATTTTTTGGCCCAACCCGCGGGTAACCCATAAATAACTTTTTTTTATTTATATATATTATTATATACATATAAATATATATATATATGTTTATATATACATATATTTACATATAAATATTTTTAATCTAAATATAAATTTTTGATTTCATAAATTAAAAATCTATAGCAAATTAAATTAAATTATATCCTAAAACAACTTATTGTGCATATTCCTATGAATGCAACGTCTTCTTTCACAAGAACAACAATGTTTGATTGATATTTAAATTTTCAATTCAAAAAACTTTTGGCATGTAATGAAATTTAAGTTTGAACTTTTGAATGTGATGTACTTTAATATATATATTATATTTATATACATTTACATATAAATATTTTTAATCTAAATATTAATTTTTGATTTCATAAATTAAAAATCTATAGCAAGTTAAATTAAATTATATCATAAAACAACTTGTTGTGCATATTCCTATGAATGCAACATCTTCTTCCATACGAACAACAATGTTTGATTGATATTTAAATTTTCAATTCAAAAAAAATTGGGCATATAATGTAATTTAAGTTTGAACTTTTGAATGTGATGTACTTTAAATTTAGTAGATTTTGAATACTTAGGATATAAGTTTTAAACTACAATATTATTAATATGCTTTAGGTATTTATTAAATTTAATGTTTAAAATTTGTAGTCTTTTTTTTTTTTAGTTTTATTTAGTTAATATTTGAGTAACATCATTTTACCTTTAAAAAAAAAATTACGGGTACCCATGGGTTACCAATTATCCATCCTCATGGGTAACGGGTCCCCTACCTCGTATCCAATAAAAAATGGATAAATTTACCCAACCCATTCGTACCCGTCATTGGGTTACTCATGGGTACCCAATTGCCAAGTCTACTCCCCCTTGTGGCATGCCTTTGCATAAATGGCGCATGCCACTATAGTACCACCTTTTCTCAATGGACTCAGGATAATACGCACCACTAGTGTACCTCTATGCCTTAGGTTGCACCACCTGGAATAGTACACGGGAAGGAGAAGACTTCATAGCCCTCAGTCCAGCATAAGAGCTACTCCAATTTCATAAGGGCATCATAGTCATATCAACCCCAGTGAGAAGACTATAAATACCCCATCACAACCCTTCAGCGAGGTATGCAATTTCTTATCTTGTGCTCTCACTCTGCCACTCATCTCTTTAGTTAATCCATACTGACTTAAGTGTCGGAGTGCTTTAGTTGAGGGCACCTCAGCTAGCCTAACGTTTGATGTTGATTGCAGGACTTAACCCGATTTACTAGAAGCTCACTAATCATATAGTATTTATTAATACTAAATATTATGAATATAATTAAAATTATTATAATATAATCTTTATTATTATTATTAATATATCAATAATCATACAATTAATATTATTAATTATAATGGTATCACAAATGATATTAATATATCAATAATATATTATTTAATGTTAAAAATAATATATTAGTATCAATCATATATAGACGCGTGTACATATATTTATAAAAAGAAAAAAAAAGTAACATAGGGACTAAATTGAAACATAAAATCTTATATAAGGACTAAAGTGGAATATAAAACCTTATATAGGGACTAAAGTGAAATATAAAACTATAAATTGACAATTTTGCCCTTAAAAATTTCAAACTTGGTCAATTTTTCGGTGAAAAGTTGCTGGAAAGTTGACTTAGGAACTGGATTGAAATTAAATCCAAATGTTAGGGACTAGAAAAATAAAGTTTAGAAGTTTGAAGACTAAAGTGATTCTAAACTAAACTTTGGGGACTACTTATGATATTTGCCCAAAGTTGTGCCTATATACAACCTTTGAATCCTTATAAATCAAAGTCATACTCTCTTCTCATCCTAGGGAATTCCAAAGTAAATTCACATCAAACCCATAAGTTTCCAAGTCTTTTTTGAGCTTATTGATATCCACCAAGAATGAAAAAAGTAACGATATTTCCCTTTTTCAGCAGCCTCGAAAGACAATAAGACTTCAAATTCTTCAACATTTTTACTAAAATTGCAAAACCGACAATCTATTAGCACATGCAAACCACGACTTACCAACATAATCAAACCAAATTAGAGGGTTCAACAAAAATCACCTTAAAAAAAAAAAATTCACCCTGCAGAAAAGGAAACGAAAAAATAACATAAAAATAAATAGAGAAACATTTTAAGCACATCCCCACAACAAAAACCAGTCAAAAAAAAAAAGGAAAATTAAAATAAAATCACTGCACATACTTCAAGAATACAAAAATCTGGCAAAAGAAAACTGTACTATAAGAAAAAGACTTACTCCAAAGAAAATAAAGGTCGCTTCTATCACTAGCTTTTGATTCTCCCTATTTTCTCCTCTTCAACTGATATTTTTTGTTTTAAATGTTCTTTATCTTTTTTTCCTTGAAGGGGATGACCAAAACGTTAGATAAGGCAGATGGAAATAAGACTCAAAGCAAGGGCAGCGTCCAGTTTTAATCGAGGCCGGGTCCATTGCAGTCTTTAACAAGAATGAAAAAGCATGGACTTTCACTTGAGAATGAGATATATACTTAGCAAAGAATTGGTCTTAAGATGCTACAAGGATCAGATGTTGGTGCTGCATACAGAACAAATAGGACTTTTAGGCTGTCATCATACAGCTTGCGTGGAGAGAATTTTTGAACTTTTCAACCAAGGACTAATATCAAAGGTAGACCAAATGAAAAAAATGAAGGATACTACTAACCTCTATCTTTTCGTTGTATGGATAGACCTATGTGAGTTGTCAAATATTAATTAAATATAAAGATAGATTCATGAACGTATTAATACATCATATACATGAATTTATTAAATGCAATTCATTATTTAAAATAAATATGTAGTTCTTTCGTAAAAACTTTTAACCGTTAGATTACATATAATGTATATGTATTTAGTGGATATATTCGTAGAATATGAATGGCGGCACACGATTCATCGAACATTTTATCCAATGAAATGTATATATTTATATTTATCGTGCGTATATATATATATTATTTTATTTTTTTGCTAAGATGAAAAATTGATAGAAATAATTTAATGATTTTATTTTACAAATTTAATTTAATTTAAGTTTAAAATAAATTTCATTAGTAATAAATAAAATGTATATATAAGTCAAAAGGGATAAAAAGTCTGTATGCACTAACAACAATATAGTGAAAGCAACAATATAGGCCATCCGACCGTACTTGATGGAGTTGGATTCCCCCATGATGCACCATCTTTGTTAAGCTTATACGAATCAAATAATTGGATTTACAAAAAAATAGTTGGACGTGTGAGTCAATGAATTGGCAACAGCTTGTGGTTGTGTGTTGATTTGTCGTCCATTCATTGTTGTGAAAGTGTCTAAATGTTTATTTCATTAAAGATATATTAATATGTCATGTAATGACTTCATCATGGTTGTGCATATTACTATGTTTATTTTTGCAATAGATAAATTATTAATCGTAGAAGGACATTTATTTGAAATATTACTTAGTTTCGATAGGAAACAAATAATAATTGAAGTTAAAAGCCAATATTTATTATTTCAAGTCCAGAATTGGAAAATAGAAATGTAGAATTTTGAAGCTGCAATATGATAATTTATTATAATTTAATATTATATCAATATGATAATTTATTATAATTTAATATTATATATAAATATTATAATCTATTATTATACATATAAATCTAATTTAATAATTTAATTATAATATAATTTACCACTAATCTATACATACTAAATGTAAAACTTTCATTACATAGGGACATTTTTATCTTAACATACATATTAAATGTAAAACTTTCATTATTAAATAGGGACAATTTTGTCTTCACAGAAAAAAGGAAGAAACCAATATGCTCCTTCATACTTTTATAGTTAGTATAGATATAGATAGATATAGATATAGATATCAAGATTTACATCATAAGAACTTAAATCTCGTCCACATTTTCTTCAAAACAAAGAAATAAAATATTGTTATTTTAAGCACTTAGTTGTTCGTTGCTAATATTTTTTTTAGTAGTAGTAATGGTAGAAAAAATCAAACTACACAATTGGAATTCAAATTTGATGAAGTCTAAAAAAGTTCCTTCCTTCTCTTTTGCCATGTTTCGCTCAAACGCTTGAAGGGAGATAGTGCCCCAAGATGTTCACAAAGGTCAACTTGATCCTCTTCCCTAGCAATCTCAGATGAGGGACCCTGGCAGAGCGTCCGACTCCAACTACCGTCCATATATGATCCATACTAGATCTGATCAACTGTCCATACTACCTCCTCTATATTCTTGACAGCCCATCATTATCTTATTAGAGTCTTCTAGTGGCATGTTTCGTTCATCTTCCCCATTACTTAGAGAAAGTGAGCCATCCGTTCAAGTACAAAATACTATCATTACTGCCTGGACAATTAGACATCCAACCCATGATCGCAATGACTCAATTGCAAGAGTAGAGCTCTACCAATTGAGCTATATCCCCCGAGCTAAGTGAAGCATGCATGAAGCAGTCAGATACTTCTTCTATTCTTTCCCCTGGAGTAGCCGGGCCATCCTGGACCTGAACCAAAGACCTCGCCGGTGGGCAAAAGCTTGATGGAGCAATGCTGCATGGAGGTAGAGAAAGCCCATGGGTCGTGAACTTCTTTTTCTAAAACAATTTGTTGCCGAACGATTAATATTTCAAATAAGTGTTGTTCTTCACTGAAATTTGTAGAAGTTAATAGCTTTCAGTTTTTGAATAGTGTTGAAAATGAAAATGAATTATGAAAATAAAAACAAAAGAGACCTTAAAAAGTGATTGGCATTCTAAAACACTCGAAAAAGAATATCTTATAACTTGTATAAGTCTATACTTTTTTGTTTTTTTTAAAGTAGACTTATTCAAACTCCTTCTAAGTCATATGTAAGGAGACATTTGTGGTGATAATGTGAGTCCAAGCTTTGCCAGCTTTCAGTTTTTCAAATAAACACATATAAACTCATTAGCATCATAGTATAGAGCTGCTCCATGTTAATTAAGAACCACAACCTTTTGGGAATGAAATAATCTTTTTACAAGAAAAGAAAACAAATATTACTCGTCATGATCCAACTTGTAGAAGTACATGACAAAATCAGGCAACATATATAGTTAAGGAGATAATTTGAAATTAAGATTAATATTGCTTAAGTAAACATCAATCCATCAATGGAGACAGATTTCCTTTAATTTGAATCATCGTTTATCTGATCAGCTTCCTCATCACATGATCATTCATCAACAACCATTAGAAACTCTGCAAGCTCAAACAGAAAGGGTAAGCCAATAAAACAGATTCATGTTCTCACGTCAATCCTATTCTTATGTTTCTCTGTGATTATTGTTATGATAACATTATCATTGAAGACTTGAACTACTAATGGAAGGGATGTACAATATCTAACCTGATCAGAAGCAAATAGCATATATATATATATATATATATATATACCCTTTTCAAATAACCCATGTGCGAACTTGAAGGCATCATTTCCCCAATTTTGTTGTTCCTTTTTTATCCTTTTTGCTGAGCGGAGAATAGATTTGTTCAACTCATCAACATCAATGAGCTCAAGTGTTGGAATTTCTCCAATATCATCAGGAATCTCACTTAGATGCCAATAATGTGACAATGAAGCAATAGGCACTTAAGGCTTGGGAAGTGGCTACTTTCAGTTTTTTGGTATGCCAATTGGATCCATGGTGCTGGAATTTCAATGAGAATTTTGCCATTTTCTATGAGCCACACATTGTCATGGGGATGGGGAATCAGGAAACTAGAGAATCAAATATTTGAAAAAAAATTATTCTGCCCGTTTTTCATTTTCTTGAGGATTCATTTTATTTTATTGCTCAAATATATATGTTTTGTATATGCAAATGAACAAAACATCAAATAAAATTGATGCAAGAAAATATATGTATGGGAGTGAAATAATCTTTGGGGCACTTATTATAAAGTACCAAAATCATTTTTCAAATTCATGTTCAGTCCCTACTTGAATTTTTATAGAATGAGCTCTCTAGTTTTATTAAAATTTTAGAGATCACTCCCTACCCACTTAATTTGACAAAAATACCCTTAAGTATAATATTTTTCGCTCATTTTCTTCACTTTCTATCCACACAACCAAACACCATTTATCTCCATTCCCAAAAACTAAAATCTACCTTCATCTTTCATTATCAGGAATAGAATAAAAAAAAAAAAAGTCGAAGAAGCAAATTGAGCTTGATGGCACGAACGAGGAGCACGCCGGCTCAACCACCACTAGTGCAACCACCGCATTTCTGCCTTCTCAGTTTATTTTCATTATTTTTAGGTTATTTTCTCAATTTATTTTCGTTATTCTCAGTTTATTACTAGGTCATTCTCTTCATCTTGTATTTTTTTCTTAATCAGCAAAAAGAGTATCTGCCGAAGATGTGGGTATGAAGAAGGAGACAACTTTTGAATAACTTTGGACTGTATCATTTGTATTGAAATTGTAGCAGTATATAATCTGTTTATGTTAAGTACATTTTATAAGAAATTTTAGTATAAAACATTCAACCTTTTAGTACATTTTAAAAGAAATTGTAGTATGTAATCTATTTATATAAAGTACATTTTACAAGTAATTATAGTATAAAATACTCAGTCCTTCAGTACATATTACTATAAGTGGTAGTATATAATTTGTTTATTTAAAGTACTTTTTCTAGTAATTGTAGTATAAAATGTTTAACCTTTTAATAACATTATTTGAAAGTGGTAGTATATAATTTGTTTATCTAAAGTAAATTACGAGCAATTGTAGTACAAAATATTTAACCTTTCAGTACACATTATTTGAAAATTGTACTATATAATCTGTTTATGTAAAGTATATTTTACAAGCAATTGCAATACAAAACATTCAACCTTTCAGTACACATTATTTAAAAGTAGTAATATATAATCTGTTTATGCAAAGTATATTTTTCAAGCAATTGTAGTACAAAACATTCAACCTTTCAATACATATTATCTAGAAGTGATAGTATATAATTTGTTTATGCAAAGTATATTTTTCAAGCAATTATAGCACAAAACATTCAACTTTTCAATACACATTACTAGAAGTGATAGTATATAATCTGTTTATATAAAGTATATTTTACAAGCAATTGTAGTACAAAATATTCAACATTTTAGTACATATTATTTGAAAGTGGTAGTATATGATTTGTTTATTTAAAGTACATTTTACAAGTAATTGCAGTATAAAATATTCAACCTTTCAATTCACATTATCTAAAAGTGGTAGTATATAATATGTTCATATTAAGAAGATTTTTCAAGCAATTACAGTACAAAATATTCAACCTTTCAGTTAGCATTACTAGAAGCGGTAGTATATAATCTATTTATGTAAAATACATTTTACAAGAAATTATAGTATAAAATATTAAACTTTTAGAATACACTAGTATAAGTGGTAATATGTATGTAAAGTATATTTTATAAGCAATTATAATACCAAATATTTAACTTTTCAGTACACATTATTTGAAAATAGAAGTATATAATATATTTATGTAAAGTACATTTTACAAAGAATTGCAGAACAAAACATTCAAGTTTTATTTCTTCAAGCTAAAATTGTACTTCATTTTACCTAAAATTGTACTCTGTTATTTAAGTGTATACTTTAAGTGCTATACTAGTTAATTATCCGAAATTATACTGCAATTGCTAGCGTCTTATACTTCAAGTGTTCTGAAATTGTACTTTTTTTCTATAAAATTGTACTTTATTAATCTGAAATTGTACTTTATTTTATACTTCATTTTACATAAATTATACGTTAATATTGAATCTCTACACTTCAAGCATTTTATTTATTAATTATACAAAATTATACTGCAATTACTAGGGTTTTATTCTTCAAGTGTTCTAAAATTGTACTTCTTTTTATATAAAACTTCATTACCTAAAATTATACTTTATTTTACAAAAAATTATACTATATTATTTAAGTTTTATACTTCAAGGGTTCTGCTAATGGATTATCTAAAATTTTACTGCAATTGCTGGCGTCTTATACTTGAAGTATTTTCAAATTGTACTTTATGTTTTATAAAATTGTACTTTGTTTATCTAAAATTGCACTTCATTTTATACTTAATTTCACCTAAAATTGTACTCTATAATTGAAGTTTTATACTTCAAGTGCTTTATTTGTTGATTTAGCATGAAAATGTAGCATGTGCATGTTGTCTGGGATATTAGTGTTTTTGTAATTCAATAAGGGAGATCTATACTTGATTTCGGGATATATATGTACTTCATTGCAGCAATTATGTACTAGATTTGAAGTAAAAAAGGTAGCATGTGCATGTGGTCCAAGAGCATGAACAAATGCGTGAGATATTACTTCAATAAGGAAGATTTTAGACAAAGTGCACTTCAATATAACATTATATATACTTCATTTATTCTGTATTTGTACTTCATTTATACTGAAAACATACTACCAGAGCATGAACAAATACATGAGATATTATTTCAGTAAGAGAGATTTATACTTAATTTTAGGACATATGTACTTTATTGCGGCAATTATGTACTTGATTTCTTGTTTTTTGTACTAATAGTGATGAACTTGAGTTTTGCTCCATGATTTGCCTTTTATTTCTGGGTAATTAACAATCAAAACTGTAAAAATGTGTGTAATATTTAGTATGATATGAATAAAATAATGTTAAAATATTAAAGTGATAATCACTAGTATTAAACGGATTAGAGTTATCATTTATAGTATCCAAAGTATACTTACGCATTAAAAGTTGCAAACATAAGAGCATTTGACTATCATATTCATCCTATCACCCGTACAAATATGTACTTCACCTGGTTCGATAGTTTCAAAATATTGTACTTGACCCTCACTATAATTATTAGAAACTAATTATTCAATTGCATAAAGTGTACTTCAATATAACACCATATATACTTCGTTTGTTTTGTATTTGTACTTCATTTCCTGCATATTGTACTGAACCTTGCTACAATGTTTCATTTTAATTGAAGTGTACTTCAACATGACACCATATATACTTCATTTGCTCTGTATTTGTACTTTATTTTTGCATATTGTACTGAACTTTGCTACAATGTTTCACTTTAATAGAAGTGTAGTTCAATATAACATCATATATACTTTGTTTGTTCTGTATTTATATTTCATTTTCCACATATTATACTGAATCTCGCTACAATGTTTTACTTTAATTGAAGAATACTTTAACATAACACCATATATACTTCGTTTGTTCTGTATTTGTACTTGATTTCCCGCATATTGTACTAAACCTCGCTATAATATTTCACTTTAATTTAATGGTACTTCAACTTGACACCATATCCATGTATATATAAAAATGAGTCTTCTTCAACGCATCAAAATATTTTGACCCCATCTTGAATTTCACATGCTCAAATTTAGCCTGAAAATATTGGGGGAGCAATGAGAGCAGACCTCATTATGTCTTGCCTTTGCTGCAATCAAATAAAGAAAATTAGTATATAAACAGGTTATATGCTACCACTTTCAGATAATGTGTACTAAAAACTTGAATATTTTATACTACAATTGCTTTTAAAATGTACTTTAGGTACACAGATTTATATACTACCACTTTCAGATAATGTGTACTAAAAACTTGAATATTTTGTACTACAGTTGCTTTTAAAATATACTTTAGGTACACAGATTTATATACTACCACTTTCAGATAAAGTGTACTAAAAGCTTGAATATTTTGTACTACAATTGCTTTTAAAATGTACTTCAAATACACATATTATATACTACCACTTTTAGATAATGTATACTGAAAGTTTGAATGTTTTGTACTACAATTGCTTCTAAAATATACTTCAGATACACATGTTATATACTATCACTTTCAGATAATGTATACTGAAAGCTTGAATATTTTGTACTATAGTTGCTTCTAAAATATACTTCAAATACTCAGATTATACACTACCACTTTCAGATAATGTGTACTGAAAGCTTAAATATTTTGTACTACAATTGTTTCTAAAATGTACTTCAAATGCATAGGATATATACTACGGCTTTCAGATAATGTATACTGAAAGCTTGAATATTTTTTACTACAATTGCTTCTAAAATGTACTTCAGATGCTTAGATTATGTACTACCACTTTCAGATGATGTGTATTGAAAGTTTGAATGTTTTGTACTGCAATTTCTTCTAAAGTATACTTTAGATGCACATGTTATATACTACCACTTTCAGATAATGTGTACTGAAAGTTTGAATATTTTATACTACAGTTTTAAAATGTACTTCAGATACACAGATTATATACTATTACTTTTAGATAATATGTACTAAAAGCTCAAATATTTTGTACTACAATTGCTTCTGAAATATACTTCAGATACATATTTTATATACTACACTTTCGGATAATGTATACTGAAAGCTTGAATATTTTATACTATAGTTGCTTGTAAAATGTACTTTACACAAACAGATTATATGCTACCTTTTTCAGATAATTTTAAGGTATAATTTCATGTATAACAAGTATAAACCCAAAGAAAGTGAAGTATAGCTTTCATGCCTTTTAAGTGCAAATCAGAGATTTTTAAATATTATAACAAAAATAATATATATAAAAAATGGGTTAAAGTTTTTAACAACTAAAAAAGAGTTCAAACAAAGAAAGATGAGAAAATTTACATGCAAAACTTATAAAACTGAAAAATACGCACATTTGAAAGAAAGCAAAGTTCATGATATTAGTAGAAAACATACCTTTTTGAACCATGTTCTTTTCCTTATATTCTTCACTCTTTATTAGTGCTCTTGGTTGTTCCATTCTCACAAGTTGCAGAGTAGTAGGGCTTCTTTTTTTTTTTTTTTTTCCTTCTTGCGTCGATTTCATTTTCCCTTTTATGTTCTCTCTTTCGTTCACACCCTTTTATTGGCAGACGAGAGGTTGTTTTTCTCGCCTTTTGTTCTTCGTAGGAGAAAACGGTTTCCAAAAAAAAAAAAAAAGACATGATTTTGAAGAAAAGTTGTCATTTGGTAGAGTGGGGAGAAGAAAACCGCCATTTGCTGGTTGTTTTCTTTTTTTTTGGCTAGATACAAGGGTATTTAAGTCTTTCTTAAACATTTGGGGAGTAATTCCTAAAGTTTTGAAAAAAGTAGGGAGTTTAGTGTTCAGAAAATTAAGTAGGAAGTAAAGTGTAAAATGAAAGTAGGTAAAAAGATTTTCCTAGTTAACCAATAATCTTCTACAGGAAAAGAAAATATTACTTCACATCCAACTTTCAGAACTACATGAGAAAATCACACAAAAGAATTCAAGAGTTTGGAGTTTACAACATTAATGCTTAAATAAACATCATCGACTAATGCTCCTTGAACGATTTACCAATTCAAACGTTGTCCATTAGAAACAGATTTCCCTCCATCCTTTGCCTCTTCAACTTGAACCATTAGGTACTTGATCAGCTAGCTATTCATTATTCATCATCAAGTATCAGCAACTCTGAAACCTCAACCAGAAAAAAGTACGCCATCAAAACAGGTTCATTTTCCTTACTTCCATGTATACCAATATGTCAATACTATCCTTATGCTTCTATCTATTTATTCCTATATATGATAAATTAAGTTATCAGAAAAACACTTGAACTATTGGAAGGTATATATAATATCTAACCTGATCAGAAGCAGAATTAGTGTCCAGTTTGAAAAAAAAAAAAAATCAGAACTTAATAAAGTCTAGTGCCGATATGAACTTGAAGGGCATTATCTCCACAAATTTCTTGTTGTTCCTTTTGTAACCTTTTGGCCGAGTCCGCGAGAGATTTCCTTCAATCATCAACCTCAATGAGCTCAAGTGTTGGGATTTCTCCAATAACATATGGAATCTCACTTAGACACCTGTAATTATAAAACACTAGGCACTTGAGACTTGGGAAGTGGCTACTTTCAACTATCCAATACTGGATATCTGATCCATCAATTAGTAGAAATTTCAACTGAAGAAATTCTCCTTCAATTGTTTCCCATTTGTCACCAAAGCAAGCATAATTTCTCAGTTAAGGACTTCAAGATTAAGCAACAAACCAACAATGGACATATCTTTCCAAGGAAGTCTCCAACAACTCAAGGCTAAATTTTTCAGCCTCATCGGGAAAACAGCGTTAAGCCTTCCCTGATAAGGAATGGTGGAAGTAAACTGTAATTTTAGCTTTTCAAGTTGATGCAGATATACAAGATTGTCAAGGTGACTCTCTTGGACATATTTCTGCTGGGAATAAAAGATTTCCAACGTCTTTAGGTTTGGAGTCTTTTTCAGGATCTCTTCAGTGCATTTGAACTTTCTTACTCCTGAAAGTGTTTGCAGGTTTTCCAGAGCAAAAGTTGCAGCTCCTTCTGGATCAGATAAGGTATAAATAAATTATAGATGCCTTAATTGTGGCATCCTCCAAATTTCCAATGAGGAAAATCTCACAACAATTGATCTTTCTTTGAATGATTAAGGTTTGAAGATTCTAAAGGTTCAATATGGAAGAAGGAAGAACAAATTTTTCTCCACATGTGAAAGCAAGGTACCTTAAATGAAATAGCTCAAATACTTTAGAAGGGAGCCCATGCTTTGTGGAACCAAGCATCGATCTGTATCTGGCCTTACCAAGTATCACATCCAATACCCTCAGCAATTTAAAATTTCCTAAAGAGCGCAAATGTTTGAAGCATATAATAGTACGGATGGATGAGCCATAACGGTCTTTAAGCGTGACAAGATTGGAAAAAGCAATAGTTATGCGGCGCTGTTCTGTAATGGGTTTTGGGCCGTACCTGGGAGTATACCAATCCATAGCATTTAGAAAAAAATTATCTTCCTGTGCTTTTCTAATACATAAGTCTCGCACGAGATCATGGACGCTGAAACTTTTGATTTTGCCATTAGACTTCCTCCTACTCACCAATACAAGACTTCTCTTCGCAAGATCCTCCAAATATTCTTCTGCTAATTCTTCAAAGCTTTTACATCCAATTGGTTTCACAAAACCCTCAGCCATCCATAATTTGCTAAGTTTCGATACACGAATTTCATAATTTTCTCGAAAGCTTCCCATGTATTGGAAACACGGTCTCAAATGATGAGCCAAGTGGATGTAACTTAAGGATAGTATCTTTGCAGATTGCTCATCATTTGTCGTACTGATAGCTAAATTTACTCTTTCCGCAATTTTTCTTCCAGGATTCTTGAGTCTTACCGACCATAGACAAGACTCCAGCAATCAGGACAATTGCAAGGGGCAGTCCCCTACAGCTTCTTGCAATTGTCTTCCCAATGTTTTCCAATTCCAGGGTGCAACTCTCTCCTTCAAATACCTTCTGCTGGAGCAAATTCCAACTTTGATCCACATCCATGAAATGCATCTCATGAAGAGGGCCAGAACAGTCAGGATACACAGCCACATCATAGAGCCTTGTAGTTAATATGATCCGACTTCCATTATGGTCATCAGAAAGTATCATCTTGAAATCATCTCAAGCTCTCGTACTCCAAATATCATCCATTATAATGAGATACCTCCTACCCTTTAATCTTTTGTACACAATTTCTTCCATTGATTCATATCCCTCTCCAGATCTTTCTGCTTTGATGGAAACTAGGAGATTTGAAAGAATTTCTTGTGCACTATAGTCTTGTGATACTGTGACCCAAGCACGAATATCAAAGTACTCCACAGTTAATGGATCATCATAAGCGTGTTAGGCAAGAGTAGTCTTGCCAATGCCTCCCATACCAAAGACTGGGATGACTTGGAGTTTGGGCGATTCTCCATAAAGCCGAGCCTTTAATGCCATCAACTCATTGTCAAAACCAACCATGGCATCTTTGCTGGTGGGTGCAAGATTTGATGATGAAGCAGCAATAGAAGAATATTCACTGAGTTGCACGTCTTCTGTACTGGTGCTATTCTTGATATCCATCACCTCTCTTGTGATTGAATCAATTTCCTCTGCCACTTTTTGTAACTCTTGATTTAGTTTTTGAAAATCATAACGAGGCCTAAGCTCTGGTCGATGCTGTGCAGACCGAATACTTGACTGAATTTCTTCAAACATAAATTATTCGATAATATCTTCTGCCTCATTTGCTGCATCCCTCATCCTTGCTTCTAACCCGATGGCTTTCTCTGGAAAACCTTCAAGGAATGCTTGCAAGAAAATAAGGTGTTCGTGGAGACATTTAATTTATTGTTTTTCATGAAAAGAGATGGAATCTTGATCATGATCCTGTAATATTTTCTCTATGATTTGTTCAAGTGAAACAAGAGCAGCATAAGCCATCTCAAATCAAAATGAAGGAAGAATAACAACAGCGAAAAGGAAGCTTACAGAGACATAGACAGAGACAGAGAAAGAGAGAGAAATAAATGTTAAAGAATAAACATTAGAAACTTGCAAAACTGAAAATTGATTTATCAAATTGAAATTTCATGTGAAATATCCAAAATGAACAAAACTCTGACAAATCAATTTATTTTAATATCTCCTTATTTTCTTGCTTTATATCTCTTATAAGGGAGTAGTATTCTTTTCTTTTAGTCTTGATAAGATATGACATTTTTTAAGAGAGTAGGACTCCTTATTTAAGCAGCTTTTTCAATGTAAAATACTATGTACTAATTTTTTTATATTAAATAGTTATTTTAATATTATTCATTTCTTTAGACATAGATGTCAATTTTTTTATCAATACAATGACATTATGAAGACAGAATAGGAACAATTGTTATGCAGAAATCTGAATTGTAATTTATAAATTACAATTAAGTAGAAAAAATAATATGACTCCATGTCAATAAAATATTATAGAATGATGCCTTAGAGTAACATCTTGGGAAGATAAATTCTTAATTATATAGTCATTTTCACTACCAAGAAAAATCACATGCAAGCCGAATAAAGTTGTACATCTTGCTAAGAGTTGTGGACTTGTAGCCTCACTATCACATTGCAGAAAAATTGCTACCATCAATTGCATCCATAAGCTTATACCTAGTAATAAATTTCTCAGATCCGGCCAGTTTACACAGCTGCCATAGCAGGGGGAAAGGGGGGAACCAGTCTCAATTGCTTAGTATATAAAAACTTAAATATTACAGGATATATATATACATATAAATAAGATACATAGACATTATACAAGAGATTGTATGATTGCACGAAACAGTGTAGCTACCAAGTTGAACAATTACAAGTATCGATTACCTAATTAGTCAGCTAAGAGGTTTGAAGCATCAGTTACTTGGAAAGAATGAAGCTAGTTTCCGCAAAGAATAAGCCCAAAATAAGATTGTCTGCATGCCTGCTTTCCAGATTCCTGTCTTTGTTTGAATATGTACGTTGTTTCTGCCTTCAGAAGTTGGATTTCATCAGCCTCGTTCGAGGTTTTATGGCAATGTCATCAAAGGGATTGTGCTGTTCTACATGGATGTAGTCTCTTGTTTTAAGTACCTGGCAATATTTTCATGCCAAACACAAAGATTCAACAATCATGATTCATGCCCAAACACAGGTCCATTTTCACATGAATCATAATCTCTTCCATAGGATGTAAATGATTAAGGTTTTAAGAAAATTGAAGCTTTGTTGCTGATTTAAGAGTTTTGAGCATACCAATGTTTCAAAAAACATCCTCGATGCTTCTTTGCGTGTTTTACCAATTAAGAGGTTGTTCATTGAAAGAGATTTCCTTCCGCACTCCGCCTCTTTAACAAACGCAGCTTGTAGATACTTGGAAACAGCCCTGTAAGGATAAATGAAATCAAAAATTAATCCTTATGCAAGTCTCATTGATTAAAAAAACATTATATACAGAAAGTTGTCAAAAAGAATATGCAGTACAGCAAAAGATAAGAGGCAGAAGCCTTCTGCTTTCAAATAAAAGGAAAATGTATCATCAATTATTATTTTAGAATACTAATAAAACAATTCAATTAAACAATCTAAACCCTTTCTGCTCTAATTTACTCACTTATTACAAATCAAAAATCATCAACCTTAATTCTTAACCCAAATTAGTATCAGAAACTTGCACTTAACAGGCATAAATTCTCTGATGATGTTATGGAAAAAAGTACTAGAAGACGTCACATATAAGTTCTCGTGTCCAAAGAATTTTATGATTATTCTACCCAAGTTGCGAAATTTTCTTCATGCATTAACCCAGTTGTCAGTCAGAACACCAAGGCTTTGTTCTCTTACATTTTCCCAAAAAAATTTCAAAATAGAGGCACATTCTCTAATCTTTTCCCCAAAAAACTCAAATTTTATACCCAAAAAACCCTCCCAATTCACCTAAAAAACCCTACACCCTAAAAATCACACCAACCTTCTCATTTTTTCACTCTACCTTTCACATCACTCATTCATTTATCACTCTCTCAGTTCACTATATATATATATATATGTACATACATACATACATATATATTAAAATTTTATTAGTTAAAAAAATTTTAAAACTTATGTTTACAAATTTAATTAAACTAATTGTCGAAAAAATGAATTAAGTTTAATTAAATATTATTTATATTATTACTAAATAATTTATTTATTGAACAATATATTAAATTAATTAAATAATGTATTAGCTATATTTAATATTTAATGTATTAATTAAAATTATATTTATTCATTTAATAAATAACTTAAGATGTTTTAATTTGATATAATAATAAATTAATCTTCTTCAAAAAATATTCTTCATTAAATATTAATCTTTGCATTTATTTAAAACTATAATAAAAAATTTGATTATAGGGTGATACTTATGTAATAATTTATTAAGTTTAATAAATTAATATTGATATCTTTAAAGTAATTGTTCAGAGAATTAATTAAATTTAAGTAAAATTATTTAATTATTACTAAGTAATTTATTTACTAAATAATGTATTAATTAAATAATGAGTTAAAATAATTAAATAACTTGTTAAATTAATTAAATTAATTTATTTAAATAACTTATTGTTTATATATTAATTATTTTTCATATTTTACGTATAATTAAATATTATATTTATTTATTTAATAAATAATTTAAGATGATGTAATTTTATAAAATATAATATTGCTTATTTTTTTAATTTGATGAATCATTATTAAGTCATATATATAAATTATTAAAAAAATATTTATTTTAATAAATAACTAAGTTTTATCTATACATAAATTGTAAGTAATAAATAATTAAATAATTATATTTTAATCAATAAACAGTAATTAGTCTATAATTCATGTATAGTAATTAAAATTTTTTAGAAGTTGATATTAACAATTATAATATAATTATGATATGAGTTAATTTTTTTATAATTAAAATATAATTATGATTTCATGAATAATTAATTTTTATTAATATATATTTTATTCCAAATAATACATCATTTACTAATATTAAATTTATAAAAATATAAATTTCAAAATAAATAACCAATTAAATTAATTACACTCATATTTCAATCATTACAAATATATATATACATACACACATCATCCAACTATAAAAATACATACATATAATACATAAAAAAATCACTTTCACCCTACAAACTCAACAAAAAAGCAACTTATTTGACATACAGCCAAGTTTGTCTCTTCCTAAAACATAAAAAAACAAACAACTCATTCTTAAATCATTTTTCATATTTTCCCAAAACAAAAAGAAACACATGGCACATTCCCCAAATTCTCTCCCCAAAACCCATTCCCCCAAAAAAATTTCTAGAAAATGGCCAAAACATAGAAGAACAAGCCCCAAGCTTTATAGAAGTTTAGACAAAACATCCTCATATCAATAGTCTCTCACTCATGACAAATTGCCCAAACGATTTATACTGACTCAGAATTCTATTTTGCACGTAACTAGCTGATTGCCAGGTAACACAAAATTCTCAAGATGGCCGGATATATCACAAAAAGAAATCAAATTCTTTCTTGGAAATGCGTATTTTGTGGCCTTCAGAAGTTCTCCTGGGGCGAAGCATTTTGTAGTCCTTAGATTTCATGATCCTGGAATATTCATGTCCAAACTGGAACAAGACACCAAGGGTATTTCTTAGGGGCTAACAACCAATTCTTTAGAGGCATTACAGAATAACTAAATGGCTGCCCGAAAGGCATCTAAGACAGACATTTTGGTCACAAACTCTTTTTTATTGGATCAAGGACTTCTTCTGTTAAGGATCGTCTAGTATGTTTCCAACTATTTACATAAACAGGCAGGGATAAAGGAAGAACCCAAAGCGATGTAGAGATTATCATTTTAACAATCAACAAATCAACCCTGGCCACATTCTTAACAGAAAGTCAGACAACAATAAAAAAGAATTCCCTTATTGTCAAATGCAAAAAATAGATGCAGTATAAAAGCATAGCTAAATTGCAGAGCATTACCTTGTACGTGAAGACCACCCGCTGTTCTCAGTATATTGTGTGTCTTCAGTATCATTCATATAATCATCAGCTACTTCAGCTAGTTCATCATCGTCAACATTTAGAAACTCTGAGAAATCAATTATCAAAGGCACATGAGTAAAACCTAGTGGTCCTCATAAGCACATAACCAGCAATATACATTCCATAAGGATATGACTAACTCACTCAAAATGCATGCCATATGTAATTTCTTAAATTTCACAAATGGTTGAAGAGAGAGTCACAGTACAAACATCATGGACAAAGATATTAGAGCAACTGAGAAAAGAACAAGCCACAATTAGGTGTCATGGCCAGGCTTAATTTGTGCAGGGTGAACACCAGAAATTACTTTAGAAGGCAAGTTCTAAGTCCAACAAGTAGTGTGTAGACATCTTAGTACAGACCAGACCAAACCAAACAGGAAACAAATATTAGGCTTGTGCAAATACAAAATTGTTGATATTAGGTTTTTTGACTTTTTCCAAAGCAAAAACAAATAGTAAGATTGCTTTTGGAACTGTCTACTGGTTAAACGTGTATAATGACTTAAGTTACATAGTTCTATAGGTATTTGGGGAAAGAATAGCTATTTAATTGGTTAAATACTCCTATTTAAATAAATTGCAGGTTAGTGTGTTGATTGGAACAATTAAGATTGTTCATCAATCTTCACTTCTTTTTTTTATGGATAAAAATCTTAACATTAATTAATTTTTGTGATTCATCAATTGTGCCGATATGTGTTAAAAAATTGTTCACCCTAATTCATACTTGCATTTTATTGAAATAATAAGGTTAAATTTAGTTTGAAACTTAGGTTTATTAAATTTGTAAATTTCAATAATTTGATAAGGAAAATTCAAACCAAATTTACCCAAGTATTCCAACAAAGTATGAATATGAATTGTAAGGATTCATGGTTAGACATGATGCTTGGCAGTTCAGAGGAGCCTGGTTTTACTAACCACATTCCCCCCATTGTCAGGCAATATGAGCCTAGTGCATACCAAGCTTTTGTCAGGCAAGGGCTGAGCTGAGCTAATGTATTCACAATTAACAAAAAATAGAATTTTGCATTGCCAATAATGGAAAGGATGATGTACTCATTTTACAAATTCAAAGTCAAAACCCACCACTAGTGTTTTGAGAACAAGTCATTAACTTGTTAAGTGATAACTCCAATTCAAAATACTATAACCAATAATAAAAAAAAATAAAGTGGAACAACTGTAGGTGCGTAGGTGGCACCAAACCTCCCTGTAGCCCATCCCCCTCAAGCCCTGTCCATATTTTAGGCATCAATTGTTTCTAGTGTGTGTGTGTATAGTATGAACACCCCTAGCCTCAACTGAAGATGCATAAATCTTCAACTGTGTTCAACACATGAAAGACCATTTTAACATTTAAGACAAGGCTACTCACCTACAAGGCTTCACGAATAACTTTTGCAAGCCTCTTTCTATTTCCTTTTTTTTCCTTTTTTAACTGGTCAAAGGCTGGGAAGAGTGTGATCTAATTATGAAGTTAGAAACAAACCTGTATCATTTGCAGCAGCAGGATAATTCAATTCCTGCATCATAGAGACAAAGTTATTAAGCAAACTCATCAAAGTTCAAAACAAAAAGGAAGTGTTACATCCAAATAAAATATGGAAGCGCTTAGAGAAATGTCAGAGGGAAAGAAATTAGTTGGAAACACAAGATCAGTTATTACTTTGATTAATTTACCCGCATTCCAGAAAGAAAGAATGCCTGCCAACAAACTTCTGTAGCTGGCAACAATTTTTTGATTGATTATCAAAGTCTTAACAAGTTTTTCTTTATTATGTCTCTTAAGATGGATTAAAAATGCCATTGCCTTATTCTACATCAAAGATTCTCAATCGCGTAATACTCCCAGGGCGGAACGATTAGTGTGGAGATGAGGACTGATTCAGACAAGATTTTCGTGAAGTAACAAAATAATGTAGTAAGGATGCAACATTGTGTCATTTCTTCATCGGTCAATGGTTATTTGAATTAAATCCGTGTTGAATCAGAATCAGAAATAATTCAGGTTGATTGTAAACAAGAAAACAGCTTACAGCTCGTTCATGCAGCTCAAAACCAGAAATATCCGCATCCGTCATATTGGGTTGATAAGCTTCCGGATGGTTGGGATTTTCACCATTATTCATGGAGCCATCCTTCGGCACACTTACTAATGCTGGATATGAAAGCTCCACTCGCTGTTCTTCTGATGTAGTGTTATAAATTTCACTATGAACATTATACTCCAACTCACCATGGTTGGCATTCGGTACCAGCTCAACAGCAGCAGCATCTTGGGCCACATCTGGCCAAATACTATCTCTTGCTTCAACTTGAGTTTCACCCTCCCCATTAACATCAGTATCCTTTGTAAATTCATCTCTAGCAATTGTTTGTTCATCATAATGTAACTCACCTGAGGGTACAACCGTCTTCTGATCAGGAATGACAGCTGACGCATCCATATTCACATAAGAATTTGTCTCACCATTCTCATTTAAAGCTGTCTGAACCATGCCAGCTGAAGCATCACCCATATCACCGGTTGCATATTCAGTGGAGTCTAATGGCTCAACTTCAGCAATAACCGCAGGATTTGCAGCACCTACATTCAGTGAAAGCTCCTGCTGAGAATCATCAGGCCTTACATCATTAGTAGGCTTAATCTGCTCTTGACTAACATTAACTTCTGTACTCGTGTGCTCTACTTCCTCCAGCCTATTTTCACTCAGCTGATGATTCTCTCCGGCCTCAGCTATATCATCGTCTTTCACAATCAAAAGCTCATTGTTTACCCCCTGCCCACTTTCTTCTATTACATTACTCTTACCAGGCCCCTTATCATCTACCATATCATGGTTTTCATTATTTGGGGAAGTTAAATACAATTCAAACAATGTGTCAAGAGAAGCACCATCTTTGTCATTCTGGGAAGCCAAGTCTGATTCAACTATAGTTCCGAGGGAAACACCATTTTCATCACCCCCGGAAGGCAGTTTCAGTTCAGCCACAATTTCAAGAGAAGCATCATTTTGGCAGATTCTAATTTGACTCAAATCATACACTTGACCATGCAAAGATGCCAATTCAACTGGCATGCCTACAAAATTAAATGAAAAGTATAAAGTGATAGCCTCAGCATGCGCCTGTTCCAGCACAAATACCAATCCGCAGGAAAACATGAATCAACAAGAAAAGGATACATCTCCACTTAAACACTATCATCAGCCAATGACAAATGATATACAGATGGAAGATCAAAGAAACAAATAAGCTAATGATTTCCCTCAAATGAAGGCATACTAGATCAAAGAGACAAATAACCTAATGATTTCCTTCAAGTGAAGGCATATTAGATATCAATCATGTTTCGTGTAAATTAGATGCCATCTACAAAGCCTAAATGCTTTAATTCTAACCATTTACCAAGTCATGAGTTGACAGCACATAGGCTCTATGCAGTGGGACTTCTCTAAGACCAAAACATCTAGTGATTAAAGGTCTTCAATAGTAAATTTACAACTTAAATGATCCCAAAGGCCCAAAATCAATCATGCGCAGAGAATGTGCCGCAGTATGCAATTCAAACTGATAGATTCTGACATATGCCAGGTAGCAACATCAATAATAAATGAATTCGAAATTGTTAATTTACAAGGAAAATGTATTAATGGAAGATCACTGTGTAGAGTATTGGCATTACAAACTTACCAGTAAATATAGTCTCAAGAAAAATTTCATCTTCTATATGCTGTTTCTGAATCATTGAGATTTCAGGGAATGTGCATGGAGCTTTCTTCCTAACACGGCGTATGTCTTCTGTGTTGGTCAGTTGTTGTCGTATTGTACTGGCAAGGAACAGATCATATAAGCTTTTAGTTTTAAGGATAACATGGACAAGCAAGCAAAAAATTTCAAGCCAAAACAGTGGACAAGAACGCTTTCCATCAGTGGCAAAGGTGGCTAAGCCAGATGCACCGGAGAGCTTACCAATGCATAGCCAATTAACATGTCATAATGAAATAGATTGTCTATCTAGAAAGAGCGCTTTTTTTTTGGGGCGGGGGGGTTTGTTTGGTGTGTGTGTGTTTGGGTGGGGGGGGGGGGCAGCATGGCCGGCCACTAGTGAAATAATAAGACCAGGAAATATTGGAAAAGAGAGGAAAACAATTCAATAAGTCAAGTGATCATTTCTATTACAAAAAGGGATGTATAGCATGCTTAGCAAAAATTACTTCATCATGATTGGTTAAGGTAATTAACCCTCTATCCAGACATGCAATGTTGAAATTTATGATGAAACGTAAATAGACCGCATCAAGAGAGTTAAATGCAATCAGTGCCACAAAGAAGAACATACTCTCCATGCAAAACCATTGTGTCATCCATAAGCACTTTTCTTTTAGGAGCACCAGAACGGCCAGCAGGACGAGTGCGTTTCACAGATGTCACCTCAGAAAGAGGAGGGGTTGGCTTCACTTTCAAAACTGAAGATCGTCTTCCAACTGAGACAATGACAATTTTCATCAAATGACAAACCATTCAAGGGAAAAGTGACTGAGGGATATATTTTTGGCCTGTTTGGTTTTATTTTCAAACCCCCTTTTCACATTTTCTACTATTTGAAAATTGAAACACATCACTTTTTACACATTTTCACCCAACATATTTTCATTTTTATTCTCAAAACACATTCCCCAATAATCTATATAGCTTCTCTTTCTATTATCATTATTACTATCTCTCTCTACCTACAACCCACAAAACCCAACATAATCATTACTTTCCAAACAATTTATCCAAATACAAACTCATTTTCAATCCATTTTCACTAACTACCTTTTCAAATTTTGAAAATGATGAAAATGAAAAATGAGAATGAAAATACAACCAAACAGGCCCTTAACTCCATAAGCGCTCATTAAAGCAAGTTCACAGAATTACAAGAAAGGAAGTCTGACATACCTAAAATGGAAGACAACAAATCATCATCCTCTGGAACTGATTCTGTGGTTCTTCTAAGACGAACTCGTCTTGAAGATTCAACTGAATTCAGACTCTGTTCTGTGAGTGTACTTTCAGTAAAAGTACGCTTTCTGCCTGCAGCACTTTTGCTCCCAGCATCACCTTCTCCAAGCAACTCAATGCCTCGAGGGCTAACTTCTACCAGCATGTCTCTATGTAAATCCAATTGGCTTTCTGGTACTGAAAGCAGTTTTTCAGGAGCAGGTAGCCCAGATTCTGTGGAACTATTTAAATTCTCCACCAACCTACACTGTAAGTCTGCATTATGTACTAGACCATCAGCTTCACTAGTACCCACAAGAATACCTTCGCCTGATGCATGTTCTTCTAATTGATTTTCCTTCAGATCTTGTTCTAAATTACCAGTTCCACAGTATGCTTCACCTGATAAAATAAATGCATCCCATAAAATAAAAGCCTTCAATATCATATCTATAATCATTATAGCATATATCAAAACAATATTCTGTGTTATCCACAAAAGCGTGTTCTGCGACACATACTACAAAAGCAAATTTTATTTTCTCTTCCTTCCTGAGCTATACATCAAACCCCACCTGTTTTCAGATATCCATTAAATCCATGCTTACTATTGGTCATCGGTAATATGTCAAAGGCTCTAGTTGTTAAGTATCATATAAGTTAGATCAAAGAAAATCAGGAACAAAACACATGAACTCGTATAAATTAAAACCTAAAGGATTACACTGCATGCAACTAGGAACAGGTAAAAGAGTGCACCCTTTGAGAACTTCTCCAAAAGAACCTCAACGAGGTGGGACTTACTGTCCAAAAAGATTTTGACAAGATATAAATATCTAAAGAGATCAACTTGGGCCTACTCTGGGATTTCCTTACTACAAATTTGCATATATGCTTGATGGACAAACCTGTCTTTGATGTCTCCTCCTTTCCACAGGTCGCCAAGGCAGCACTATCAGACTTTACATCAGCATCAGTTGACATGCTACACCAAGGTTTTGTCACATCAGGTTGTTCCAGGATGGAACTACATGGCCTGAGAACCAGAGTTTCACTAACTGCCTCCTCGTCATGAGCGTCAAGGTTCAAAGCTCTAGAATCTGTAATTTCCTGACAACCTTGAGTTTTACGAGTTTCTAGGAAAGCTCCAACTTGGTTTCCCAAAGCTAATTCTGATCTATCATGAAATGATTTCTGCTGATTACGTGTGTCTCCCACACTGCCGGGAACTTCAAATCCAAGCGGTAGTAGATCTTTTTCTGATACACCTTCAGAAACTTGCTGACCAGTACTATCCAAAGCAGAAATTTGAGCACTTTTTTCCAAGCCAATTTCTTTCAAACATTGATTATTATCCCGGGCTTCATCAAAAGACAGAACATCGGTCTTTTCTTCATTGACAGCTTCAGTTGGTGAATCTTCCTGGCATGGACCATCACATGCCTTGATGATCTCATCAGGGAATTCTGAATTTGTTTTTACAGCATCACCTTGACCTAATAAATGAGTATTGGCCTCAGACACTGATGAAGATTCCTTCGACAAAACGAACTCAGCGTTAGATTCAATAGGATATTCTCCTTGTGGTTTTGATTCTTTGATTTCCAGGCCACCAGAGAGGTGCCCGTTCTCCTCAGGTGGCCCCTGAGGTACTGCATCAGAAATTGTATCATCTCGAGAACAGCAGTCCATCTCTTGTTTATCCTCATAAGGAACATTATTTTCACCCCTTATGGTAGATTCCATACCATGATATTCTGATTCCAGATGATCATCACATGCAGAAGCATCTTGGACATTGGATAAATTTGGCTCTTCCACCAGTCCAGGAGTACTAGGAGCCTGTGCATAGTCCATGAGATCAGCATATTCGTCAACACCATCAACCTGCACATAAGAAGATCACCTTTATCAAATAAATTCTAGAAATACCACAGCTGAACATTTTCACTTGTGGTATTGTGTTCTAAACCAAACCAAAAGGCAACAATAGCTTAAAAAGAATGTTATGCATAAATCAGAACGTCAATCCAAAGTCATAAATGACTAAACATTGATTACTGTCTCAAGTATCAATCAATAAAGTTTTAGAGCCCCATGCAGTTACCATGGTTCCTAAATTGGCAGCCCTATCTTCATGTTGTTCATCTTGCTTGTGCGGAGACCTTGATCTGAAAGACGCCTGGGCATCAGCACTGAAATCGGAAAGAATCTGGCATAAGAGATCCGTACTATTCAGATAATAACAAAAACTGATCGACAAAATCTATCTCAAGGCATGAAAAAAAATATGAGCCATGACATTTCAATAGAACAGGAACAATGCTGGATGGCGGAAATGGCTCCTTAAATACATGTAAATCCCGTCTCAGATACATAAATATTAATCACAAAATCATGCAGATAAGAGCACATATAAAGTAGTTTTGCAAAAGATGGAAAAACACATAAATCCTATTTTCCTTTTCTATATTTTGACAAGTAGCATATTAATTTTCTTGCTTATCCACAAGTGTTCGTATTAGATGGCTTCACCTACCAGCCAAACAGTAATTCAGCAACCAGATGCTCTATGGAACAACTTCTGTTGCAAAACATCCTAGAATCTAGGGGTGGCAAATGGAAGCGTCAGATTGCAATTGATTCAGGATTCAAATAAATTGGTTCTAAAATGGGATAGATCGGATACAATGAAAATCATACACTAATTCAAGAAAGGGATGAAATCAAAATATGGGTCAAGATAGAATCCAAAATAAAAGAATTCAACACCAGATATTCAGAAAATACAGAATCCCAAAGCCAGGACCATCAACTCTAGCTCAAATAAACATTTCCCAAAACCAAATGGACCCAAAGGGGAAGCAGGAGTAAAAAATATAAGCATGTATAGCCTAACATCGGGTGATTCTTCATGGCTACTTGACAAATTTGGGGCAAAAATTACTTTTTCCTGCAGTGTCATAGGGAAGGGATAAAAGTTGTTGGTGATGGCATGGTGAGAGCCAGTGGGGAGATGAGTGGCAGAGAGGAGGCAGCAGTGGAGGATTCAGCAGGCGAGCAAAGATGAGTGGGACGAGGGTTTCTAGTGGGGGTGAGGGAGGCCACACATTATGCCAAGAATACAACATAATTGTACACTTATATATTTATAAGGTCATATGTGTTCTAACAGAGGAATTGTAATTCAAATATTTTTTACTAGTAAATTCTAACATTTCAAATTGATGTGTATATTTTATTGGATCCGCAATTGATCCACTTTGAGACCATATAACACAATTGAACCCACACTAGATATGACTTAGGGGGTCAATAATCTAAAAAAAAAGACCCAATCCGCTGAGCAAATCAGATCCACCCCTTAGAAATCTTGTAAATAGCATACCACTTCCATATAGACCAAAACAACTATCAGATACCGTCTAAATGCAGTTATCTTTTAACTCGTCTTCTCTTTATCTTCAGGCATTTTGAAGGAGTCAATGTTAAAATTCATAATGATATATATATGCTACTTTTATGATCCAAACGCAATAGCAGACTACTGTGTGATATAACCATTAAACATTAGCTTTGCCACAAAAGAATTGAAAGTGAAACCAACCTCTCATCAGCATGTCCTGCAGTGCCAATTTTTTCCAACAATAATTCCTGTATGCAATTGTCAGTGAAAAACAGCTGGTAAGGGCCAACATTTTTTTAAGTCAACAATCTTCATCAATAACATTGCTGTTTCAGATCTTTAAAGCAAAGCATGGGAAGAAGTTTCTCCGCCTTCTCAACAACTGGGGAACCACATTTATTTAATGATTTCAACAGTTTTCATATAGGCAAATGAGTGCTTAGTATTCCAGAAAACCTTCAAAATTTCCCCATGATTATGAAATAAATGCCTTGCTAAATCTTATAATCTGAAGGGCAATGCAACTTTAAAATGAACTGAATAAGCAATAAAGTTACATTCCCACTTAGGACCAGAGGAAAGAGCAACAGAGAACATCTTTAGAGTTCTTCCACAAGTGCTTCAAAAGCTCAACTTTCATCTTTTATTTAATACTTTGAAGGTCTGAAAATATCATGATGTCGCATGAATTAGTCTGTGAGAATACATTGAACTAGCTCAGCTCCACAATCATTATCCCCAACTCCAAACTTCATAAATCACCAATCAAAATGCAAAGATGGCAAATATTATAAACAATATCGCATCAAAGAAAACATTTTCATGTAATTCTACTTGTAAATGCAAAACGGAAAAAGTACTTTCCAACACTTGAAGTGATCAGTTTCAATGTGGTATACCAATAATAAAGTCTAGTTCATGTAACTTGCTACATGCATCAAATATGACCATATACTATAGCATAAAGTTCTCCAAAACAACACCAACATGATTCTAGAAATCAAGAACAACTGTCCACAGTACTGTAAAAAATGAGAAAGAATAAAACATAATAACAACATTAATCATGATGTACCTCATCAAGGTCCAATCCAGATGCACCGCCATCCCCAAATCTCTCTAAGAACAACACAAGCAAAAATTAAGGGAAAGAAACATATAGAAGCATCACAGTTATAACTAGTGAAAACTTTCATTGTATTTGGTTGCTGCTGCAAGATATAATAGTTAGGAAATCTACAACAAGGAGCTCATGCAAACAAGCAAAAGAGCCACTAACCATCCAGCCCAAACTTTGATGTGGAGTAACTGACACCCTCCATGGGATCCTGAAGGGTGATTTGCTCCCTCGAACTGATATGATGATCTACATAGTTACTGCAAATTTTGCAGCTGACATGTTAGACCAGATGAAATAAAATGCCCACACTTGAAAGATAAAAGTATACCACAATCTTTTCCAATCATCCTACCAAAAACTAAGGAACATGACATGACCTAACTCAATATGTTCAATATGTACATCCAAGTGTTATGAAGCATTTGCCCATGTCACTTAGATAGAGACCAAGCTCTTTCTATATCTACTAGTCAATTAATCAACTTAACCTTATATCATGTTATGTGCATTGATGAAGCTATTGCAAATGCATTTGCACAAAATTGAGGACAAGTAGACTTCAATTTCAATGAGCTGACAATTCTTCAAAAAGTTCAAGCACATTTATAAAGATTAAAAAAGGAACTAAAAAATTTCAAACAAACCCCTGGAAAATGTCACTCTCAGGCAGTTCAAAATCATCAAGGTCAAATGTCTCTGGCAAGGTGATGGAGTGATATGGCGCCTTTGACTCTTCTGGAGGTAGATCCACAGCAGTAGAGCGAAAAGCTTGCTTGATTTTGAGCAAAGCCTCACTGCAATCATCAAAGAGGTAGTTCACCTTTCTGTTATAGATTCTCACCACGCCAAGAAGAAGATGGCTGGACAATCGGAGTGCAATGGGCACCTCAGGAAATAGAATTGAGTCTGTACAGTATAAGCAGCACATATTAAACAAGGAGTATTTTATGATCACAAATAAAATGGCCAGACAACAAAAAAGGAGTATGGTTCAAAAATTTCCATCTTTAAAATTAGCAGTAGAATAAACAGAAAAGGTGATAATTAAATTCATAGAAGATGAATTTAGTAATTTCGTAGCAAGATTATTCCAGCATGCAAATCACACATATGGTTTTATGCCTTGTTACAGGTACAAGGTAGGGTTTCATAGTAACTATAACTATAAGGAAATAAGTGGCTTCACTAATGTCAATTACCCAATTGTGTTTCCATATTTAGTATTGTGGTGAACATATAAAAACTACGATTTACTATCTCTGTACACCTTTACCGAGCTGAGAAGTTTAAATATCGCGGTTGTCACGTTGTTCAGTCACAGATCATATTATTACTTCCTTTTGATCATCTGTGCTATATTTGAATGAAGTAAACTCATGAAAGTAATTCCTCTTCTTATAGCACTTAAGTCTGTATTCCAAAAAGGAACAGTAAGCAGCAGTCGGAATCTCCAGAACATCCCTTGGCAGATTGACCAAGGGCAAGACTTCTGAAAAGTGATATGAGTACACAAAGACTAATTGATTAGGTTCTGAAGGAATAGCATAACGAAAAGTACACAAGATTCATGACGCTAATTACATTCCATCGCATTAGCATATTAAACATGATCTATCGATTTCTTCCTGTATTGAGAGACTTGAAACTAAACATTGTTGCATAGCCAAACAAAAGTCCAAAGTCACGGAAGTCAATACTTTCATCGAATTTCATTCCTGCAGTTCAAAGAAGTATGGCCCATCCACCTGCCAGATGTATTCTATTTTCCTAAATGAGTGCAGTCTCCCGCTTCCTAAAGGAAACATGCATAAGAAGCATAGAATAGTTGCAATACAGTTAATAATTTCTATGGCTTCTGGAGAACTAAGATAGGTAAACAATTCCATTTTCTTTCTCCCTAACATAAGGAAAATGAAAATAGATCAAAAATCTAAATGTACTTAAATATGGATTCATGTATTAGAGATAGAGATGCAGAGAAAGAGAATCAATTTTATGAAATGAAAGCACAATTTGAGGCACCAAATGTTAGATTCGAAATATGGGAAGTATTCAACAAGCGTCGTTATCAGGAGCTATTGACCTTGCCACAGTACACTACCCATCAAAACTGAACCTATATTTGATGGAACCAAAATTTCCACTACTTTCCCAATTTGGTATTAAGACACCAAAATCAAATTCGATCGCCTTTTCTAATTGCAAACACAAAATACAACCCCTTAAGAAAGGAGTAAACAATTAAGCGATGCAAGCCGCCATACCTACTCAAAATTAGTAATGCAACACGCAAGCTGCATTATGAATAACAATTTCTTTCTCCTTTTTCCTTATTTTTATTACCACCATTCGAACCATAATCTCCATTGACTTAGAATATGTGTGTGCGTCATGTACTAGTGCCAACCACTAGGATATATCATTAAGACAGATTAAGCAAGAGAAATAACTTCAGATATGCAATAGAGTGACATTAATGAAGAAAAATTAAAACTTTACCTACAGAATCTCCAATATCAGTATCAGCAACCTGATTCTTACGAAGCTTTCGCTCCAAATGCGCGGCGATCCAAATGGTCCCCAAAGGCCCCTTTTTCGCCAATATGAACTGTGAATAAAACATTTTTCCTTTCTCCCTCTTTAATCACAACCAATAATTATTCTACTCTTACAGACAACTCTTTTTAATTTTTCGTTCCTATGTACATTCACAACATTCAAAACCCTAGGATTACAAAACACAATTAACTTAGATACAAAATGAAAGCTCAGGGCTTTTTACTTCAGTCAGGACCAACTGGTAAAATCAAACACAACCCACATTCAATTCCCATTCCCAAACCAGACACCAAACAACCAAACCCTAAATTCCGCATAATCACTTAAATACCAGGAGTAAACCCAGAAAAAAAAAAAAAAAAAAAACCCTCAACCCTCTCAAAACCAAGACTTTACTCGAAAAACCAAAATTAACAGCTTAACGAATTCAAAAATTCTCAAATTCAACAGCAGAAGCTCTCATTCCTGCTAAGATCCAAGCCCGGAAACAAAGCAGACCACAGCGTTTACTTACACGGAAACGCATGCATACAAATGATGTGTCTGCAGAGGTAGAGAGAGAAAGTATTTAGACCGAGACGGAATCTTGAATTCAGTACAATCTGAGCAATTTTTTCTTGTTCTCTTTAAATTATTTTTGGGTTTAAAAGCAAAAGCGAAGCGCCTTTGTACCCCCCACCCCAAACAATTTCGGCTCTTCGAGCCGAGAAACTCTACGGTGCAACGCAGGTGCATGGTCTAGATTTCTTGGATACGATCCAATTGAAAAACTGATGGTGTGGATTTTATGACATTTACTAAATTTGTTATGTAAAACGTCAAATCATTTAATATTTATTAATTTTTTTATAGTGACTTTTAAAAGTTTTGATGTTGTAAAATCTTTGGCTATGTTTGATTATATTTTGGGGAAATAATTTTGTTCTTTCAAAATGTAACTAAACATACAAAAAAAAATTCTCTAAAATGTCAAATTAAATTTTTTAAAATATCATTTTCTATCTTTCATTATCCCCAAAAACTTACTTATTTTTTAATATATACATACATATATTATATATACATCATATATATTTTATTATTATTATTATTATTATAACAAAAAAAAATCACTCAATTCCATTTTCACCCCAAAAATCTAACAAAAAGGCATTGATTTGACTGCTACAGTAGAATTTGTCTCATCCCAAAACATAAACAAACATACCAAATTTTTCCAAAATAATTTTTTTACTATTCCTAAAATATAAACAAACATATATCACATTCCTCAACCCCACTCCCAAAACTCATTCTCCCAAAATACATAATCCAAAACACATAATTCATATCCAAACATTACATTTATGTTATCATTCTCATATGATGTTTATTGTTTTGAGAATACTCTTGGAACAAAATCTACTAATTTTTTGATATTACATTCATAGAAATAATTAAATTGATCAAATATAATAAATCACTAAAAACTGAAAAAATAGCATATTGTGGAATATAAATAGTTATTATTGGATTAGTAGATATTATTATTAAATGATCAATAATTACTATGAGTATAAACACAAGAACAATAAATTGCCAAAAGCCAAATTCTACAACCAATATTAATATTTTAAATGTATATATGTCTAAAAAAAATTATTTTTTATTTATTTTCAAACATGTGTCATTGGCCTATCCTGAAAAATTCCATCCCAGCTGTAGCTCAATTTCAATTTAAATAATAAAATAATAAAATTCAGTTTTAATTACAATCACAATATTATAAAATTTATCGCTGATAAAATTCACCCACTTAAAATATTGTCATATGACATAAAAAATTACTTACATGTGAACTCATACATGAAGAAAATACTAACGGTGTAATCATTATTAATCAATATGGTTACTTCCATGTAAACTCATAAATAAAGGAAATAGTATAGGTAGCTATGTAATCATTATTAATCAATATGGTTGCTTCCATGTAAATTCATAAATAAAAGAAATAGTATAGGTAACTATGTAATCATTATTAATGAATTGTTAATCATTTGATTAATAATAAAATTAATGAATATGCATTTATCATTTGTTTTCTTCTTTTTCTTAGCTCGACCAGCTAAGTGTAAATAACTTTTAAACTTTCGCAGTTAAGGAAAACTTAGACCTTGTTTGTTTCTGTTTTAAAACTCATTTTTATTATTTGAAAATGAATTATTAGCAACTTATCACTATTTTCACCAAAATTCTAACTTATTTTCATCTATATATCTTCTCTATAAAATGAGTTTTCCAATTACCGATATATTTTCTCTCTATTTTTATTATTACTATCTCTCTCCATCTACAACTGACTAAACCATAAAATCATTTCTTTTCTAACAAACCATCCAAACAAAACTCATTTTCTCTAACTAACTTTTTAAATTTTGAAAATACTGAAATAAAAAATGGAAATAAAAACATAACCAAACATGCTCTTACTTTCAGGACAAAAAGCAATGTTACGCGGCTGAAAATGAAGATCCAGCAAAACATGGGAGAGACTGCTTACTATAATTATGAAATTATCAAGTAAAGAATGGCCAAGAGATGAACGTGCTTACATTAATGGATAGTTAAGATACAAATGTGAAGCATAGAATACAAACATTTTTCATCTTATTGGAATGCGAACAAAATAAATAACTCTTCACACATTGATCACAGTGAACAACCAATGAAAAAGGCGCTACACCTGCAATGCTCCTGAGGGTAGCAAGTTATTGTAAAAGCAATAACTTTTATAAACAATACTTTTAAGCCTGCAAAAAGCTTGCATATTTGGCACCTAGAAATAGCCTTTGGATGCAGAGCAAGGCATTTTTAGTAACCTCGGCATTTTCATGGTTCATCAGTTTCATCACTCGCTCCTTCGCTTTGAGGTCAGTCACGATGATTCGCCCAGCCGGATGGCACTGTATGAACTGTGAGAGATCATAGCAAGCGACAGCAAGTGTTCTGGGATCAGTGGATGTGTCCAAAATCGTGATCAGGACCCTTAGGATCTGCAGTGATGTGTCAAAGTATCAACTTTTGTGCAAAAAGAAGAGAAGAAAAATACCACATATTCAAAACGATTCATCAGTTTATGAGTGTTCTTCCCGAAGGATAAGAATGAAGAAGAAGAAACTGGTAATAATATGGGATGAGGTATCAATAGAGATCATTCCAAGTGGTGCCAATGACATGGAATCCTACCTGAAAATCATGTTCTTCAAAATTTGTAATATTGTCCCGCCAGAATATGGGATCTTTATGCATGGGCGACCAGTCAAGATGTCCAAGGAGGACTTCCTGCTTATACTTATCAAAAGAGCTTAGCTTCTTGATGTTATCTTTCAGTCCTTCTTCCAGTTGGTTCAGAGCTTCCAGCAGATCCTGTAGGATAAGTTCAGCAGTTACAATCAAGGGCCTCGAAGAACTGGGGAAGACCATTATAGAAGGGAGTAGGATAAGACTGCTAGTGCTGGGACCTGGGTGAAGCTTCATTCACCTCATCATAAAGCAGACATCAAAAGCAATAAAACACGCTCAATACGGCAACGTTACTTAAATTTTTAACACAACAAGCGCAAGTTGTAGAAATGTTGTTTCAACTCATACTCGAGTAAAAGCTATCTTATTATGTCGCATATATCTTATAAGTTGATCAACCCCATCTCAATCCCTACTCAGTATTTTTTTTTGAAAAAAAACAAATTACAAGGGCAGACCAAAAATTAGGAAAAGAAGAAATTTTGTTGAGAATAATAAACAAAAGGGAAAAAAATTAGTGCACTCAACACCAGTAACTTGGCACGGCTGTAATCTTGACAAAACAGATGATAAGGCAAATCCATGGGATATCAACTGTGGCAATGTCACATGAAAATACACATCGATTAAGTAAATGCTAAATTGTTGCGTGATTAAAAGAAATAATTAATAGGCACTTTGTCTCTTAATTGAAAGAATATGCGACTTTGGCAATCATTCCTGCATGTAATTTTTGTTTAAATACATCTTCTCTGATGCAAGAAATAATTAATGACATTGTGATTGGTTTGCATTCCTAGAAAATAATGTCTCACCTCGTCACTCCATGCCTGAGCTTTCAAACTCTGAACAAGCTGTGGCAATCCCAGCTCTACCATCTGAGCACCAAATGTTCCTTTGTGCAACAAATTTCTGAGAGTCAAGACTACTACCCTGACAACCTACCATAAAGGTGTAGAAAATTATTCTCAGAGGGGTGAGTTGAAAAGGTTTTCCAACGAGAGAAATGTAGTATTCTGTAAGCTGGAGATAATGCAATGATATCTATCATCAAGATAGGAAAACAGTATTGATAGAACTGATATTTACAGGGTTCTAAAAATGTCAATATACACAATATATGTATTATGATATGGAACTCACTTTTTCTTTTGTGGATCCCTTGACAACTTCAATCAACCGTGGCAAGGATCTAGAAGTAGCCAAGTACTCAATTGCAGGTTCATAGTAAGACAGGAGCCACACACAAAGGCATGTTTCATAGAGGAGCTGTCATCCAGTTATGAGAAATTATAAGTTACTATTACAAAGCCAAAAGGCCAAGCATGCCAACTTTACTTGTGTAGGGTAAGAGTCAGAACCCAGTGCACCAGATGCCTTAATAGGTTCTGAAACGACGAAGTTGGATGCATTACTATACCATCAATCTTGAATGCACTTTACCTGGATGGATTGCTGAGTTGATGCAGGAGAAATTAGAGGAATAAGCAATTTTACTCCATCTGCTTGAACAAATGAAGATCGCACCACAGACTCTTTCAGTAGAGTTGCAAGACAATTAATAGCTGTTGGAATTCCACGGCTAGGATGAGAGGGCTTCTTCAGCTGCATAAATAGATAAGAGCGAATACAAGAATTGGTGGCTAATATAGTGTGGATGAAGATCCAATAATTTTCCCCAATGAAGAGATACTGATGGTACACTCAACAATTTATTCCCTAAACACAGCTCGCGATAAGACCAATCTTCTAGCTAGCTACACATTTTTAGTTTTTTCTTTCAAAATTAATTAAGAAATTCAACTTACAAACACTATGAAGTATTAATAATGCTTACACTGTTTGAAAATTAAAGTATAAGTTCTTTTTAAGTTTGACAAGAGCTTAAAAACATTGCAAATCTGAAATTTGTTTTACACTGCTAACTTACATCTTATATACTAAAAAGTGTATAAAAATGGGAGATCATTTTCTCAACACCAACAGCCACCTTTTAGATTGGTCCATGTTTTTACTGATTGTTGTTGAACAGTCATCCAAGTCTACTAATCATTTAGATGCATAGAGTAGTGCATCTTCATCAAAAGGAAGAGTAACAATATTCGGTGAAACATTTAGTTAAAACTGCGTGATAAGATGAAAGCTATCTCCCGTTTACTCTAGAGCTCACTTATTCAGTGTAATCATATGTTTAATTCTCTTTGCTTTCAAGGTAAATTCCAGAAGCAGAAATCTGAACTTTTTCCTTTCAAGAGCACCTTTTTAATTTCCTATGTTGTGCTTTTGCAATTTTGGATTTTAACTATAGCTCTATCCTTTCCTGTGCAAGAGTTCAAGATTTATGAAATCCTTGCACGGTTGTAGGTTCCCCAGATATGTACACTACTATTCTGAAATTGTTAATGTTTCATTTCCAATGTGGCAAGACATAATGCAGATTGCAGACTGCCATCAAACAGTTCAAAAAACCTCTCACCCCCATTACCAAACTAATGATATAAAGAATGGAAAGAACACAAACCTGAGTGCACAACCACTCAACCAGTCCCTTCAATACATCATCTGTAGTAGTAATTTCCATCTTCGAATTTGATGACCCATTAGCAACGGCACTCTCATGAGCTTTTGGCCTTCCACTGGAATTGATGATAGAAGGTAAGTTATGCAGAGGACAACTAATATAGTTTACAACTTTACATGCCAAGTTATGTACTTATTTTTACACCTTACTATCAAAGAAAGTATCTTGCAGCTCTTTTCTTGTATGAACCAGTTACCTTTCCAGAGCAATCTGCAAAAGAAATTGGGGTATGTCATCCATTCCAAGGTAATGAAAGGTCCTCTTCACATACTATACTGTTACTTGATTCAAGATTAGTGAGAAAATTGTTAACAATATGTATCAAATAACAGCCCTAATCAACATGCACACCAGATACTACCAATTATGCAGCATTTGTGTGTAATCCATTTTCATTTTCTTTTGTTTTCCCTCCGTTGGGGTGGGAAGAGGGGTTCTCTGGTCAAGGATCTTCAAAACCAGGGTGGCAAGGATCACAATTTCAACAAAAAGAGGAAAGGACTCTCTTAGAGTAAATGCTAGTCTAACTAAGTAGCAACGGATGCTAAATGGTGCTGCTCCACCTTTTATTAGGAAGACGGAGAAGTAGCAGCACTTAAAACAATATTATATTCAGTCAATGGAAAGGGATAAAATCATGTCACAGACAGAAGATGCAAGAATAGCACATGCAGAATCCTTGCCTTAGGAAAGGCTCATATATATCCTCGTTGGTCAGAGACTTATCGTGAAATAATCTGGCTCTTTTGGGGTTTGCTGCCGTGGAAAAGAAAAGAAAAGGTTAGCCGCTTGACATTGCAAAATTTAATTGAAGAGCTCATGCATTTTGTCAGTCACCTGAAAGCATTTCATCAATAAGAGCAAAAACATATTCCACAGTTTCTTCCTTGAATATGTCACGCAAGATGCTCACAAAAACACGAATGTAAGCTGGACCATCCTGCAATGGTTTTCTCAAGCTGTCAACTATTGTCTAATGAAAATTGCTTAAAGGAGCCATTTACATAACCCAATTATGTCAATTTTGAGGCTCCTTTGAACCTTGAGGCATAATGCACCATATCAAACACAGGGCAAACCACAGATATTGAATATTCTAACCGCACCTGAGCATGCACCCTTACAATGAAATTTCGCCAACTGTATCACAGATCACTCATAATTCATGATAGCAGCTGAAGGAAAATCAGAACTAGCAACCTATTTAAAAACTGTAACATAATGACATTTACAAACACCCAAGGGAAGGCGCAGCTTCTTTTTTAATACATAAACCTTTTCCCTTTTTCACCTTTTTCAGAAAAAAACTATTCCACGAAGTCATTCCCATTTGCTTCTTACTTAGCTCGAAACTAGAATGCACAACAAAGCAAAAAATAGAGGGGGAAAAAGAAAGGAAAGAAAAGAGAAGAAAGAAAAACCTCAAAACGGCAAAGCAGCATTGTAATTTCAAATAAGAAATCATAGGCAACTTTTAAGTACCGAAAATCAACTAATAATTCCCGAACAATTCACACTTCCACATTCTTTCAAAACCTCAACGAACAACTCCCAAACAAAACAGACACATAGCAGTAAGATACATACATCATCCAGCAACTGAGCCTTGTAGTTCTCAGGTTTCTTATCGTATCGCCGCAACAGCTGAAGCCCAGTTCCCGTGATTAACTTAGTCGTCATATAAGTCTCCCATGGAATGTCCCTCCTCAAAACCTTCACCAAAAACCAATAGCATTAGAAAATCACAAGAATCAAACCCTTAATTCCATTAAACCCCTGACAAAAAAAGTCATAACTTTTTTCTGATAATTAGATCAATGTCCAAACAGAAACCACGATCAGCAAAGAAATTCTCCACTATTTTGACTCCCAATTGCCAACATTATAAATAGATAATCAGTCAGACAATTGATTGTGCCCGTGAGCGCCTCTATTGAGTGTATAAGCATAGGTGAAGTGTACGTATAGGCAGCCTCATACCTGGTCGTTGGAGAGCTCCACTTGATCCATTGGCATTGTGAAAAATTGTCTGAAACAGATCCCAATCTAGAGAGAGAAGATGGAGCGTGAGCAGATTGGTGGTTATGTGAAATTCTCTCTTTCTATATATATATTTTCCATTTGTTTTATTCTTTTATAGTGTTGGCAGAGAGGGGGGCGGGGGGGAAGGCAAATAAATTAATAATCATTACGGGCGGGGTCATTTGGACTGCCAATTGATTGAATCTCGATCGAATATATTATATTAGAATTTGTTTATTCAAATTTATATTCAAATTTGATTCGAAATTTTATAAGATTTTTATTAATCAGTACTATATCCAAAATTCGACCCAATTTTTTTCTTTTTCTTCTTTTGAATTTTATAAAATATTATATTTATAAAGTTCATTTATGTCACATTGAATTTTTAACTACTTTTTATTATATTTTAATCCAAAATTTAAATATTTTAATACTAAATTTCTATTTCACATTATATTAATACATAGATGAATATTATATGTTATTATATTTGACATTTTATCAATATTTCTCTTATTTTTTAAGTTAAAAACTCAATATTAATAGTACAATATAAACGTTTATATAAATATTAGGTTAATATAATATATAGATTTTATTTTAAAATATTTATTAATACTATACATAAGAATGTTAATTTAATTAAAAAAATATTAAAATTCAAATTTGGATCTTTAACAAATTGGATTGTTTAATACCATATCAGATCCACTTATTTTGAATTACAAATATTTATAATTAAATCTAATTTATTGGATATTTTAATTAAATAAAAATTTTAAAATTTAAATCAGATTCAGATCGAATTTAAATTAATATTCGATCCATTGACTGCCCACTCATGGCCTTTTCATTGGCTGGAATATGGGCCTAATTGTTGGGCTTAGGCCTATAAAGCCCAATGATATTGAGATTAAAAATACTGTTATTAGGATTCTTGAGCCCAATAATTTTGTCGGTACGGAATTTATTTGTTGGACTAATCTATTTGAGTGTCCATATTTGTTTGACCGGCCCAATTAATTAGTATTTCTCATAATAGTAAATATAAATATACAATTAAAAAGTTATAGTATTTTTTAATGCAAATATTCCTTAATACTTTGATTTTAGAACATTGTATAGATTTTAAATGAATATTTGTATATTTTAATAACACAATCATTCATCTTTCATATTAAATGTATATGATCTATGTGTTTGATAAAATGATATGATTAAAAGTTTATCATGCACAATTTAAAAATAAAGCATCATTTTTCAAAATATCCTTACTATTATATTGAACTTTAATCATGTTTAAATTTATTAGTGGTATTCTCTTTTGAATGTCACAAAACAAGATTTATTTCTAAACATAGAAATATTTTTTGCCCTAAAATCATTCTGTAACAACTCGTAGTTGTAGGTATATGCATTGAAAAATTATTTGTTTAATTATTTATTATTTTTTCGTTATTAAGTTAGTAATTGCAAGTACTCTTTCATAATTTATTACCATGGACTATAAATTCTTTAACCATAAGATATTTTAATTATTTAAAAATTCAAAATCCTTGAGAATATTCTAAAATTCCACTAAGAAACCAACAAACTTAAGGTGTGAGTTGGATTTTATTCCACATGATTAGAATGAAAATTTGAAAGTTAACACAGTTCATTTCATTAGAGTTTGATTAATTTTCACATTTTATTGAGTGTATCAAAAAGCTTACTTATTTGTTGGTCTACATTCTCTATTTTATTTTTTACTTCATATGGATAGCCTAAAGTTCAAGGTAAAGTCATGGTAAATTGTTTGTTTGTCTTATCTTGGGAAAGTACAATTGTTGAAATATAGACTTAGTGAATCATTTTTTCCCCTATAAGAAAATCCCTAGAAACATAGATAAAGTCCTTAAAAAACTTTTCTTTGGTTTGATTTTGAGATAACAAATAATATAAATAAAATTATCTAACATTTGATCTTTGTTGTCCATCAGAAGAAAGAAGATGGAGACTCAATTTTTTTTTTTCTTTAAAGGGGACCATTATTGGCTCCCTAACTACTTTTATAGAACTCAAATCTATAATTTTTTCATTTGCAAGCATGAGAGATTACTACCAAACCCTCCATTTGTCCCGATTGAGACTTAAATTTACTAATGATTAAAATGTAGCACACATTTCTATGCATGGATAGCATGTTCTACCAAAGGATTTTGAATCAAGTTGGAGCAAATGGATTAAGTCCAATTACCTTAAAGATAGAAGTTTTAGGGGTGTCAAATGCTAGAAAAATATATTGAGAAGGTGAAAGTCTGATGTGCTTAATTGTGTGTAGAAAATTCATACACTGTCCTTGAGGTGATAATTGTCCCCACTCTTTGTGCTGCAGGGACTATGACAATTCACCCCTATGATTCAACTAAAGCACTGAAATAATTGCAGTCAGTACTCTGAAATTCATATTTAAGAATTTCTGTTGATATTGAGAATTATTGAAAAGAGTATAAGAATATCTTTTTGCTCAGAGTAATATACTTTGCTTTTAAAAATACATATGAATTTGTGTAGATTAATTACCCTTATATAAGGTTACAACAACTATTCACAACAATTATGACTATTAGTTTAAACAATGTACTGATTTTAATAGTCTTATCTTTTTTCCTAAAAGCCACATTGTTTTTGATTAAAATGTAATTAAATAATTACGTATTTAATTAAACTCTGAATTAAAATATAATTCTAATTTAATCCACGCCACGTCGTGCAAGTGCAAAGTGCTAAGTCTTGATTATTAAATATATATATATATATATTATTTGAGCAATATATATAAATAATTATCATGCGCTTGGATACTCTTTATTGGAAGATAACTCCATTACTTAGCCTTAGTTATGCTTCAATCTAATTTGTAAACTCTGTTAGTATTAGTTACAAGTTGTTAGACTTCATTAAGCTGTTATAACTGACTCTCTCCTTCCTTTTTCTATATATATCTGTAAATTCGATGTTCCTCATGTTAAGAATAGTTGACATATTTTTCAATGGAGATACATCAATTTTTCTCCTCTCTCTCTCTCTCTCTCTGTGAAATTTTACACAGGACCAGAGCCATAAATTTATTTTTTTTTGGGCGAGTTCATCTTAGATAATAGCAGCATCTTCTTCAATCAATCTTTCAAGTCCTTATTACTTGCATCCTAATGAAAATCCGGTGCTTGTATTGGTTTCTCCCCCTCTCAGCAGTAACAATTACCATACTTGGTCACGAGCTATGAGAATGACGCTTCTTTCCAAAAACAAACTCCAATTTATTGATGGCTCCATCAAGCAACCACCAGCGACTGATCCTCTGTTTGCAGCTTGGGAACGCTACAATATTATGGTGATTTCCTGGTTAAATCATTCGACTTCACCATCAATTACTAGCAGTATTCTCTGGATTGATCGAGCCTATAATGTTTGGAGTGATCTGCGGGAACGATTTTCTTAAGGAGACATATTTCGGATTTCAGATTTATAGAAGGAGATCTACAATTTTCGTCAAGGAGATAAGTCCGTCACTGAATATTTTACAGCTTTGAAGATATTATGGGATGAACTTCAAAACTTTTGACCAATAACTTCATGCTCTTGCACGGTTCCTTGTACCTACGGTGCTATCATTACTTTACAGCAGTATCAAAGCAGTGATTACGTGATTCTCTTTCTTGAAGGTCTTGGAGATCAGTTTGCTCATGTGAGATCTCAAATTACGTTGTTAGATCCGTTACCTTCGATTAAGAAGGCCTTTTTCTCTAGTAATTCAACAAGAATGGCAGCTAAGTCAGGGTGCCTACTAGGTCTTTGTGAATAAGACTATTACAGATGCACCTCCTTCAATAAAGTCTCAACATAATCATCGGAATCAACAGCAACAATCTTATCCTAAGAAGCCTTATAACTCTCAGAAATCCTCTTTTCCTGATAAAAGGATGTGTACTTACTGTGGAAAACTAGGGCACATTGTTGAAACTTGTTACAAAACGCATGGTTATCCACCTGGATTTAAGCTTAAATCCTATAGCTTAGCAATGACTGTTACTAGCTCAGAGGATCAAGTTGCCAACACTACTGCCGAATCTCCAGCATAGGTTTCCAAAACTCTTGCTGCTAAACATGTTGCTCTCACTCATGAGCAATATCAACAAGTGTTGTCTCTACTGCAGTCATGTAATGTGGCCAATCCCTCTCCTTATGTCCATGCTTCCAACCAAGTCAGTTCTAGCTAAGTCACTTCCACAGGTATCTCTACCTCTTTCACCTGTCTTACTTCTTCGGCCACTTGGATTGTGGATAGTGGTGCCACCGACCACATTACCTATTCTCTAAGCTCATATACCACCTATTCTCATATTCCACCTCTCAGCATGACTCTCCCAAATGGCAGCAATACAGTTGCTCATTACTCTGGGACTGTACAAATTAACTCTCTTCTTACGCTACATAATGTGCTTTACATCCCTGCCTTCTCCTTTAATTTGATTTTCGTTGCTCAACTAACTTCAACTTTATCTTGTTGCCTTGTTTTTCAATCTGATTTATGCTTTATTCAGGACATCAAGTCTTGGAAGACAATTGGTACTACTAAGGCCAGTAATGGTTTGTACCTAATGATGCGGTTTTCCCTTCCAGCCTTTCCTCATTCCAACCCCACCAGTTTGGCTTCTTCATGTACTAGTTTTGATAAATGGCATTTTCGCCTTGGACATGTATCTGATTCTAGACTCAAACTTCTTAAAGATTGTACTCCAGATCTTGTTATTAGGAAATTTTCTAACTGTGACATTTGTCACCTAGCTAAACAACACAAACTCCCTTTTCCCATGAGTGTTTCCAATTCTTGTAACCCTTTCGATTTAATACACGTTGACATTTGGGGGCTTTTTGCCACTCATTCTGTACATGGTCATCAATATTTCCTTACTATTGTTGATGATTTTACATGTCATACTTGGGTGTTTTTGATGAAGCATAAATCTGAAACAAAGTATCTTATCCAGTCATTCTTCTCCCTCATACAAACTCAATTCTCTTGCTCTATTAAAACATTACGAAGTGACAACGGTCCTAAATTCCTCTTACCTCACCTATACTCTTCCACGGGTACTGTGCACCAAACTACTTGCGTGGAAACGCCTCAACAAAATGGGATTGTTGAGCGTAAACACCAACATATCTTGAATGTGGCCCGTTCTCTAATGTTTCAGTCCAACTTACCTACTTGTTTTTGGAGCTATGTTGTCTTGCATGCTGTCTCCCTCATAAATAGACTACATTTCCTTCTCTTATCCAAGAAGACACCGTATGAGCTTCTCTACAACTCACTACCCTCATTTGGAGACTGTAGAAAAATAGAGAAGAATATGAGACTGAAGAGGATGCTTCATTACTTAATTATTTCTGCAAGATACAAGCTCCTTTTATAGCTACAAAATAAGAGAAAAACATAAGGAAAACATCAAAGAGAATATTCACATAATTGCTGATTTTGTGGGAGAGAAATCTCTTCCCTTAAATCAAGAAATCATGTGCATAAATCTCTCCCTTAAAATCAAAAATTCATATCTTCTATGAAAGGAAACTGCCTAATCTAGAATAAAGATATGATTCTTAAAATCTCATAACAACAGAGACCTTATAATTTTTAATTCTCTATGTTTTGCTTCTAACCTTACTGCTCATAGGGGTAAATTTGATCCTCGTGCTCGTAAGGCTGTCTTCCATGGTTACAAACCTGGCACCAAGGCTTTCGCTCTTCTTAATGTTGATACTCGTGAAATATTCACATCTCGCAACATATATTTTTATGAACACATTTTTTCTTTCGCTGCTTCTGTGAACCCTACCTCTCTCTTTTTACCTCAACATATTCCACCTACTTACGATGATACATTTTCTCCACATATCATGTCTGATGGTCCTCCTGCTCCTCTCGTACGTCGTTCCTCACGGCCTCATCACCCTCCATCATACCTTAATGACTATCAATGTCATCTTAACTCCCTTTCCACTCCCCACCTCTTAAGCTCCATACTTTCCTATTCTCGTCTATATCCATCTCATCGAGCCTATTCTTTGGCCCTCTTTGCCCATGTTGAACCCACTTCCTATACCCAGGCTGCAAAACATAACTGTTGGCGTGAGGCGATGCAAGCTGAAATTTTGGCTCTTGATGCGAATCATACTTGGGATCTCACTGCTTTACCTCCTGGTAAGACCCCTATTGGGTGTAAATGGGTTTTTAAGATCAAACTGCGGGCTGATGGCTCTGTCGAACACTATAAGGCTCGATTGGTGGCTAAGGGCTATACTCAGATGGAAGGGGTGGACTACTTCGACAACTTCTCTCATGTTGCAAAGCTTACCACTGTGCGTCTTTTGCTTGCCTTGGCTTCCGTTCATGGTTGGCACCTTAAACAACTGGACGTGAATAATGCTTTTCTTCATGGTGATCTCCATTAAGAGGTTTATATGTTGCCCCCGCTTGGTTTTCCCTGTGCTCCTAGATAGGTTTGCAAGCTTCGGAAGCCTTTGTACGGCCTTAAGCAAGCCAGCCGACAGTGGCATTCCAAGCTACTGCTGGTCTTTGTTCTTTGGGCTATGTTCAGTCATCTGCTGATTATTCTCTTTTTGTTAAGGATTGTGATGGTGTTCTTATTATCATTCTTGTCTATGCGATTTAGTTTTTGCAGGCCCTGATCTATCTGAAATCACTCATGTTAAGCAATTTCTTCACGACATTTTCCGCATTAAGGATCTTGGGGACCTGAAGTTCTTCCTCGGGTTGGAGGTTGCCTGCTCTAGGGATGGCATTTCTATTTTTCAGAGAAAGTATGCCCTCGAAATTCTTAGTGATTCTAGTTTCTTAGGTGCTAAACCAGCTAAGACTCCGATGGCTTCATATTTGAAGCTTCGCAAGGATAATGGTGTTCCTCTTACTGATCCATCTCCTTATAGGCGTTTGGTTGGGCGTTTGTTGTACCTTACTGCCACATAGCCTGACATTTTCTTTGTTGTTCAATAGTTGAGTTAGTTCATGGATGCTCCAACTTCGGTTCATTTGCAGGCCTCTTACCATGTTTTCTGGTATATCAAGGCTGCCCCGGGTTCTGATTTATTCTTCTCATGTTCATCCCAGTTGAAACTCTAGGCTTTCATTTATTCTTCTCATGTTCATCCCAGTTGAAACTCTAGGCTTTCAGTAACTTTGATTGGGCTGGTTGCCCAGATTCCCACAGATCAGTTAGTGGGTATTGTATTTTCCTTGGTTTTTCTTTGATAAGCTGGAAAGCGAAGGAACGACACACTGTTTCCCGTTCTTCGTCTGAAGTTGAATATTGTGCCCTTGCTATTGCTACTTGTGAAATTCAATGGCTGGTTTACTTACTTCGTGACCTTCGCATGGATCTTTCCGCCCCGGCTCTTTTATTTTGTGATAATCAATCTGCTCTCAAACTTGCTGCGAATCCAACATTTCATGAACGCATGAAACACGTTGAAATTGATTGCCACATTATCCAAGAGAAAGTTGTTGCTGGCCTCATTCATTTAATGCCTTGTAGGTCCATTGCTCAGCTTGCTGACGTGTTCACTAAGCCACTTGGTTTTGCCTCCTTTCATGAACTTCTTGCCAAGCTGGGAATGATTAACATCCATTCTCTAGCTTGTGGGGGGCTATTAGAAGATAACCCTGTTACTTAGCCTTAGTTATGCTTTAGTCTAATTTGTAAACTCTGTTAACATTTCTATTAGTATTAGTTACAAGTTGTTAGAGTTCGTTAAGCTATTATAACTAACTCTCTCCTTCCTTTTTTCTATATATATCTGTAGAATCGAGAATGAAGTTTTCATTCTGTACATGCCAGATCATGAATTAGCAACTGCGTCCAATTTCCAAAAAAAATCCCAATTGTGTCGAACTTTCCATTTTTGGAATGGAATAGGATCAAGATCAAACCTTATTCCATGGTATTTACATGAGGTTCCTCTTTAAGAAAGTCCCCGACAGGGCTTAGTTGATCCATGATTTATGTTTCATCTTTCATTTCCTTTTTGTTTGTTTCGAGAAATCTATCGATCAATTCCGATTCTTTCTTTTTCTCTTGATGCTTTTCCGATCGAGATGTATAGATCCTGTTCATGGATTAACGAAAATGTGCAAAAGCTCTATTTGCCTCTGCCATTTTATGAGTCTCTTCCTTTTTGCGTATGGCGTCGCCACTCCCTTTGGCAGCATCCACTAATTCGGAACTTAATTTGAAAGCCATATTTCGACTAGGACGTTTTCGGGATGCCGCTAATAACCAACGAATGGCAAGTGCTTTTCCTTGTGTGGATCCTATTTCAATGGGAACTTGATGAGTCGATCCACCTACACGTTTTGCTTTTACTGCTATATCAGGAGTTACTCCACGTATTGCTTGACGTAAAACAGATAGTGGGTTTGTTTCTGTCTTTTGTTGAATTTTTTCATGGCTCGATATATAATTTGATAAGCTAATTTGTAAACTCTGTTAACATTTCTATTGGTATTAGTTACAAGTTGTTAGAGTTCGTTAAGCTGTTATAACTAACTCTTTCCTTCCTTTTTCTATATATATCTATAAATTCGTTGTCCCTCATGTTAAGAACAGTTGACATATTTTTCAATGGAGATACATCAATTTTTCTCCCTTCTCTCTCTATGAAATTTTACACTCTCCAAAACCTTAAAATAAATTGAAAGTTTAACAAAGGATTCACCTAATAAATAGACTCTCCTTTTCTTATTTTTCCAATGTGGGATTGATATCCCAAAAAATTCTCATATCTTCTCCACTTAACATACTATCTAGAGTCCTAATCAATTCCAACATTAAATCCCTTGCAACATGTCCATGGATATGATTGAAAATTCTTCATTTAAGAAAAGAAGTTAGAATTTGTTTCAAAAACAATGGCTGGTTCTGAAAAGCATACTTTCTTTTGGTGGGATAATTGGCATCCCTTGGGGCTCTTGTGTCTTTTACACTCTACTTAATATGTATACCAAATAGGGTTAGATAGATCCACCAGAGTTGACAAGCTAATTTTAGCTATGTTTGAGAATGGCTAGATAGAGCTTTTCTGATGATCACTTCTATTTTTGATAACTGACCATAATAGTTGTCTTTCAGAGTACAAAGGCAATAGAGTAGTTTTGGAGTATTTATGAGAGATTTGGGATTAGCACAAAGGATGGCAATGCTAGACCTTACTCTCTTCAAAAAGACTCCATCCCGCCTTGTCCCATTTGTCTAATCGGGTTTGGCTGGTTTAACCCGCCAACCCGAAAAGAATTAAAGAAATTAGAATTAGTCGATGAAAGTATCAAATCAGAACCACTTGAAAGCAATTAAAATTCAAATTTCAAGTACAAAAATAAAAAATCCATGCAAAAAAAATAAGATTCTAGAAGCAAAATAGGAAATAAGAGTAGAATTAAAGTAACAATAATACAACATTCAAATATTTATATACTGGTTGAGTGAAGGATGAAGAGTCGTTTAGAGAAGAGAAGTGAACGAGTTGATGACTCAGAATGAAGAAAAAACTAGTTGGAACTGGAACCCTAAATTATTTTGGACATTATTTTTAATTTGAAAGATATAAAATAAATTAAATATAATTGATGAGGGTCCGAATCGTAATACAGGTACTTCGATTCCGATCTCTATAGGGGTTAACCCCCAAAGGTGAATATCTTCCGTTGATGATATTTGAGAATCCTGCAATCAAGGCAAACGTTAGGCTAGCCGAGTGGCCCTCGGCTTTGGCCCTCCGACGCTCAAGTCAGTATTTCCAGTATCTAACAATGAAGTAAGATAGGTTCAGTGTGTTTTTCGCGCATACCTTGTGAGGCAAGACAGAGGAGTTTTTATATTCTTCCCCTTGTAGGAAATGACTGGTAAGCCCTTGGCTTACCCTTGGGGTCTTCAGCCTCCTCCAAGGGGCAATTAGTCTATTCCCCCATTTGAATTTTGCCAGCTAGATGTCCTTTCATACTACAGGACGGGACGGTATACGGGGTGGCGCCTGCCGTGTCAGACAGTGAGGGAATGGCATGCGCCATTAATGCGGTGGCGTGGTGCCAGTCCACGCATTTAATGCGGTGGCAGAGTACTGTGCAGAGCTCGACCTCCTGTCAGCCTGACTGGGGTCGAATATGGTCGATATTGTCCGAGGGCTCTGAGGCGCCCGCCTGGGCGTGGGGGGGACTGGTCGAATATTGTCGACATGTCCCATGGGCCCTGGGCCGTTGTCTGAACGTTGGGCCCTTCGGGCCACTATCTAGTCGAACATGGTCGACGTGGATCATGGGCCCTGGGCCGTTGTATGAGACGATGGGCCCTTCAGGCCACTATCTGGTCGAACATGGTCAACGTGGGTCATGGGCCCTGGGCCATTGTCCGAAACGTTGGGCCTTTTGGGCCACCCTATATCAATAATATATTTAGTTTATTATTATTATTATTACTATTATTATTATGACGGGATTGCGGGGCGGGGTATGTAAATTCCGTATCCCACCCCAAATTTTCGGGTTATGAAAATCATGCCAAATACTCCAACTAGTGACCCATTAAGCCACCCCAAACCCATCCCGAATACCTGCCCCATTCGGGACGGGTTGAGCTCGGGTTCGAATTTTGACCCGTCCTATTGTCATCCCTAATTAGCATCAGCCTATTCTGATTGATTGTGTCTTTTTTTTTTTTTTTAGTTTCTTTTTCTTCCTTTCTTCACGAGCCATTCATACTTGGGCTCTAACATGAAATCATAACAAAAGTTGAATCGCTATGAGTTGCAATATAAATGTTCTAATGCTTAAACTGATATGGATTAAAAGACCGAAATAACAAAGCAGCAAATCAAAAGTATACGTTTGAAGTTATGTGAGTAGGGTTACTAATGCTTAAACTGATATGGATTAAAAGACCGAAATAACAAAGCAACAAATCAAAATTATACGTTCAAAGTTATGTGAGTAGGGTTACTCATATGAGAATTTTTAAAGTGGACTTTTCCTTTTAAATTTAGATAACATCTTAATTAAAATGACACATGTCTACAATCAACAATTGAGTAGACAGTCATGATCGGGTCCAACTTCAAGTCGGACCCGACCTGCATAAAATTGAGCCGACTCTCAAGTGCAGGGAAATTACTTTTCAAGTAACATGGACGAGTTGATCTTCCCCTGATTTTCCCATATCAATTAGGATTTTCAATTCCATACAAAACCTCCTCAAAGTTACGTCGCACAAACTATATACCCAAATGATGAGAGTGATAACAGTTCCAATGACAAGATGTAAGAGAACAAAAAGAAGAGACAAGAAGAAAACAAGTCAAATAAATGAAGAAACCAATTAGCAAACTAACAAAAGATTGAATGCAGGCCTGGGTTCATATCTTTGTCTTTCTTGTACATTAAACAATTCTGCAGGCCGAAGAAATAATCTAGAATTGGACAAAGGTCCAAAATATTAATTGTTGTTTCTGAAAAAACAATGAAGGGTTGATTGTTGAAACATTAATATTTTTGGACAAGTAGTAGTTATAGTTGGATAAGTTCAATGACTGAAGGTCCGAAGTTACCAATGTCCAGATGGCATATGATCCTAATTAACAAACTGTTTTCTCCCTTCTTTCTTTCAATTGGTTTGTGACCAACATAAAGGCTTTCTTTTTAAGATTTTAATATGGAAAATTTTTTTTCCCAAAACAAATACTCGTTAGTTATTTGTTTCTTGAAAAATTAATTCAAGAATATTAAACAACATTGCAAATACTAAGGTTCAAAAATTTAGTATCGTAGAATTGTCATAAGACCATCATAAGTTAGTCGAATGATTACAAAGTTTGAGCTCGTATTTGTAGCAAATTAAGGCAACATATGATAAACAAATAGTGCAGGGAATGAGTGACAACAAAACTAGTAAGAATGATTGTAATAATAAGACCAGCATTAACACTAAAAATGACTTGTAGGGCCTGCCTAAAAGATGCCTCACTTGCAGAAAAGTTCAAATAATATGCAGTTGTGCGGTAGATTAAACTAAGGCATAATGGACAGAGATGCCATTTTCATTGTATAGGATCATTGGTTGTTGTTCTTGTTTACATGGCCAGGCAGGCAGGGCGGATTTAACGAGTGAAAAAATCAATTCATTAAACAAATGCACGTCCAGATTAAACATCATCGTAGGTTTGTTGTAGTTCATGCTGTCATTATTGTAGAGTAATGATGAATCATGGGATGGCAAAAGAAGTTGAACCTTTTTTCTTGGACAGATAGTGGAGGATGGAAGGATGGATTAGTTGAGTTGGCGTCTAAGACAAGATTCATCATTTAAACTAGCAAAACTAGATAGTTTTAAGCTTTTCTTTTTCTTGATCTTTATCTCTGCCGGGCATCAAAAGAAAGAAAAGAAAACAGATTTGATGCTTATGTAGAGTTCTAAGAGAAAAATATCTATGTGGGATTTACTGTTCTGCTTTGGTAACAAATTTGACAAGGTTCTGTGAGTGATAAATAGAGAGAGCTTTATAGGGATATAGTCTATTGATTGTTTTAAGGAGGCAAAGTGCAGTAGCCATGGCTGCCGCACGGTGGCTGCTCTTCTGCTATCTGCTGGTGTTCTTCCTATGGATTCATGTCGTCTATGCTGTGACAAATTCACAAGACGGTAAAAGTTCTCCTACTAACCGCTTTAAGTGTTTTTGTGTGTGTGTTTTGAGAGGAATCGCATTTTGGCATGCTGTTCTAAGGAGCTTCCTGTGACTACTAGTTTATTGACTCGAGTTTCTTCTATTGAAGTAGAACGCAGACTGAAAAAACAGACTCCTTTTTGGATGGAAAAAAACACCAACAGTAAATTCTAGATGCTTGCCTGCTTAGGAGTTTTTGGAGTCTGCTCTTTGTCTGATCATTACATAGATTTTTTGCTGTCAAGTCTTGAGTTTTCATGTCAAACATAGGATCATAAAAGTGCCTCAAATAAGATCTCTGTCTTGATTGAAAAATCGATGCAGCTGCTGTTCTTCAATCACTAAAAGATCAGTGGGGAAACACGCCACCAAGCTGGGATAAGTCGGATGATCCCTGTGCAGCCTGGGAGGGAGTTGTCTGCAACAACTCAAGGGTCACTTCACTGTGAGTATATCATATTCCATTTCGCTAAATAACAACAAAAAGCTGCCTGTCTAACATTATGAACAAATGGTTTTTTTTTTTTGTGTGTGTGTGTGTGTGTGTGTACATGAATACTTTCTGATTCTGCAGAGGTTTATCAACAATGGGACTAACTGGTAAACTGAGTGGTGACATAGGTGGTCTCAGTGAACTGGTTTCCTTGTGAGTTCTTTTGCCTGTCTTCATATAATCTAAGTCTCACCGTTTTTCTAGCCTAAGATTTGAATCATTTGACTGCAGAGATTTGTCGTTCAACCCTGGCCTCACCGGTTCTCTCTCTCCACGGCTGGGAGACCTACAAAAGTTGACGATATTGTATGATCTAATAACTCATAACAACGAGATAGTTAACGTTCCTTCTGCATAACTTAACTAAGTTTCTATATGGTCTTCAGAATTCTGGCTGGATGTAGCTTTACCAGCAGCATACCAAGTGAACTTGGGAATCTTTCCGAGCTAACTTTTCTGTAAGAACTTCTGTTTTTAGCCATCTTTCTTTAGTGAAATCCCATAGGATGATGTCTTATTTTCTCTTCCAATGATACACACATTGACAGAGCCCTGAATTCAAATAACTTAAACGGTGAGATACCATCTTCTCTGGGTAAACTCTCCAAGCTATATTGGCTTGATCTAGCAGAAAATCAGTTGACAGGAAAGATCCCTGTTTCATCGGTTTTTAGTTCAGGACTCGATCAACTTAAACAGGCAAAGCATTTGTGAGTGTAGCTAAAACATCTTATCTGGTTTATCCCTCAGAAAAACCAGCTTTTCTAATGTTATGACTTTGCAGCCATTTCAACAAAAACCAGCTTTCAGGTGAAATTCCAAGTGAACTTTTTAACTCGGACATGTTGCTGATACACGTGTAAGTCAAGAACTATATTATTTCATCTCCAAGTTTTTGGATCTTTCTCTTTTGAATCTTTTAGCTGGTGAAACTTTGGCAGGCTGCTCGACGGGAATCAACTAGAAAGAAACATTCCATCTACAGTAGGACTTGTGCAGACACTTGAGGCTCTGTGAGTGAACTCATTATCTAATCTCATCTCTTGTTTTTACATCACTTTCAGGTTTTGTCAAGAATCACTTATGTTTTTATGTTGACTTTCCTAATTGTCATGTCCAGTCGACTTGATCGCAATGCCCTGGAAGGAAGAGTGCCATCAAATCTCAACAACCTTACTAACATCATTGAACTGTGGGTGTTTTCTGTATCAAACTATTATTTGAAAGTGAGTAATGATGATTTACTAGCATTAAGTTTAAGCATTCTTCCATATGTTTGAATGGCAGGAATTTGGCTCATAATATGTTGTCTGGTGCATTACCAAACTTAACCGGTTTGAACTCCCTGAATTATGTGTAAGAAATATGCGTCTTTTGTTAGTTAAGAATTATACTATTCTCCTTTATCTTTCATCTGTGTTTATTTGAAGCTTTCTTCTTTTGTAGGGACTTAAGCAACAACTCTTTTCAACAGTCGGAAGCTCCAGATTGGTTCTCAACTTTACAGTCACTAACTACTATGTGAGTATTTCAGTAACTTAATTACAAGTTACAAAATGTGAAAACATAGTCAAACAAAGTATTTATCTTTGCCTTAAAATAAAGAAACGAAGAACAGATCTCATGTTATGAATATGGTTTTGGTGCTCAGGGTGATTGAATATGGACCATTAGAAGGATCAGTGCCATCAGAAATTTTCAGTTTACCTCAGATTCAGCAAGTGTGAGTCTAACAATAGGACAATGCCAACAAATTTCCTGAAAAAAAACATAGCAAGTGACATTATGGTTGACCATTTGTTGACAGGAAATTGAGGAACAATGCCTTCGCTGACAAGTTAGACATGAGTGGCAACATTGGACAGCAACTTCAACTCGTCGATCTGGAGAACAACAACATATCATCAGTAACACTTGGTTCTGAAAACAAAAGTACACTAATGTAAGAATACTTCATGATTTTGTGTTTGCAAGAGCAGACAAATATGTACACTTTGTCCTTGACCTCAGTTACCTTTCTCATGCACTATAGGTTGGTTGGGAATCCAGTATGCGCAGCTTCTCTGCAAAATACGGTTTACTGTAGGATTCAGCAACTGGGAAAACCTTATTCTACCAGCCTTGCAAATTGTGAAGGTGAAACATGTAAATCTGATCAGAAACTCAACCCACAGGGTTGTGAATGTGCTTATCCATATGAAGGAACCCTATACTTCAGAGCACCCTCCTTCAGGGACTTGTCTAATGCCAGCTTGTTCCGTTCTCTAGAAATGAGCCTTTGGACAAAGTTAGACCTTTCTCCTGGATCAGTTTCTCTGCAGAATCCCTTCTTTAACAACGATGACTATCTTCAGGCGGAGCTTGGACTTTTTCCAACCAACGAAAAGTACTTCAACAGGACAGAGGTTCAGAGAATTGGATTTTCACTGACTAGACAAACTTATAAGCCTCCAGCAGAGTTTGGACCATACCTTTTTATAGCAAATCAATACAATTTTGGAGGTAAAAACTAAAGCAGTTCATACTTTTGTGTTCAAAAATAGCAATACTTTCTGTGGTTACAAAGATGGTCATAATGCTTCAGATGGGCGAGGGAGAACTCACTTAAGCACAGGTGCGATTGCTGGAATAACAACTGGATGTGGATTTCTGCTAATGGTGCTAGCACTGTTAGGGACATATGCTGTTCGGCAGAAAAAACGAGCTGAACAAGCCATATCAATGAGTAAACCTTTTGGTAATTCGCATCTTTTGCTGGCCTCATTGCATTTTGGATGTTATTGGCTAGTTATTTAACTTATTTTCTTGATTTCTTGCATCCAGCTTCTTGGGCTTCGAGTGGCAAAGAGAATGGAGGGGCACCACAGGTGAAAGGAGCCAGATGGTTCTCTTATGATGAGCTCAAGAAATGCAGCAAAAACTTCTCTGATAGCAATCAGATTGGTTCTGGAGGCTATGGCAAGGTTGCTAGTGAAACCCTTCCTATATGCACGTCCAAAAAGTTTCTTAATTTGCATACTTCGTTACCTGTTTTTGTTCTTCAGGTCTACAGAGGAAAGCTGTCCAATGGACAAATAGTTGCAATCAAAAGGTCTGAACAAGGATCCACACAAGGTGGGCTCGAGTTCAAGACAGAAATTGAGTTGCTTTCAAGAGTACACCACAAAAACCTTGTTGGCCTTGTGGGATTTTGTTTTGAACAAGGAGAACAGATGCTTGTCTATGAGTTTATGGCTAATGGAACACTAAGGGAAAGTTTATCAGGTATCATTGCTTCCTTAAAGCAGTCACACTTTATGGTATAAAAACACTGTCTTGATCTGAGTGATGATAGCTTTTCTCTTCTGCATCATCGGTTTAAGGACTAACCTAAACCAGATGATACTAATAATATTATGTTATCCACAGGAAAAAGTGGAATCCAGCTAGATTGGAAGAGAAGGATCCGGCTTGCCTTGGGTTCGGCCAGAGGATTAGCTTACCTGCATGAACTTGCACATCCTCCAATCATTCATCGTGATGTCAAGTCTACCAACATCTTGTTGGATGAAAATCTAACAGCTAAGGTTGCAGATTTTGGCTTGTCTAAGCTGGTGTCTGACTGTGCAAAAGGGCATGTTTCCACTCAAGTAAAAGGCACACTGGTAAGTACCTCTGCATGCGAAGATAATGTCACGTTAGTAGTAGTCCACATAACTGTCTTTATTACAATCGAATTTGCATTTGTTTGCAGGGCTACCTAGATCCTGAATACTATATGACACAACAGTTAACTGAGAAGAGTGATGTCTATAGCTTTGGTGTGGTGATGCTTGAACTGATCACTGCTAAGCAGCCTATTGAGAAGGGAAAGTACATAGTACGCGAAGTAAGAATAGCAATGGACAAGAACGACGAAACACATTATGGATTGAGGGAAAAAATGGATCCTATCCTAAGGAACACACCGGATCTCATAGGATTTCCTAGGTTTCTTGAGTTGGCCATGCAATGTGTGGAAGAATCAGCTGCGGACCGGCCGACAATGAGTGAGATTGTGAGGGCCCTCGAGACTATATTACAGAATGATGGTCTGAATACAGACTCAACCTCTGCATCATCATCTGCTACAGAGTTTGGAGCTGGCAAAGGTGGCATAAAACATCCTTACAATGATTCTTTGCCTAGGAAGGATGCCAGTGGGAGTGATGCTTTTGACTATAGTGGAGGATACACATATCCAGCCAAAGTTGAACCCAAGTAGATGTTTATTCTTTAATTTAATTTGAAAGAATGTAATGCAAATGAAAGACATAAAAGAACCCCTCATAGGCTGTGAATTGTATAAATTATTTCCCCATCTTTTGAGCTCACTTTTCTGTTGTAACCTGTCAGCATGTAACTTGCATATTCAGGCAGACCTATATTCCTTTGTCTGATCAACAAACTTTTCTCACCTATAAAACTTGCTGATACAAGGAACACTATGAATATTCACAGAGGGTGTATAGCAAACTTTGTATGAGTCACCACCTCAAAGCTTGGATGTGAGTTCTTAGTTACTATTCTCAACTTTTGGATGGAATTGCTGAGTGTAAGATGGAGATATGCAAGCTTTTGAGCCTTGGTATCACATCATATGTAGACGTTGACGTTTTATTTCTATTATATAAATTAAATTTATCGCCAAATATAAAAAAGAATTGCTTTCCGCAAAATATAGGGCTCTTGCTTCTTTAAATTCTTTAAATTCTATGGATGCCATAGCTATTGAAATTTGTCTCTTCTAGAAGTTGATGAGCTACCTCTCATTTATGTCATTTGAACAAAACTCCACCAATTTGTGAAGGGGATACCATATCAATGCAAACCTGCGGCTCCATATTTGACAACTTATCCATCATCATCATTGGCATCATATGTGAAAATTAAGGCATGAGAAAAATTCTCAGAAGGACAAAACCCCCTGCTATGGTTGCTGACCGGACAATATTTCATGGAATTGCACATGATTTAGATAGATAACCTATTTTAAAATGTATCTATTTATCATTATAGGGCAAAACCCTAAAACATGAAAAAAAATTATAGTAGGATAAAAGAAACAATATTTCGTGGTGTTGTACATGAGGCAGATTCTTATATTTTCAGGACAATATTTCCTATATTTGGACAGATAGACGTGATCTAAAATCAAGACAAAAAATGAATATAAACAAAGAAAGAACTCATACACAAATCCAACAAGTGGGGAGAAAGACCAAACAAAAGGAAGCAAAATACTCATAGGTCAAAGGCAACAAATTGCCATATCATAAAATCTGGCCCATACCAGTCAAACTATTCATGATTGTATATACTTTTGAAAACCATCCCATATGCATTACAACACAGACAGAATCATGCCTCAACCATGTTGCCAATGTAGATGTCAGTTGCTCCTCTTTTCTATAATTGTGCAAATGGCCACTATTTATCCAGCAATCTAACAGATTATAGTTTCCTTTGCTATGAGCGGCAAAAAATAGAAAAATCCGCATTTAAATCTTCAAGTTTCAAGTTCACGCATATGTCAGCTGACTCCGAAAAGTTCTGCACAAGCCAACTGAACCACAAAGAATATACTGATCAACAGAAGTTCTGTTATGCTTTTCCTCCTTCAGCAGTTTCCTCGTCTTCTGCTTGGTCAGCTAACTTGATAATATCTTCCACAAGTATTTTTCCCTCTGCCAAAGTTACAGAAGCAGAAACATCAAATTAAAAGGAAAAAAAGTGCCAGAAAAGGATTCTATGACGTCTAAGCAAAGGTGAGAAGGTAATACAACTTGGAAAATGTTACAGCTATGAGGCATCAATCCCTCAAAAGGCAACACTACTGTTCCCGACAGAAGCAGAAGTAGGATATTGATTATTTTTTCAATAATCTCTAATTAACTCATACTTCTTTTTCCTTCAATGGATGTAACTACTTGACAGTAATTTTGGCCATTAAATGGGAAGGTCATATCTCCTTGTCATTCTATCAAGGCAACACATTGCCGCAAGTCCAAAACATTCACAAAATAGGGAGAAAACTATGTATTGGGACAGGAATGAGGAAAATAAGTGGTGTGACTAACCTCTATCCTTGGATAGCTTGCTAATAAGTTCTTGAATTCCCTCCTTATCTAAGGTGTCTTTCAGGTACATAGCAGCAGATGCAACCTCCTCAGGAGTCACTTTGCCATCATAATCCCTAGCCATCAATGGCAATTAAATTACTTACGAGATCTATTTAAATAAACAATATTTGTGAAACAATGAATAATGGAAATGCAGGGAGTCAACCGTAGTTTGATCTTTCACCAGAAATCTATTTGAAGACAATATTGATTCCAGAAAAGCAATAAACATATCATAAAAGACATTTGGTGAACTGCTAAGCAATAATTACAACAGCCATTGACTTAGAGTTCAATCACATTGCTAGTGGACAAATAATGACATCATCTAAATGATAAAAATCACAAGCTTTCTTATACTGATCCCTGGTCAAACATAGAGTTGCAATAACCTAAGTAGCTTCATTCCAGATTCTAGTGGTACCTATCAAGCAATCGCCACCGATCACCAATTTTTGCATCTACATCATCAATCTCCTTTTCAAGCTTTTGGAGCATAGCATCAACCTACAACGTAAAAATACCAAAAGATATGTGACATACCTTGATAGAATAATTCCCAATCAGAAGTCAAATAACTACCAAAAGGAAGTAGTCACAAAGTATATGAGATAGGAAACTGGAATCCATGAAAATTAGCCTTACCCTGTTTATGAGTGCTGAAGATACTTTAGCGCCTGCAGCCTTCTCAGCAGCATGATCACTTTTCTCTCTAGCTGCTCTATATGCCTTTCTAGCTGCTTCTTCTCCATCAGTACCCTCTTTCTCCACCATGTTATTGTACAGCTCTATCTGCAAATAACACATCGATCAGAGATCTTAAACAGCTGTTTTCAACATACCAACTCCCATCTAGTATTGAGAAATCTTCCTAAGATCTTTTAGCTTAACATGCATGAGAAAAGCAAGATCACCACATCTGTATTCGTCCTAAACATCATGGGATAGCTTAATAAGACCCAGGAAGTGGTTGAGTTCAAAAGAAACGAGAGGGGGAAAATTGAAGTATTAAGATCGAGATAAATTGAAAATTAAGAGAATAAAAAATTGAAAATGGACTTAAACCGAGGGAAAAAAAATGAAGATGAATTACGAATGGAGATAAATAAGATGAAGATGGCAGCAAGGAAGAAAAAACTGAGACTCTTGGATTATGGAGCATTAAATCTTTAAAGTAAACAATTTTATACAGCATTTTATCAAATCGCTTACATTGCCAAGAGCCTTCTTCACAGCTTCAAGTTTTTCAACACATATTAGCTGTTACAAAAAGTTATTAGATAACATCTATATTTACCTCTTTGTTGACAAGTCTTAAGAACTCTTCACGCTCCCTCGTGACAGACTGGAAGCAGGAAAGCAAGTCAAACACATTTATGATATGTGATATTAAGCAGCATGTAAAACATCACAAAGCATACTATCCTTACCGATGCTGATGATAATACAGCCAATGCACGACTGAGCTCACAAAGTTGCTCTTGCTTATCCAAAGATTTTTCCTTTTCACGTTCCTCCGCTTCCTTTGCAGTCGCCGTCACCATCTCTTCCAAGGCCACATCCTTCTGCCCTGTGACAGATTCCTTCAACCTAACCTGCTCCTCCTCCTCTTTCTCTTCTTCCTCCTGTAACCAACAACTTTAGAACTACTAATAGAAAATCAAGAAACAAGTTAGAAGAAAAAAAGAATAAATCAATGTTGAATCTTTACCAATATCAAAACGTAAAAAGACTCTCATTTCTTGAAATTGTCAAATAGCTTACGCAGGTAGGACTGAAACATGGTTAATTTAAGTAACTTGACATTTTACTCAAAAATATGAGGCTCAAAGGTATGACAACTTAATAACAAAAACCAATCAAGAACTGTTTTGGGTAGTTGTGACTTGAATGACCACTATAGAGGAATTCCAAAGTAAGTACATGAGTGCATTTATGATTAATATGTCATATGGTATTTCTAGGTCTAGCATATGATCTATCACTTGATATGAAAGTTGAACTTTTTCCCAGCATTGTCAATTTTTACAGTATAACAAATATAAACAGTGGTTAATAATTTGAGCAAAGCATAACCATTATATGTATGATTAAAAGAAGGATCAGGGGTAGTTGTCAGTCGGAGGTCAATTTTCTAACCAACTGTTGACATGATGACACTCATTTTCTCTTCTTTCAATGCAAATGAGAGCCCACTAAACTAGTGACCAGAAACGGACCTTGATTAATTCTTCTTGCATTTCCAGGAATTCTAATTTCCTTCTCCTTTCCGATACAGAATCTTCGGATGGCAAAGCCGTTACTCCAACAGTGTCCACAACCTCATCAGGCAGAGATGAGAGTGTAGCTTGAACAGCTTCCTCTGGCTTCACTTTACCGGAGATGCTGAATGCTCTGTAAGAAGGTGTCAACAGTAAAAAAGAAATTTCAACACTGTCGAAATTCCATTGCTATATAGATAGTTGGAGTTTAGGTTACCTAGACAGAATTAATAAAGATGATGGTACTGAATGGTTGAGAGATAAGTCCAGCCAATCTTGCAGCTGCAGAAACATAAATATACAAATTTATAAATGAAAAGCAAGGCACACCAAAAAAATCCATCTCACTGGATCAGAAAGCCATAAGATTGTTTTGATACGAACTCACCAATAGGGAGTGCATCAAAGTTTGTAATTAGCATGATTTTATTAAACAAAGGTGGAGAACCAAATGCTTTGTGGGAGTGAATAAAGAAAAACACTATTAAGGATTGACCCCAAAGACCCAAGGGATAAACCATATTTCGAAGTATGATACAGATGGATTCATAGTAAAGGAGATAAGAAGAGCTTCACTAGTTTTTGTAATTGTTTTTAACAATAGTTCTCTATAAAAGTTCAAATTTTCAAATGACTGAAGCTTTTGCTTATATGTGGAAATTGGTGAGACACATTAAAACACGTCAAATATGAGAAGTAGCGCAAATCCTAGGAAATATGACAACAAAAATAAAGCAGCAAACTTTTATCTAGTTTCCTCAATTACACTTGAAAAATTAGGTGAGAGCAAGTAAGATAAGCATAAAATTTGCAAGTTTAGCTCTAAGCGGCTGCGCTCATCATAAAATTCAAATTGATGGCAACTTGTGCAGTCAGAAAGACGTCACTTCCTCATAAAGTACGAGATGGCAAAAAAGGCCGTATACACATGCAATTTCCAGTGAGTCTGAACTTATTTCTGCTATATTAGATATTTAGACAGATCAAGATTTCATTTTACCACTAGTAATAAATTCCTATATCATAAAAAAAAGACTTTAAAAACCCATAAGAAACCTGTTTTCTCATTTCATCAACTGAGAGAAGTCCAAGCAGTCCACGATCTCGACATGCTTGGCGGAGCTCCTCCTCCGAAAGGGACTCTATGCCCTCAGCTTGAATCATCTTGTCATCATCCTTTATCCTGCACAAGAAGGTCAGAGTCGTCAGACTGTTTAAAATGGCTAAGCTCAATTTGTCTACAAGAAACCAGTTTTCCTCAAATTATAAGTGAAAATCGCATCTATGTTTTCTTTGTTTCCCATGGTACACTGTCTTTCCTTAGTGGTTGACTCACCAATTTTAATGCTTTTTAGTATGTTAATACCAGGGGCTGTGCTGTTTGTAGCCATTAATTTTCAAAATAATTTTTCATAAGCAACAAATTAACTCAAAATTGCAGGAGAGTTTTTTGTATTTTTTAAGTGGTTATATGCCTTTGTTATATAAATTCCTCCAACAAATGCTGCTTTATAAACAAATGTCAGAAAGAAAATTGCATACTTTAATATGCCTGAATTAGATGTCAAGTTTACAGTTGGCACCGAGAAGCAACATGTATAAAATAGAAGATTGAAAAGAAATATAGACATTAATTCAAAAACAGATGCAAATAAAATGAAACTGATAATATTAAGAGAAATTTGAATTTCCAAGATCCACATACATATATCATTTATTATGGTCAATAAGCAATAGATGCTGTGACCTGTGAATTAATACATTACACACTCATTTTAAACTTTTTGCTAAGTTGCTAATATGTACAACATTAATGATGAAAAAGGACCATGTTTATGACCCACTGCATTAATTCAGCCAACATGCACACTAACTACAAGTCAAATGAAGAATACAATGTCAATCAATCCAAATAAGCCCTTTCTTTACCCACTAAGGGTTCTCTTCCAATTTACTTTACCATCTCCCATCATAGTTCACCAACCTTTCCAGTCTCTTATTCCCATGTCCATGCTTTCTTATGCTTCTTTCTCTTCCCAATCCCTGTTTTCGTTAACAACTTCTTCATCCATTTTCTTTAAATACTAAACAGATTAACAGAAGCACCATATCCATTTAACCATTTTGGAGAAAACAACCCTAAGCAGCTCAATGAACCTTTCATTCCCAGTATTATTCTCCGGCTCTATTAAGGTCCACACAAGTAATCGCCAAAAGATTGAAACTTCCTTAGTAGTTAAAGTCTCCCTCAACCTCAATCTACGCTACCAGAAAATCCTTTGAAATCTAGAGCTCTACATAAATAAGTCAAAGACCAATGAACTAGAGGAGAAATGACAGCAGCCCATAGAATTAAAAGAGGGCCAATAAGTTCATTAAATAAACAGTCTGATGCCATCAGAAAAGTTACATACTTGTACTTGATCTGACATACTTAGGATAGTAGCAATTATTAATTGAGTACTTCATAAGTAGAACAAACCTTGTGACGTGTTATCCACTAAAAACACATTACCCATGTCAAATCACTATTTAAATAGGGACTATTAAAGCTAGAATCAAACCACTTACTTCTGAAGTCTCTTTCGAAGCATATAGCGCAGATATGCATCGGTACCGTAAGTGCTGATACCCATATATTTGCACATAGTCATCAACCGGGGTCTGCATACAAGAAGATAAGAAGATATTTCGCACCAAAGCAACTTCAGCACCAACTATTGCCCTAGATAATAAAGAAGAGGAAACAAACCCAAATTATGGAAATACATTTGGAATACCTGCTGATGTTGTCCAGAGTGAGCTCATCATTAAACAACTTGGCAAAGCCCAAGATTTCTTCATTAGAGACACGAGCCCCTGTCCTGACCTGGTCATATGAGGATATCAGACAGGATTTGGAGCCACAGACTAGAAACAAATCAAAATAAAACTGCTGGAAGAAATATGGGTGCTTTGCTTGTTTTGAAGAGAACAAGTAAACATGCTAGTTAAAAATTGCTTTACATAAAGGCTTCTCACCTTGTTCATAAATTTATCAAGATCTTCGGCTGTTTTCTTGATTTCTCCACTTCTTGAGTTCTGAACTTCCTTTGCCATTTCTTTTACTGTATCTTGAAGAAACTTCGCATATTCTATCCTTGCATTTAGCTTCTTTTTCAGGGCCTCCTATAATTTGAACATTTGAATCAAGACAAATTTTTAAATATGGAAAATACAGAAAACATCCGAAATCAGACTACATTGACAGATGGTTGGGCCTAAAGTAATTACAAACTTGAATTTTCTGGATTCTCCATACAAAAAAATTGAATAATCTCAAAGATGCAAAAAACAAGGAACTTCAATAAATTTTCATCAATAATAGAGTCTGCATAATAGTATTATGGATAACAACGATTCCTGGAAATATTTCAGAGGCTAGTGCAGATAAAAAACCTATAGATTTACAGAAGGGATCAAATATGCAATTGGAAATAAAATCAGACACAGAGCACAGGTCATCCGGCATAAATATTAGATACTAACTAAATCATGTCTACATTGCACATTCAGTGAGTTTTTCTTAAGCTATTATCTTCCTACCATCAAAATTTCTGAAGGAGGTTTCTGAATTCAGATAAAAAAAATGTGGAGACTCTTCATAATGCGCATCTTTCAATTACGACCACCAAAAGTATACATTTGTAGCGCCTCCATAGTTTTGAATTTTAGGACAGAGAAATTTGGATAAGCCAAGTTATGAGTTTCTGCCACCCAAAGAAATTCCTTTATTATAAGCTTCCAAGTCATTAACTCATTGGCAAAGCCAATTTTGGAATTATGCAAGCGAGTTGCAGCTTGCAATACAAATTGAGGACAAATTTTTGAGGTCAGCTCACCCTCGCGGGACCGCTAAAATTTTAATCAGTAAATCAAGTAGCTTAAACTCAACCTAGCATATGCGGACCATTCATTCCTTTCTGATGTAATAGTGATGTGACAGCACAAAACAGGCAATGTACATACATTTTTTTTGTTATAATCAAATGAAATTTGCCTATGGAAGAGTTTAAGTTTATCACAAGAAAAAATCATGACAACAGGCAACTCAGAAATGTACTAGATGAACATCCATTTTCAATATCTACACATTTTTGTGCTGCTCAGGAAGTGTTGGACATTAACCGGCTGAAATGTGGTATTTCAAAAGCCACTAAAAGACATTAAACTCATCAAAAAGGTTAAAAAAGTGACGCAAAAGAAAAGGAAACAATTTGATTACCTCAAACACAAAATGGAATATTAGAATTTTTGGAAACTATCTTACTAAGATCCATAAAACTGTACCTGTTCTTTCATCTTGTCCTGGAAGGTTGATGGTAACATGTTGGGAAACAATTTCAGGAATACCGGCAGCAAGAACTCCATGAATGGAACGATAATGAAGACGGCAAAAGGAACTAGCCTGAAAATATCGGCTGTTGTTCGTGTGAGCTGTTGCCTCTCCCTCCTGGATAGAGTCTTTCCACCAGCGAGTTTTAATAATAGCCTCAAGCTTATTCTAACATCAGCCCATAGTAGCTTCGCACCCAACCAGTAGTGCTGCATTGTGGATTTAAACTCATCCTTCCAGTGCAGCAATTTTTTTGCCCAATCCTCCCTATATTAAAAGTGGAGAGTAAGAGACAATCGAGATGATATTTTTTGGACAACAGAAATGAAATATGTCAAAGTTGACCTGCTCATAGAAGCGACAGCTCTCAAAGCTGGACCAATTCCTAGAAGCATAGTCCACATCCTCTTCAGTATAAAATTAGCACCTTTCTGTGAATCTTGGAGCTGCTTGGCTTTGGCTTTGGCTTTGGCTTTGGCTTTGACCGAGCTCAAACCTTCAACTGCCTGGTCACATTCTTCCGGTGAAGGTTCCTTCTTCTGCTTAATAGCTGGTTCTTCATTTTTATCATCACTGCCTCCTAATTCAGGCTGACCCGCAGCAGCAGTGGAGAGGTAGCGTACATACTCTGTTGCCCTCTTAAATCCCAAAGGGGTAAATTCCCGAGGTATTCCAATCTCAAAATGCAAAGTTCGAACCCCAAAAAAATTATGCCCGACGTATTTTTTGGTCAAAGTATATTGTGGTGCATGTTTGGTTAGAGAATCAGATTCTTTCTCTTTATGATGTGCACCGAAAGATGAAGGACTCACAGGCCAGCTCCCAAGCTGTGAATCCGGAATCTCTAACAATTTTCCATGCTCAAAACATAAAAGACCTTGACACAAATAACGGTGCTGCTTAACAGAATCAAGGAGATACTTTTTCTTTTGCAATATCGATCTCGAAGCCATTATGAAGGAATTGGAAAATAACTAGGATCGCATATCCCAGTAGAATCCGATAAATGATGACTGCCAGTTTGGCAACAATGGAGTTCAGACTGCATAATGGGGCCAAAATCAGTAAAAAGCACAGAACTATTTGTAAAAATCAAACTGGTTAATAAGCAAGCTCCATTTATACGGCTGGTAAACACAGAGCGCAAACTTATGTCTCTCCAACCAGGAGTAAATTGAAAACGGAAAACGAAAAAGAAAAACAAAAAAGAGTAACATGAGCATATTTTTCTATTCTACATTCTCATGGCGTAGACCATCTCCAACCATATGAAACTTAACAAAAATTGACGTAAGGTCACTATTCTTTCCATGTTTTCATCATCGCAACAGATTCATAATAATTGCACACATAATAATGGCAAGTAATCCAACAAAAGTAGCTCAAAAAAATTCAAAACCCAAGCCGCGTAATCCTCAAAGAACAGAAAATATTAAAACAACAACATTTCTACAACCAGAAACATAAAACTAATCGATACATACACAAAGAAATGGCAAAAAGATAAACCATAAAATCCCAGCCAAAATGGATTATTTTGTTAAAAATTAAACTATAAATCTGAAAACTACTGACCTGAGAATGTAAGAGACGATCAGTCAGACAAAAAATGAAGAAGAAATCCCAACAAATTGCCACTCTTCTTTGCTATTTTTCTTTCTAAAATCAAAATTTTTGGTCAGAAAGATTTGGAGCATCATGGAACTTGGAAGATTGATTTTGTAAGAGTATGACTGCGGGAGAGGAGTGATCTTGTGTAGTAGTGAAACTCTGTTGGTGCTTCTTGTGTTGTACATTTTGGACAGATTTGCCCTTTCAATTACTTTTGTATTGGAAGGTCAAAGGTACTACTTTACCGAGAAGCTGAACAAGAAATTATAAAATAAAAAAATAAAGTTCATTTTGGAAATTTAACTAAGTATAGATAAACTCTTTGATATTTTCTTACATTTTCTTAAAATAACCTTCCAAAAGCATTTCTTAATTTATAAATATCAATATATATTTAACCTTAGTCATGTGAATGAACAATAGGTTGTGATGCATATTATATTAATGTGTACGTAATGCAGTCTAGAAATACAAATATTATATTATTTGAAAATTTTAAATCTTTACTTAATATAATAATCAAAATAATTAGTCAAAAGAAGTAAGTTATTTATTATTACAGACAAAAAAAAAATTCAAATTTAACTAATAACCACCTTCTATTGAACAAACTAAATTAGGGATGGTACTAACTTCTTCTTCTTCTTCTTTTTTTTTTTTTTTTTTTGGGCCCTTTCTTTCCTTTTTTTTTTTTTTGGGATATGGGTTCATATTTGTATGTTTCTATTTTCTAACATCAGGTGGGCTTTTGTTGACATATCTTCCTCATGTGATAATCATATGGAATTACCATTTTAATCGGGATATCCAAACAATGTTCTAATTGGGCTTTAGGATATTATTTTGTTTGGACATCCATCCATGCACCCAAATACTTTCTTTCATCCACCTTTTTTTTTTTTTTTAAGAAAGAGAAATGCATATTTATTATGGGTGCATTTGATAGCATACATGGATAATAGTGTTGATTATAATAGATCTTTTACTAAGGGAGATTGGAATAATTATTGACTTGTTTGATATGAAAAATTCTCCTTTCAATTAGCCACTACTACAATCTGTCATAATCTGGTATTGGGCATTTGATATTAGCTACTAGTAATTAATGGTAAAAAATGCCCCTCTTAAAAAAGTCCTACTGAACATTTCCCTCTCACTTCAGTCTTCACTTCTTCCCTCAAACCAAATACGTTGTTCAAAAAATGGCCAAAAAAAAAAAAAAATAATTTTGCATTAAGAAAAAAAAAATTGAAACGGGGAAACCCAAAAAAATTTTGCAGCATAAACCAAACAAAACTCCACTGGCGAATTTGCTGGTATGATTTTGAAGAACCGAATATGGGAGATGGCGGGCGACAGTGAAATCAAGAAAAAAATGGTGCAACTAGGGTTCGATGAAAATACCATGAAGGAGCGAAAATTTTCTTCTGCTTCAATTTGGGGGAGGAATCTTGATTTTAATTTTCAGCCAGTGGCATTGGAATTGGCGTGAGGCAAACGAGAAGAGGTGTGTAAATTCGGCTGTTTTCCGAAATTTAATCTTACCAGCGATTATCTAATCTCACCTGGAGACTCACGACGTGAGTGGGGACTAATGTATGCTACAGTTGCGGGCCGCTTCACTCTTACGGGCCAGCCCGTGAAATTAGTTTTGCACATCAAACATGTGACTTGTGTACATTAGGCTAGATTATGCTGGCTAATACAGCGTATCAAGGGCAAATTTATGCAAATAACTATGTTTTATTCGTCGTTCAACTAATCAGGTGCCCACTAATTACTAGAGCTTTTGTTTCTATATCTGAACCTTATGTGTGGGATGATCATTATCCTGCATTCTTATCTAATATAATTCTTTTTTAAGTGCAATGAAATATTTATATTTCGATGTTAAAAAAAAAAAAAAAAAACTAGATATTGGTTGGAGCAAATTTAATAATTTATTTAATTTGTATTATTATACTTCTTTTAATTACACGTACAAACGAAGGATTTGTTACGAGCCCCGGATAGGAGCTTTTGAAGCTTACATAACTTCTTTAAAATTATGAAATCTATTTGACTCATTTCTTACTATCCCTCCTCCATCGGCTAAGCACCCGTTAGGCAATGTTATCAACGGTTTTTCTATTTTAGATACTATTTTAAAATAGAAAATCATTAATTTGTTTTCATTTTCACCAAGATCAACACTTATTCTTTATTTTTATTTTTTTTAAACCTACTCTATTATTTTATTATCGCATCAATAAATAAAAGTATGTATAATGTAGTATATACCTATATGGAGACTGCTAAATTTTATATTTATGTTGTATAATATTGGAATAGTGTGTTTGGCTATGATTAACTTAAATTTAACTCAATTTTAAATTATGGTAATTTTTGGATTCCTATTAAAAGTTAATTGATTATTTTAACATTATGATAAATTTTTATTTACTTAATCATATATCTTAATTTTCAGATTTAATTAAGTTTCATAAGTGTTGAGGGTGAAATCCGCTAGAAGCTGGATTAGGTAAGTATTTCAATGAGGTTCGACCTCTCGGGTCGATATATGAATGTAGGTGGACTGAGTCCTGCAATCACTAGCAAACGTCAGGCTAGCCGAGGAGCCTTCGGCTTAGGCACTCCGATGCTCAAGTCAATACGGGTCAACTAGATAATATGAGCAGCAGAGTAAGAGCTTTTTGTATGCATAAGAGCATACCTTTGAAAGGGTGGAGTGGGGGTATTATGGTTATAGCCTTCTCTCCGTGGGGAATTGTCTAAGATGCCCCTGACATGTTGGAAGGATCTTTGTCCTTGCATGAGGGGCATTTGGTCATCTCTCACTCCTGTACTATTTCAGGTGGCTGTCTTTCCAGGTTTTAGAAACAGAGTAGGACACTGTTAACGCACCTCCTCCCTGGTGCAGCAGCATGGGCAGTACCGGGGCGGCATGCGCCATTAATGGGGAGGCATGCCGCATGTCAAGGCATTTAATACGGCAGAGTTGGTACTATGTGTCATCGACCTCTCTAGTCGGAAGAATGATTGACCTGATAATGGGTTGGCACATGGCACCTTAGGCGGATTAGTGATGTGGGTCGATATATAGACCCGCAACCTTATATGAGGCCTGATCGAGTGCTTGTCTGTCTGGGTACACTATCGATCTGTGAGGTTGAATTGGGTTGGTGGTGCCATTGGGCCCAGGGTGCAAGATGGGTCTGGTGCTACATCTTCGAGCCCGCGGTGTTTGGGCTGAGCCTCGTAGGCTATCCCATATCAATAAGTAAAAAGAAAAACTTGTCAAACATTTTGGGCAATTTCAACTACCCCAGATGCAGATGATGTTAGATATGAAATTATTTTTATCCAATAATTTGATTGTAAAATTCCTTTTAAATTGGATATATATTCCACAACATTGTATGTGATAAATTAGTAGTCATGAATTATCATGATAAAAATATAATAATGTACTTTATAATCAATCACTCAATAATGATGGTGAAGCACCAACGTCACGCGCCAATGGCATAAGTCTCTCCAATTACGTGGGAGGTCAGAAGTTCAAACCTGAATGAGCTCTCCTTATGTACATAAAAATATGCAATTTGTGCTTCAATTTACTTGATTCGATTTTAATAATAAGTTAATATTATCTCATTGAAAGGATAAAATCGTCATGGTAAATCCTAAAATAAAAAAGAAAGGACCCCATCACAGTTTTTTTTTTCTTTTTTCTTTTTTCAATATTTATTGATCCAATTGAATTCATTTTATTGGTACTGAAAAATATGAATAATAGAATAGAAGCAAGAGATATAAACATGCAATAGTATGCATATATATAACATTCTTAGCACATAGAAAAAGTATATATCAACCCCACCCCCACCCCACCCCAACCCACAAAACCAAACCATACAAAGTAAAAAGGACAAAAATATAAGCAACTTATTGTACAGAATGAGCCAAGGTGCTCAATGTACTACAAAGCCTGGAAAATCACAAATATCATAGCAGCAGCAGCAGCAGTAGCCATACTCCAGCTTGAAGACCCTAACATGGAGCTTGCAGAATTTGGAATCGAATTCCTTGATCGTGCATCAGGTGTACCTGTAACGCACCCCAACGGATTAATATGTTGGCCGCATCTACCAGGCAACGTTTGCGCATCGGTAACATTAATGCCTGCTTGCTGTGCCTGATTGGCACCTTGAATAGTCATCAAACTGCACAGGCACTCGGGCATTGATTTGATAACATGATCGAGAGGTTGGCAGCAACTGTCCGGAGGACGGTTATTCCCATTGAGGTAATTTAGGCAGGGTTGAAGTTGGTTCATACAATCTTGTTGTTGTACTTGTGCTAGAGTTAGTGAAACCAATAAAGAGAATAGGAATAGCATAGTTTTGATCATCTCCATGTGTTTGTTTGGGTGCTCCTTTTCCTGGTATTTTGGTTGTGTATGTTGAGTGTGTGGATTTGTAGATATATATATAGAGGGAGGGGTGGGAGTAGAATTGACAGGTGGGAGTTGGTGATCAAACAGGGGCAATTCTAGGTGACTTAGAACTGGTTATTTACTTTTTAGGAAGAAAAGGGCTGCTGATAAATATGTTGAACTAACTTCTTTTTACTTTTGGAAATGGGTTTGATTATTGTGTAAGAAATTGGATAATAAAATAGATGGGAGTCAAAGAAATGATTTTTAGCCTACATATACTTTAAAAAATATTGGAAGAGTCTAAGGTCAACTATTGATCAGAAAGTGGATTGATTTAAGGGAATTGATTATACTGATCAAGACTGGATTGTGATCCAACACTTGTATGGTTAGAAATAAGTAAAACTTGGTTAAAACTAGGCAAATGGGCTTGTTTTCTCTATATTTTATATTTTTAAGTCTTGATGACTCAGATCTTTTGAAGCAATTGTTGTTGCGACAAATTTTTTGGTTTGCTAATTGAACATTTGTCGCACAGAATTCTAATTGGTTACCAAAATATTGGAATTGGCATGATACTGTTGTGGTGGCATACATTTCCATTTCCTCACTTGAAGCTCTATCCATAACTTCACTTTTCTTTGCTTAAAACTCTTACCTCTTAAATCCGAATAAGAGAAACTCTAGAACATAGAGTTGAACATAGTAAAATAAGAAATTAATTTTTTTTTATAGAATTAATTCGTTTAAAAAAAATGTCAAAGAGCTAATTATATATTCTTGTGTTCATCATCAGTACAATACGATTGTTATGCTTATTCTCTTACTTATTAAAGACAGGAAATATCATCAAGTACATCTTTTCTATCAGATATCGAATTGATTGTCAAGAGAAAAAACAAAATAAATAAAAAAGGACATTTGCTAGTCAATAAGCGAGACAAAAAATTAAAATACATTCTGAAAGAATCAAACTGCCATCAAAGAGAAGCAAATAAAAGACTTTAATAAAAATTCTCATACAACCAATAAAATTTTCATTTTTCTTTACTTGCCAACTCAAGCTTTTCATATCCAATAACCAACCCTTGGCAGAGTCGTAAATAGTATCGAACTATATTGTTCAGGTTCGACTAACAAAAATAATCTTCGCTAATGTAGTAATTATAGGACAAAGTGCATGGGGTCACATGCAGCAAGAACAGTTGGGGGAAAAAAGACCAGAAGCAAGAAAAATGGATTTAGAAGAGATACAAGGAGCTTTTCTTTCTGCAAGCTTCTGGGAGAATTGGAGGAAAATAGGGGGTGGGGTCGGGCGGGGCGGGGGTGAGAAAAAGAAAAAGAAACAAAGCTGCTAGCAAGAGCAGTTAGCACAAATGATGATCAGTAGCCGACTCCCTTAACTTCGAGTTTCAACATAGCTTGAAAGGAATGTTCAATAACTCGCATCTCAGAACGTCATAAGAAAAATCTCCTGCGGCTTGTATCCATTTCGGGCTGATGTAGAAAAGATGGGAAACAAACTGTAAGCAACTTGTATGTATGGCCAACTGAAAAGATTTGAGCAAGAGCAAGGCAAAGACAGCAAATTTTAATAAATTGAAACATTACCTTGTGTACCCATTCATATTCACCTCCTTTTGTATCAAATGTTCCATGCTGAAGACTGATTAGCTTCAGTGTGAAGCGAGGACCACATTCCTGCAAGTTTGAAATTACATGATATTTCAACATGGTATTACACAAATTTCAAGATCTGGATAGTTTCATGCAGCAAGAAGCAAGGAACACATTTTTCAAGAAATTTTTCTCTTGCCTTGGGGCCTGGGGATACAAAATGTCGTTCAATTTCATCAAATTTTTGGACCCCTCCATCCCCATTTACAGTATATCATTTCCAGAAAGAATTTAAGAGCATCCGCATTGGTATCTGGTAAGGTGAGCTTACTAAATATGGAGAATAAAATATCAATTCATCCACAACAGTTTGATGTTGCTTACAAACACACAAATGTGAAAAATAAAAAATAAAAATTAAGTGGAGAATGCTAGAAAAAGCATCCTACATTCAAAAAAATGATTTAACTATCTATACAGACTTCCAACCAACACGCTGAAATTCACAAGGCAGCTAACAAGTGAAACACACTAGATGTCCTTGGTGTTGCAAAAAATAACAAGAAAGTCCAACCACAAAGGATTCAAAAGTGACAACAATAAGCACAGGCAGACAGGCTTATTCAGAAAAAAACAGAACAATAAAAATACTTTGCAGCATGGAATCATGTGGCGCTATAGATATGGTGAGGTGAGTTGAAAATTAAATCATACCCATGGTTTATTTTGCATGAAACTCAACTTATGAGTGGATAACAGATTCAAGAAGACAAGAACTTCATTTTCCGGCCAGATATTTATTAGGAATTTGTCATTGTGAAATCATACGAAACTTGAATTGACTTAAACAAACCACTGTATCATTTTATACAAATGAATATGCAAGAAAACAGCAAAAAATTTTGGAGAGTAGGTCAGAAGGATCAGAATCACAAACCTGAAGCCTGGCAATAACTTTCGTCTGAGTATTAGCCTCCTCATCTTTTTTTTCTTTACCTTTTGATTCCGAAGGTTTGCTTTCTTTTGTTTCGAAGATGTAACTTCACAGGCAAATAATAAGGGAAAATAAGATATTTAGATCATAATTCAGAAAAATAGAAAGCAGTATAAACAGACAAGGGTACACACCGGTGATGGCGGAAGAATATAAAATCACGTTGATTGTGAAAGGTAACAACTCTCCGACCGCGGAAATTAGGGTCTTGTGGGAATAGTGACTGTATTATCCTGAATTACACAAACAATGATAGCATATGTCAATTTCAATTTTCACATATAGTGTCATAATGAGTTAGGAGAAAGACACACATAGACCAATGTTACAGATACAGTACTGAAAGTGTCCCGAATTGCTAGCTAGTATGTCATGAACCACTGCAAATTATTCTCAAAAATCATACTAGACTTAAAACTTCAAATCAGGTGTATATAAACATTTATCATTTGGATTTATATTTATGTTTACACAAAAGATCAGCTAGCTAAAAAGTAAACAAGACTAAATGTATTGCTAGATAAGACCAAAAATGGGGGAGAGAACAGAAAGAAAGAGAAAAGAAGTATAGGTAGCAATTGACATTGGTAAGCATAAGGATTCTTCAAGTAGGAAAAACCTTCAAAAAAAGTCAGGGCAGCATAGCAAGCCACAGTAAATTTTTTATTACTGAAGATCCAGCAAACATCATATATCCACAACTGCGAGAGACACTTCAGGTCACGAATAAACCTCTAAATTGGGCATTCTGTAACAACAAAGACCTACTCTATTCCAAAAATCAATAATAAAAGGATAAGAAGCTGCCTAGTTAAAGATACAAATAAAGAGTATGATTTAGTCCTTGTATTTCACCTCTCACAACTTAATTAATTCATAGCAGAAAGTACCTGCCTATACGATGCCCCAAACGTGTGGTGAAGTTAGTTAAAACTAACTCAGGCTGGTGACTGGTCGGATTTCCATGGTTCTGTGAAATTATAAAAAGGACAATAACAGATCATAAGTTGGACATGCAATCCCATTCAGATGATACAGGAGACAAGGAAATGGAAAACTACATGTCTACAACCTGCATGCACGGCAGAGGAGTAACAATGACAAGGATACTGAGTTGAATAACTTTATGAAAGCACCATGAAGGCCAAATGTTGGTCAAAAAAATTCATATCATTTCTAACTTTCATTTCCTTAAGACCATATTGGAACTGAGAGAAAATGATGAGAAATGAAACAGGAAAATTCCTTTCACCTTAATGTCCTTCCGCAAACCAAGCCTTGAGAGTTTGAAGTGAGCAGTAGGGCCACCAGGTAACCCAATAATTAACAGAGCATCTGGAGTAACTTAAAAAGAGTTAATAGAAAGGTACTTTCCAGGATGATACCTGAATAGCAGCTTGATTGCTCCTATATAGGTCTCAATCTCTCCTCCCACCCCGCACACCCCACCCCCCTCTCTGAATTTGATGAAACCATATGCTAGATTTACTTTTATCCTGAAAGTCTAGAAAAGAATTACTAAATCTGGTAAGACATTTTATAGAACACTCAACACAAATTCTCACAATTTTATGATGAAAATAGAAAAAGAGAACTTTTTAAAGATACCCCTACCCTAATCATACCAGCCCTCAATACCTAAAAGATTTATACTTCAAACATAGGTTATATTATATTATTACAGTCAGGATCAAAGCAGGGATCGACCTGGTTCCCGGCGGTTGGTGTGGACAACAATCAATGACGTGAACTCCTTATTTTTTGCATATTCAACAATCTGCAAGAGTAATGGCGGAGTAAAGAATCAAATATTGTCTCAGGGACAAACCACATAGAGCTTACTCAAACCTCATTTAACATGGGGTGGGCATGAAAAAAGGAAGCATGGCAACTCAAAAACCTTTTTGAGGTCATAGGTTCCTCTCTTGTAGTAATGAGCATTCGGAATGACAGAGAGAAGATCAGAAATAAAAGCAGGTCCTCTCTGTAGTTCATTGTACAAACCACAATTAACTGAGGAAAAAACACAAGGTAACCAGAGCAGTATATGGAAATCTAGCAGTCCAAGTTGGGAGACTTTAGGAAACATACCGTGGAATTAAAACGGGATGTTGTGATCAAGACCTTAGGAATGCATTCTTGCTTCAAGATGGAACTGAACTCATCAGCATCATTGCCAGTGAATAGTTCCTCATCATCTGGCTTGCAGACAGTCTCATCAAATTCACGGGTGTTCTCAATGGTGCGAGGGGTTCTCTTGGGAGGAAGCTCCTCCCCCAGCTCCAGGGCTTTCTTCTCGGCAGCTTCACGAGCCTTGGCCTTCTTCCTCTTCTCCACCTTCTTCTGGTGCTTCAGCTTTGCATGGACTGCCGACCTCTTCTCCTTATTTTTAATTGCTGATGGAAGCGCAGTCTCCTTTTCCTTCATCTCCTTGTCTTTTTAATTTTCTTCTATTTCTTTGTTTCTTTCACTATCAATACAAATCCAATATATACTAACAAAGTTAAGACAGAAACAGTTGGTTTTTTCCTAAAACTTCTAATCTAGTTAACCATATGAATAACACCAAGAAGGAGTCTTATTCTGCATAATGCTATGGACCAAAAGAAAAAAGAGATGCACTTATGTTTGAGCTCCAAATTTTATGCTGACTCGAAGAATGAATAAGTCATAGCCCCTATAAAATCTTATTTCAGATGTACGTTCCATCAGTTCAAATAATTTGCAAGGTTTGGAGTCTATCATGACAAAGTTGCTCCAATCTTCAATCTCAAATAGTGCCTGAACATTAGCATGGATACAATATATGTATGGAAATATCTTAGACCTAAAGTCCTAAACAACACCAAATATATTAATCATAACACAAAAAAAGCTTTCTTTCCCACAGTACAGGTTTATGCATGAAACATCAAATTGTGGGTACAGGCTACAAGGGTGAAATTAATAGCCAAAACACATCCCAGTGCTAGGCTGGCAGCCACTGGCATTGTGATTATAAAGGTCCTCTCATAAAACATAATTTTTTTGCAGTTTCCATAGTGAAGATAAAGTAAACTCCTGGTAGGTACAGTCCCCCCCAAAGTCACCCATATATGGTCCCCAAAAACCGAGAAGTTGGAAAAATTACAAAAAAAATAAATATGAGATAGAAAAGGCTTGAATGGTAGGAATGTGAGGTATCTTACTTTCAGTATGCACAATTGAATCTTCATCTAAATAATATTATCTTATTTACTCAAATGACAGTTTTCTTCGGCAGTGGGTTTTAATTATAATCATCCATGTTAACAAAAAACTAGAGCACATAAAATTCAGAAATCTCAACGGCGAAACTCACGAGGACAGAGCAAAGTTCGCTAAAAAAACAAAAAGAAAAAAAAAGGTTAAAATGGCGAAGAAAATCGACATTAAGCTTATCCAACAAATTCCACCTGCCCCGCCCCTTTAAGAATTGAAATTGCAAAAGCTGTCCAGAAACTTGCCTGATTTTATTACGCTATATGATGCTTACAAGTTACAATAAAATCGCCAACTATTTCAGCCAAATACTAGCTTCAACAAAAATTAAGACGAGGAAGCTGCGGCAAAACCGAATCACATTCACGAAATTTTCTTCAAGTAACAGAGATCCACAGACTTACGCTTCAACTGCTAGGTTTTGCGGCGGATTGGCGGTGGCCTCCTCTGTCCTTGGCGAAGCACCCGATGGCGGCTAGGGCGCGGGTGGTGGGAAGGGAGAAATTATCTTTGGCCTCCTTTTGAGGAGTTTATCTTTGATAAAGTATTTAAAAAAGAATTATTAATTATAACTTATAAAATTATTATTAGTAGTAGTATATTACTTATAAGTTTAAGATTTTATTGCATTTAAATAATTTAAAATTTTATTTCAAAATAAAATTTAGCATATTGTCGATTCAAAACAAAAATATAAAATATAAAAATTTATAAGATCATTTAAATAAATTTAACAAAACGTTTTCAATAGTCTTAGGTAATGTTTGGTTATAAATCATATGCTTTGGATTATATGTTTTTGGAAAATGAGTTTTGAAAGTAACGTTGGAGAATGTGAAATTTGTGTTAGGGAATAAAATATATGTTTGCTTATATTTTGAGAATAGTTAAACAATTATTTTGAAGAATTTTGATATGTTTGTTTATGTTTTGAGATAAGATAATTTCTATTGCAGCAGTTAAATCAATATTTTTTTCTTTTTTAGTTTTGAGGGTATAGATGGAGTTAGGTAATATTTTTTTATTGTGATAATAATAATAAAAAAATATTATAATATGTAAATATATGGCTTTGTTTGGTTGTCTACTCCCAATTTGTTTTTTAACTTCTAAAATATAAACAAACAAACTATACACAGTCCTCAACCTCACTCCCCAAATACATCCAAAAAGGCTCAAATACCCTTTCAATTTATTTCCTATCCATTCCCTAATGTTTAGCCCTTTCATTTTTTGTCCCCTACCCAATTTGTATATACACATACATAAATAATTTTATCCTACCAACCCAACAAAAAAGTTATTGATGTAACATCTTATCCCTTCCCAAAACATAACCAAATAAACAATTTTTTCCCAAAATATTCTCCACCTACTACCCAAGTACAAACAAACAACAATCACATTTCCCAACCCTATTACCTAAAAATCATTTTGCCAAAATATTTTGGCAAAATGCTCCAAAATGTGAACAAACAAGCCCTGTGTATATGTGATGATTGGTTAAGGTTTAGGGAGTTTTTGGTCTTAATTCACTTTAATTCCAAGAGTGTTCTGGTCATTTGTGAATAGCCATTTTGAGGAAAAGATGGGCAACATGATTGGTTACAATCTGGCATTCCGCCGGACTGTAACCAAACATTGCCTTGGTTTCTCTTATGATACCTTTCAACTATTACTTTAATATAATATATATTTTTTAATTATTATACCATAGATAAAAATATATATAATAACATAAAATGATTATAATCAAACAAAACTTATATCAAATTTCTACATATTTTTTGGACTTGCTTATACAATATATTTTTGCCGTATTATTTTTTGAAAACATCTCAAAATCAAGCCGTAAAAGAACATGACATCAAAAATGAAATTTGTCATTTTATTTTTATTTTTTTAGAAACAATATCTGAAAGTAATTGAGATTGAATAATATTTAAAGATTGTGCATTTCAATTATTTCAACGATGACAAGAAAGATTAGGACAATCTAACCACGACAACTACAAAAAGCCAATAGAATTCTTAATTATTGTATAGTTAGTGATAAATTTTCATTTGGAGAGGAATATGGCAAGAGTTAGGTATTTTATCAGTAATATTTTTTAGAGAGAAATATAATAATTTTCTATTATTATATTTTCTAAGAGTTAGGTCACACTCTTAGAATGCTACTACATTTTGTATGCTAAATATTTAAATTCAGCTCATCAAAGTGTAAATATAGAGTCAACAAATGCAGAAAGGTAAACTTTGAATAATGCTTCATTTGATGTGACCTTTTGTAATATTTATGAAGTAATGTCCTTAAATGTAAATTAAAGAAAGATATCGCTATGAACAGGTAAGGGACAAAACACAACCGATTCAAAAGCATTTTAATATCATAATAATACGTTCTCTCTGTTCACATGTGAATGCTCCTTTTTCCAATGTACAAAGCAAAAATCATTTGGTTATGTTTTTTGTTTGATTTTATTATGTGTTTTGGGGAATGAATTATTAAAAAATATAAAAGTTATTTTTTGGTATAATTGTTTATGTTTTGGATGAGATATTTTTTAGTATAACAATCAAATCAATACTTTTTTTATTGGGTTTTTAGGGTAAAAATGAAATTGAATGATTATTTTAATATTAGAATAATAATAATATATATATGATGTATATATATAATATATGTATGTATATATTGAAGAATGTGTTACATTTATTTTTGACTATTTTTACGTTTATTGTTTTTCTTATGATTTTTGCATTATAGATATATTTTTCAAAAAACATACTTTATTCATAAAAAATAATTCTCCCCCCCCCCCCAATTTTATAAAAAACGAAAATCATAATTTCGTATAATTATAATTTTTTTATTGTTTTCTAAAATTAAAAAAATTGATGTAATAATAATTTCAAAAGATCATTCGTTTTATTATATAATATTTTTTTGGCTTGATTTTTTTTATTTGGTTAGATAGTTAGAGTGTGCGTCAAGTGACGCAATGAAAGAGGCATAAAATCATTATATTACCAAAAACAATCAAATTGATTGGCACAGCTATGGGGAAAAAAAAAAAAAAAACCAATTATGATGTGAAAATCTTATATTAATTTCGTTCCAAAATAATGATTTTCGTACTATAATTTGTTGATCTGTTTAACTTTCTTTTTTTTTTAATCTTGGGACAAATAACCTACTCCATTTCTTTAAAAACTAATTCAATAGTAGACTAAATGACATTAAAATTATTAAAAAATATTATAATAACTTAATCAAAAGATTAAATAATTTATCTTCTTCTAACAACTACAAACTAATTAATGAACACTATAGGGGCATAAGCGACATTTTCATGTAACCACTAAATGCTCACCTGATCTGTTAGGTCAATTAATCATAAAGGCGGGAGTCTTTTCTTTTCTTTTCCTTTACCCTTTACTCCTTTCTCCCCACCAAAATAAGTTAACGTAAACATAAAAACACTCACATGGAGGAAAAATGGAATCTTTAAGGCAAAAGCACTCTGACTCTTTTTTGTCCATGCCTGCATGTGCACACACACCACACACAGTTGATATGTATCTATATATTATATATATCAAATGTAGATATAGGCAACCTCATTATGTGAATTATTACAAATATCTTAAGCAACAGTTAGTTGAACCGTAAGTTGTTAGCATTATTCTGCCTTCCCATTTTGTACTGTTATCTATTTCTTTGCTTCATTTTAATTCAGTCCACAAACCTTTTTGCATTTGGATTGCTGTGGGAGTTCAAGATTCTTGGTTCAGAAAGCTCTACAAAAGCTCCCCACATATTTTCATCATCTTCTTGGAAAAGGGAAGGAGAATAAACAGCAGTGGCATCTCTTGGTAGGTCCTTTTTTTTCTTTATCCTGTAATTAATGCTTCAGTTTTATTGCTTTCTTGATTTCTAAGTTTGGTTTTTGATTTTGAGTTCTGGGTGAGTTCTTGTTGCACTCACATTCTTATCTGTCGATTGGGATATTTGACAATGACTCCCCATAATTGTTGTTACTGTAGATATGAATTATTTGTTAGATGAGATGCATTAATAGTGAAAATCTTGAGAATTTTTTAGTCAAATATCAAGATATGTTCAGGGTTTCTGAAAATGTGAAATAAAGAAAGAATGCCTTTTTGCATTTTAAATCAATGACATTACTTACCTTGCCATTGTAAAAGTTGAGCATAGATTGATTTAAGCCCATTCAAGTGCACTTGACGCAATCATTTCTTGACAAAATCTGCAGAGGTGATTAAGAGGTAATGATTGATTGAAGAAAGATATAGGCATTTCTGTAAAATATCCCACATAAATTTGAATATATGACATGGGGTTAAACTATTGATTTTTTTATTTTATTGCTAGTAGGATATTGAGATGGGAAGAACAGGGCTACAAAGCATATTTCTTTGCTATTTGGTGTCTGTTCTTGTGATATCAGCTGATGCTACTGATATAAAGCACTTGAATATATGGCCAATGCCAAAATCAGTTAGCTACGGAAATAAAACTCTCTATGTCAGCAATGATTTTGAGCTGAAAACGGAAGGAAGCAAGTTTGATGATGCTTCTGGGATCCTCAAGGATGCATTCTTGAGGTCAATTGATGTTGTCACAGCAACTCATGTGATTGAATTTGATACTTCCAAGATTAATCCTTCTTTGGTGCTGGAAGGAATTCATATAGTCGTCTTTTCGCCTTCTGATGAGGTACTCATTAACTATATTGTCTTCCATGTGAATAGCCCTCTTTTGTTGAGCTCATCTTTCTTTCTCCTTTTCTGATGTCACAGTTTTCACCAGTTTATACCTCTGGAAATCATACTGAGGCTGTATTTCACATGGCTATATTTGTTGTTTTCTAGATGTCACACATGGTTTTCAAATAATGACTATTGTGTTGTAACTGTGAAATGCTGATGGACTTTATGATTAACTTTGATAAAACGCCAGAAAACAGTAACTTGGCATTTGGTACTAATAATAAAGTTGTTCCTTTGCAGCAGACCCAGAAGTCTCCTTTGTTTCTGGTTCAGGATTAATGGAAATTGCGGCTCTATCTTTCACTTTGTTATCAACTTTTTTTTTGTCTGTTTAAAGAATTGACCCTGTACAATGATTTCAGATCAGACATCAAAAACTGCTTAATGTTATCAAAATCTTTGCAGTTAATCTTTCAAATTTCAAGCAGTCAAATAAATATGATATGATATTTCTGAAAAGAAAAACAATCAGTTTACTTCTCAGGAAGCCTTTTATATTCGATGTTTCAAATAACATGCACAACTAGGTGGATTAATAGTTTGTTCTCTAAATGTAAACAATTTTATGTTTATTATTTTACAAAAAATGTGATAGCTGAGTATTGAACGCCAGAGCATACACGTGATACTCTGATTGGCGTTTTGATCACAAAAAATCTTCCACATATATTTCTCTAGTGTACGGTTTTAATAGGAAAATTTTCTTCTAATATTTGTGTGTCTGGTGCAGTTGCAATATGGCATTGATGAGTCATACAAGCTACATATCCCTGCTCAGGGAACTCCACTTTATGCACATATTGAGGTGGGTACCGCCAAGTTTCCTGCGTAGAAGTAACTAATATAACTCCCTATGTATTTTCGTGGTTGTTTTAATACATCCGAAGATGACTTCATCTCGTGCATTCTAATTACAACCTAAGGTCATTGGCTATTCAAAAGCGGGCAGGTCTTTTTAGCAAGATTAAAACCTTGGCACTTTTGAGCCATAGCAAAATACAATGGATATTAGTCCAGGGGATATTATGTTGTAAGACAACTAATTGTGAAAATAAATTTAGGACATAGTGCTTGAATAGTTGAATTAATCCACATTCTTGTCTGCTTCTTTATGTGCACGTTTTGCCAAATCCCTGTAGGCATCAAGTTGTACATATGCATGCAGCAATAATATAGTAAATGTAGTACTTGCAACTTTATTTTTAAAATGATTTACACTTGTGCAGGCACAAACTGTTTATGGAGCTTTGCATGGGCTGCAGGTTTGATATTTTTTCCTCAAGAGCTCAAAAGTGGCATCTTTTGAATTTACACAGAGTAAATGAGTAAATGACGAAAATGCTTCTACTACCATATCTAACAGACATTTAGCCAAATCTGCCACTATCACATTTCATCAAGAGGGATTCTGGTACATCAGGTTCCATGGACCATTGTTGATCAGCCAAGGTTCTCATATCGAGGGCTTTTGATTGGTGAGATGCTTTGCTCAAATTCCGGAATTGAATTTCTTGCTCGCATTACGGGAAGAATATTCATCATGCTTACATTTATTTTCCAATTTGTGTCTAGTGCAGATACTTCCAGGCATTATCAGCCTTTGCCGGTGATAAAGAAGGTCATTGATTCAATGACTTATGCCAAGCTGGTAAGTAACACAACTTCAGGAATATTTGTCTAGAGCAACTATTTAAGGTGGAAGCAGCTTTATATGTTACTCATTCTGATGTTTTAAGCCATAGAAGGTGGTTACTAGGGTCAATAACAGGAAAAAATCGTAAAAAACTTGAATTAGTTATGGATGAACTGTGAAGTATATGTCAAATAACAATGATAAAGCACTGAGGAGAGGCTCGACAGGCATGAGGATAACTTTTTGATGTGTCATGCTTTCAATAGGAAATGCTAAAGTTTTCTCTTTTCACTTTTATGTGTAGCATATTACGTCTATCAAATGTGGAAATGGGGAACTATATAAATCAGAATAAGTCATTCAGCATAATATATGCACAAAGAGCCTTTTCAACTGTATTTTTCTCTTTTTCTCTGTGACACTGCTTTTATGTTTCTGGCTAGTGCATGTCAATCCATATTTTCCTTACAATGAGATAGATCAGGGATTGCATTGGCCTTATGACTTCCACACATTATGCTTTTCTTTGGAAATTATGTTTCTTGGGATGCCGTGATTGTGAAACATACATAAAATCACTAACTTTTGTTCCTTATGACTTCACCTGGTCGCAGAACGTGCTGCACTGGCATATTGTAGATTCGCAATCCTTCCCTCTTGAGATACCATCATATCCAAAGCTGTGGGATGGTGCATATTCCATTTCAGAACGGTATACATTTGCTGATGCTGCAGAGATTGTAAGGCAAGTGATTCAGTCTTCATCTAATGGCTTTTATCATTTTTCAACTCTCTATGCATCGTGTCTCTAATTTGCGATTCCTCACATTTCAGTTATGCTAAAAGATGCGGAATTAATGTATTGGCTGAGATTGATGTCCCCGGACACGCTCAATCCTGGTACTGTGCTTCAATTGCAAACTTTGAAATACAGAATCTTCGTCCTATATTTCAAAGAAAGAACTATTTCAGACAGCAACATGATCTTGCCAATTCCTTAACACATTAGTCACAAATGGGCAGCAGTTTGGAATTTTTTATTTCAGCAATTTGTGCTGCTGAAGTTTCCTTCCAAGGATACTTTTCACTGTTAAAAGGGAATTTGGACAAAATTAAACTCATTTGAACTGTTTATTGGGCTCAACGGCACAATAGAATTACACAATCCCTCAGAAATTTTTGAGACTATTTTGATGCTCTCTCTCAAAGATGTTATTAATACAAGATTAGTTTTAACTTTTAGGGGGGTAGGATATCCTTCTTTATGGCCTTCAGCAGATTGTAAGGAGCCACTTGATGTCAGCAATGAATTCACATTCAAATTGGTAGATGGGATTCTTTCAGGTAGCATATTCTACTTTACTACAAAACTTGTCACCAACTACTCTTGGCAATATTATGATCAACTAACATTTATCAAAATTTTGTTTTACAGATTTCAGTAAGATCTTCAAATACAAATTTATTCACCTGGGAGGCGATGAAGTGAATACTAGTAAGATATATCTTAGCTTTACTTTTTCCTTGTAAAAACTTCGGTTTTTGCCTAGTCTTCTGTGGATATTAGTATTTTAATAATAACCTTGTGGTGACAAGCACAAGATAATGCCAATTTCAGGTTGCTGGCAGTCGACTCCTCATGTGCGCAAGTGGTAAATACTGAGATTTGCTCAATTACTCAACACTCACTAGAATAGTATCTTATATGTTCATTCTTAACTATAGTTTATTTCCCTAATGCAAACCTGGACTCCCTCTGTGCTTTATAGGTTAAAGAAAAATGGCCTGAATGGTTCTGAGGCGTATCAGTATTTCGTGCTGAGAGCACAGAAGATAGCGTTATCCCATGGCTATGAAATCATAAACTGGTGTGAGGCCTTAAATGAACCAACTAATGATCTTTTGTATCACAATCCCTTTAGCTAAAATATTAACAACATTTACAGGGAAGAGACCTTCAATAACTTTGGCAGTAAGTTGAGCCGGAAAACAGTGGTTCATAACTGGTAAGTACTAGCTAGTGATACTTCAAGACTGAATTTTTTCAAAAGAAGATCAGCTCTTTTCAGTTATTGTCCAGCTGCCTTGTTTACTTGTGATGATACTATATAGGCTTGGGAGTGGAGTTGCTCAAAGGGTCGTTGAAGCTGGGTTGCGTTGTATAGTAAGCAACCAAGACAAGTGGTACTTGGATCATTTGGATAACCTTTGGCAAGGTGTCTACACAAACGAGCCCCTGACGAATATCACAGACCCGAAGCAACAAGCATTGGTCCTTGGGGGTGAAGTATGCTTGTGGGCCGAACACATTGATGGGTCTGATATTGAGCAAACTATATGGCCACGGGCTGCAGCAGCCGCAGGTAATTTTTTATACAGCAAAAGACAGAGTCTGTATCTGGCCCTTTGCCATCTTTGGCCCTCTTAAACATGAAAGTTTATGTACTTTTGTTCTTGTAGAGAGGTTGTGGACATCTTACGACAAGCTAGCCAAGGATCCTGAGCAAGTTAGGGGTCGATTGTCGTATTTTAGGTGTCTACTGAATCAAAGGGGAGTAGCTGCAGCTCCATTGGAAGGACTTGGCAGAGCAGCACCAGAAGAGCCTGGCTCTTGTTACTTGCAATAATAACAATAATAAATTAATAATATATATCTATATATATATATATCTATGTGTGTGTAGGGCTTGGCAGAAGAAGTATTGCCTAGAAAAGAAAATATGCATTTTACCCTCCAATTTGTACATGCATTAATTGTTAGTGATAACAACAATTTCAAACTGTATTCAGTGTCACCTAATTCATTGAAGGGTAATAATAATATAAGTAAATTATTACTATTGTTGTTGTTATATCTTTCAATATTTTCACTTTTATTCTAAACAATTACATTAATAAAATGTCAAAAGTATATGATATGCTAAGTTTGTTGCAGGTTATTCTTCCTCTCTCGGTCATTGGTATACCATTTCACATATGATTTACTAAATTTACTGAGACTACTCTTGCTCCGCCCAAAGAAATATATAGCATATTACAATCTAAATATTTTATCACATTATTATTTGATTAAAGCACTTGCGAAAATATTTAATAAATGGACTTTAACTAAAAAAGAAACCCAAGAAACTATGTAAAACAATTTGTAAGTTATACTAGCACTAATATTATAATGTACATGCAACTAAAGAAATATAATTGTCTAGCATTTAATCAAATTCATAATAATTCTAGATAATTTATAATTTTATTAACAAAAACATTTTGAGTATAATACAAAGATAAAGAAACAGCGTATGGAAATGGTCATATTTATATATATGCAACATCAATTAATAATAAGAATAATAATAATAATAATTAATTTTAAGGCTTCCAAGGTGCTGGCGGCGGGGGGGTCGGCGGATACAAGGGCGGCACGGCTGAGAAAATAGTGTTCTTGGCAACTCCAACGCCGCCACTAGTGGTGAGGGACACCAGCGCGGCCACCAGGCCGGCGTTGCCGGCCATCGTGGGCTCGGTGTAGCTGTAGTTCGTCCGGACGTCCCTGAATTTGTCGAAGCGGTCTGGGCCGCCGACCATTGCGCCGGAGATGGTGTTCGGATTGGGAGTGGAGGCGTCGCGCCACCGCCATCCGCCAGTGCAGGAGTACTTGGTTTTGTCATGAGGGATGGAGGCTCCGCGGTGGTGGACGTGTCTTGGAAATTTGGTTCCGAACCCGACTACGTAGCTCATCTTCAATGGATTGTTGCCTAGTATATAGTTTATCTAATTTTTTTTAAATAAAATAACAAATGTTAATAAACAAGAAAAGATAATGATTGAATTTGTAAATTGTAGATATTTTTATACAATATGGTGTCTCTAAACCCTGTTTTATACTAAAACTTAAAAATAATACTTTTTTTATTCATATCTTTTTTTATAAGTTAGATTTAATTCATATTTGACATGTGATATGGAACATTAATTGTATATGCATGGCATTAATCTATCAAGTTATGCGAATTTGATATGATCGATTGCATCAATAGTTAATTATAAATGTTTCCGACCACAATATGATACAAAGTTCACTTTATATCAATTTTTAAACATTTTGAAAACGATTCTACATTCCATAACTTCTAGTATATAAACTTCGAATGATTTTTAAGTTGGTGGCCATTTGATTCATTAGTATAAATCTCACACATAGAGTGTAAAGTAAAAAACTGGAACCTACCGAATTTTCAGCATAAGAATGTATTCAAATAACTGACACTGAATACCTTCAACAACTCTAATTCTGCTTTGATTTTAAATTAAAATCCTGCTTTTTTATCATATTTAAAGATATTATTGATCCCACCTCATAGATCTAAATAGATTGATATTGATAAGACTAGATGAAAGATGACCACGTACGTGTGCGTATGATCATGAGGGCATGGAGATAGAGAAAGGGGATAGTACAGCGTACCTGAGAGGTGGCAAAATTTTTGAGAACACTAATTGGGAAAAACTGCGAGCCGCAGTACCAGCCCGGAATACCGGTAGCGTTCAGGTAATCAGCAAAAATAGATGCCAAAAATGCTGCATTTGCAACATACTGCAAATCCTGTGCTTTCCCATGGTTCAATTGTATCATTCCTCCTGCACATCCCACAACAACCAAACAACAATTATCTTACAACTAATTACTAAACAAATTCCATCTTCTTTTAACACTTCTAACATTAAGATGACGAATTTATAAAAAACGCGACAATCAGTGAAATGTGTTATTAATTTTTCTGTCAAATATTAAGACGAATGTCAAGATGACAAACCTATAGAAACATGAGAAAAATGTGATTTCCCTTTTTCAGGACGACGACCTTATAAAAACATTACGGCCAAATAAAATTTGATACTACTTTTCATCTATAACATTGAAACATAAAAACATGACAACCCAGCTAAATTAATGTGGCATCGCTTTTCTACATAAAATGTTGAGACAAAATGATAAGTTTATGAAAATGTGACAACCAATTAAAATGTGATATATAACATTGTGTTACCTCGACATCCAATTAAGAACACTCAAACATCTTTTTGTACTTACTAAAAAGAACACGACTTATTGATCAAATCACCGACCCAAGCTTATTTTCTCCAAATCCTCTCTTAAATACCAAGAAAGTCAAAATTAAGCTGAATCTATCAAAACATGTTAGAAAAGAAAAAATCATGATATATAGCATTACTCTTACCTCGAGTGAAGTTGTACACATTGTATCTCCGAAGGTAAGAACACATGGTAAGCCCAGTGATATTCTGATAGCTCTTCAACATGTCTTCATAAGGGTATCCAGGGTTCAGGAAAAGCCTTATTCTTGTCAAGATCAGCATCGCAGCAGGCAACTTATTGTCCCAACTCAGAACACTTCTATCAGGGCTCATAATAAAGGCCTTGGCATTCCTGGGAATCCCTGGATTTGTTGCCAATGTAAAGTAAGAATTATTGCCGGTGGCATAGAAGAGCCATGCAGCTCCCCACATGTGCTCATCAAAGTAGCCTGTGGAATTGTAATAGGGTTCAATAAAAGGGTTCCCTCTGCAGTAGGGTGTTCTTTTGCCGCGGTCCCGGGCGAAGTCGAACACGGTTTCGGCTCCTCTGCTGAGCTTCTTGGAGTAGGCCGGGTTGTCCCGGAAAACGATAGATGCAGCAGCCATGGCGGCGGCCATTTCGCCGGCGAGGTCCGGGCCGGAGGTTGCTGTTTGGACCTTACGGGTATAGTCCATGTCTTCCGGCCTTTGCCAGCAGTAATGGTCGTCTGGAGTGTGGGAACCGTTTTGTGATCCACCAACCTGTATGGCTCAGGGTTTGGGTCAGGTTCAGGGTCCAAGATTGAGCTTTTTGTGGGTTTAGGTTCGAACATTAGTATGCATTATTAAATAATGTGTTTATATGAAATAAAATATGAAAAGTATTTAAGGAAGTAATAGTTAGAGGTTGTCACATGATTTTAAGAAAGCAATTTTGTAGCTATAGAAAATAAAATAGGTAAAATTGTAATTTTCATCCTATAATTTTGTTCTTCATTTTAAAATCTATTTTATAACTTGCTAATTTTTAGATTTAGTCATGTGTATTTCATTAAATTATCATATTTAGTTCAAAATTTCACCAAAAATTCTAAATTTGGTTGGAATTTATGGCATGACATGTTATGCCGTACACATCATCATTCATGTGTGCCAATGATCAATTTAAGCTAAATAATGAAATTTCTATAAAATTAGGTCAAATGTGATAAATTTATAAAATATATAAGACTACATTTGAATTCAGTAAGTTACAAAATAAAATATCAATGTGAATAAAGTTATAGAACAAAAAATATAATTTTTTTCGAATAAAATATAGCATTGAAATATCCTTTAAACATAAGATTATGAGGGTTACAAATTTGCACTAATTATCAAAGAGGTGTGCATATATATGACCCCTATTTTTAGGTCTCTCCTCGAGAGTCGAAAAACATGTTGTATCAATTAGTAAGTATGAGAAGGTTAACGTCCGACCACTAAAGACCAACGATAGATTTGGCCGTCCAAAGTGCAATTTATGCGAATGACTTTATTTAACAGGATATATTATTTTTTACTATCAAATTCATAAAAAAAATTATTGATGTTGTGATACGAATATCAGATATATGTATATTTATCCAGTGCTGCACATATATATTTATTCAAATAATTCAATACATTGTATAACAAATAACTAAAAAATATCAAAAATTAATTTCAATGATGAATTAATTAACTTACATACCTGGCTATAAATTTTGTTAATTTTAGTAGCGGATGAGTTGAAGGTGAGAAGCAAATAATCGGTGCCCCATTTGATAAGGTCTCTCACATGATCATACTCTCCAATGGCACGATACTTATGCTCGTATTCAATCACACTCCAACTCAGCATTGTCATTGCAAACGACATCGGAAAATGGAATTTGGTGTTGTCGCCCGCATCGTAGTATCCTCCCACTAGCCCTCCTTTAATTTCCGGAGCATCCGACCCATCTTGTAACCCGGAATTCCCTCGCCAAGGGATACCATTGTTTTTGGGCAATTTTCCAGCTACACCAATCAATAATAATAATAAGAAGAAGAAGAAGAAGGATATTCTGATATTTTTATGTTTTTTTTTTATTTATACACACGTATGTATTGAGGATTCGTTAGACTTCGAGCCACAAATCTCACACTTGTATGTGTAAAGGTGATGTCACTGGGCTCAATTGACCGCCCAATTTGTATTATTAACATTCTTAGAGATATGATTAGAGAAATGCTAGCCTAAATATTTGAAACTAGCTCATCCCTTTGCATTAAGTGGTTGATATATACTAATTTGTTATATGTCAAAAGTCAAGAATTAATGGCATGCCTATTTGAAAAAATACTTGACTCGTCATCAAATGGGAACAATCTAAATGGTGAATACACGTCAAATTATGTGAGAATAGTACAAAAGTCACGCTATTAGTGAACTGTCGAAGCAGCCTGAATACAACATTTTTAGATGATTAGGCTATTACGCTTGGATATAAATTCTATTACGCCTAGTTTTGGTTATGTTTTTATTTTTAATATTTAATATTTTTAAAATATGAAAAGTTAGTTAGAGTAAATGAGTAGAAAAAAGATTTGTATTTGGACAGTAATATTGAGAAGGTGGGGAGAGAGAGAGAGAGAAGATATATATATTATTGGTACAAGATATACTGATTATTGAAAGAAGATATATGTATAAGTTATTAGAAATGTATTTTGAAATGAAAATAAATTGAAATATTAATAAAAATAATGATAAATTGTTGATAATTTATTTTTAAATAATAAAACAAGTGAAAATAGATTTAAAAACATAAACAAACTAGCTGTTAGTCTTTTTTATTTGAATTGATCATATACACGCACGATCATGGTTGGAGACAATGTACCAATCATAGAATTAATTGATTGCAAAAGTCAACTTGATAAAAAAAAAAAATTAAATTATTTATCATCAATTATGGAGCTAGAAAGATGAAAATTGCCTATTGAAGGAAATTAAGATGCAACATTCAGCAGACCTTTTATTATATTATGGTTATAATATGAAGTCAAAATTCTGATATTCTCCAGTACCATAAATAAAAACAACCAGCTATTGACTGAATCAAAGATGTGGCCTCCTAACAAAAATATAACAAAGATTCATTTAAAGAAAATATTTACAATCCACCAACTAAATTGAAAAGAATGTTATATTTCTTTATAAATTAATTTTTAGAGGAAAAGCCAAGGGGGGAAAAAACACATTAAGACAAATTAAGTTTTAAATTATTATAATATGTAAATAAAATATAATCATGAAAGTCAATGCTCTTTATTTTATTTTTGTTTTTTTAAGTATAAAAGCATAACTAAATAATGACGAATAATATTCCTACCATATGTTATTGGCGCACACGTAATTTTGCCAACCAGATTGATGTTAATTGATTTTGACCCTTTCTAATATTAATAAATAATGAACACAGATATAACTAATAACATAGTGGCGACCCTCTAACTGCCTAATATATCTACTAAACCTCCACTTTTTAGGTAAAACAAAAACTTACGCCTAATCTACTAATTCAACCATCACATTTTTAGGTAAAATTTACTCTTAACAAATTTGTTTTTTTCCTATTTTGCGTACAAATTTATTCGAGATTTATTAGACGCTTATCCAACTAAGCAAAATACTCCTTACAACAATAAATTTAGTTTTTCTTCTAGTAGATTAATCGACCCTCTACATAAATTTCAACTTGATATTACAATTAAATGTATTTACCAGGTCCAACTCTTTAAATAGACTATCACAACTAGTCAATAACGTTAGACAACTTTATAATAAAATATATATATATAATAGCAAAAATTAATTCATCTTAATATTACAATCAAGTCATATTTGAGATAACTTGACTCGTTAAATAGATTATGGCAACTCATGACGTGAAATAATTTTATAACAAAATATAAATTACGGAGTAGATAAATCAATTATCTACATATATTTCGTTTTAGTATTAGAATAAAGTCGTATTTCAGCTAGTCCGACTCTTTAAATAGATTTCAGGCAACTCGTTAAACAACTGTAAGTGTGACTTCATACTTAAATTATGTACAACCACAAACACAATATAATAAAACAAAAACAGCACAATCTTAGCAAAGTAAAAAAATGAAATTGACTTTTAAAGCGAAAGACTTAATAGAAAACGTACATTTTTGGGCATTGAAGAAGAGAAGGGCTTTGTGCAGCGCCATCGTGTAATTATCCGGCGGAGGGGGATGCGGTTTATGTTTTGGTATGGATTTGGCTATGATAATCGGAAGCCCAATAACAAAGAACGCGATGACAATGGACCATATGGTCCATTTCAGCGCCGTCCGGCTGATCACGATGCAGCCGAGATCGACGTACTTCTTCTTCTTCTTCTCCGATGGCCCTAACAGCCAACTCTGTTGAGTCTCGTCCAAATTATTGTTGTTGTAGTGTGTTTGGTGTGAGAATGAGGCCCTGTCCCAATCCATGTTCCTGCTCTTTTCATCCTGATCATCTCCGCCGTTGATCTCCAACGATCCTCCCCAATGATTATGCATTTTTTTTAAATTAAAACAAGTGTGCTATGTTTCTTGTATATGGGATTTGATGAAAAGATTGGTTCAAGAATGAATTTTCCTGACCATATAATTGACAACATAAATACATGATTAATGACTTAGTCAAATGAATTAAATCTTGATATATAAGAAAACATGAAGGCAGATTCATGCACGTGCGTGTGTGTGGATATAATCATTTCACAAGTTTACCTGGAAATTTTGATGAAGAGAGGTCAGAGGTTTTCTGAATCCACCATTCTTTCATCAGGGTTTCTCTCTAATGATACACACAGTCAGATATGTATGTGTATATATATAGAAAATATGTATGTATATATTGGAGAAAGAAGAAAGAATCTGAAAAAAAAAAGAAAAAGGAATAAAGAAAGAAAGAGAAAGTTGACTTGGAAAGTAGTTTTTGTTCTTCTATGAGAGAATTTTGGGGGTCTGAGATGGAGGCTGAAAGCTGGAGTGATACTGGAAAGTGAATATATATACCATATATATAGAAGAAACAGCTAATATTAATATTAATGTAATTTGTCATTAATTTATTACTTAAGGAATTAAGGGAAGATGACTTTTTGGTGGGAACGGTGTGCTTTCCTAGAAATTGCTTTTTTTTATAAATTAAAACAAATGAATTATATTAAATATTATAACAAATATTAATATTTGAATTAAAGTTATTTATGCCAAAAATGGAGCAAATAGTTGAGGAGAAAATAATAATCTGCTAATATTTTTGCTAAAATATATAAAATAGAAATATTTATATATATATATATATATATAGTATTTTACAAAATATTTTATATGCAAGAATTTGTTGTGATGTGTGCCTTCTAACTTACTCTAATAAGTAGAATTTAGAGAGGCATGCTTGCCATCTTGCCTTCCCTAGTTTTGACTCTCTCTCTCTCCCTAGATCTTTATACCACATGTGATACTAATTCAAGTCCATGTGGTGGAACACATGCATAATTTTATATGATTTAGACAATTAAATATGTGTTTTGACAATATTACTTGATGAATGGTTTGTGTATCCTATGTTCATAGTATGTTTGAGGTGGGATTAGGATTTAACTAAATAGCTCTTAGCTTTTGGAAGAAAGAAAAAGCACAATTTAATGATATTTGAATTTATAAATTGTAAAAATATATGGCAATATGTTTTATCCAACACTGTTTGATTGATTGATCGAGTGACAATATTTTTATAGTTATATGTATCAAATTTAAAAATTAAATTCGATTGTGTGGCTCCAAATACACATGCATATATGAGTTGAAAAAGAGGTCTTACACTAAAATTAAGATTAAGACACTTTTTTTTTTTTTTAATACACATGTACGCCAGGTATCGACTAAGTTTGAACTCTCCACCTCATACTTTATATGTGAAACTTATGTTGTTGAGCCCAAAACTACTCGATAAACTAAGATTAAGACTTCATGTTAAAAAGGCACTAAGTTAAATCCTATTAATACTTACATTTGTCTATTTATTATAGATTGAATTTCTTTTGTTAATATTTGATATTGTGATTAATATATTTGTCCATTTGACCATTTTGAAATTTTAATGTAATGTTTGATATGCATTTCCCCAATCTATTAAAAAAAATGTGAAAATATGAACGTTTTTCTAATATAATTGTTTTGCAAATCCGATCAGATTGGGTGGGGACTGTTTGGATGGAAGACTTTAGAAATGATTGCTTTTGATGCCAAAAATGCAAATAATCGAATGTGGGCCCAAGTGAAAGTTTATGTTGGATCCGGCCCAAGTAGGGGCAACCCAACCCATGTGGCTACTTTTGCATGTTAATGGAAGAAAATCTTGAAGCATTCTTAAAGTGACAATCTCATTGTATGATGGATAAATATTATTGATTTGATAATTTCATTAACTTTTTACATATACATAAATATACTGAATAATATAATTAATTATTTTTAATAAAATTTATTAAGTCATTATTAAGTCATATTCTTTAATTTCTTAGAAATTTTGTATTTCACTTGTTCAATTTCTACGTGTACATGAATTTAATTAGAAAATAAGAAATTCTTTTTTGTTAAAATAATTGTTATTCAATAAAACATAAATATCAAAAATCAGTGGTTTGATTGAGTGGCTTACCCTCATACTTATATATTTGATGTCTAGATCAAAAAAAATACTTTAAATTTATTTATTTTTATAAAATTAGAGTAATTCACAATAAAATCTAGATCTTATCTATCTATCTATATATTATATAAAATATATACATAAATACAAAGGCTATGTTTGGTTACATTTTTGAAAAATAATTTTTTTACTTCAAAATGTCAAATTAAATTTCTTAAAATGTCATATATATATATATATATATTATATATCTACTATACATATTTTGTTATTATTCTAACAATAAAAAGATCACTCAGTTTCAATTTTACCCAAAGAATCAACAAAAAAGAATTAATTTGGCTCCTAAAATAGAATTTATCTCCCCAAAATATAAACAAATATATTAAAATTTTCGAAAATAAGTTACTAACTATTTCCAAAACGTAACAAACATACGTCATATTTCCCAACATAAATTTTACATCCTCCAACCCCACTCCTAAAAATTATTCTCCCAAAACACATAATCCAAAATATATAATTCACATCCAAACACTATCAATGTATTTATAATATATCACATTTCTATTTATATATATATATATATATATTATGTTTATATAAAAATAAAAAAATAATAAATTAGAAAGATGAAAATTAAAAATAATTTTTAAATTTAAAAATAAAAAATAGAGATAAATAAAAGAATAAAATTTAATTATATTTAACAAGAATAAATAAAAAAATAAAAGAAAGAAGATAGATAAAAATATATTTAAAAAATAATAAATAAATAAAATTAAAAATATATGAAATAATTAGGGGTAGTATAGTCTTTATACATTAAAATTATGACTAAATTGCATCAAATCATGAGGGGAAGGCGGTGTGCTATTTTTTCAAAATCATAAGGAGGTTTGTTGCCCATTTTTTTTTTTTTTTTTCCCTTCATAGGGAGTCTTTTACTCTTTTTCAGTTTTCACAGGGGGGGTAAAATGCAATTTGCCCCTTATATTTTGATGTCTAGATCAAAAAAATACTTTAAATTTATTTATTTTTATAAAATTAGAGTACCTCACAATAAAATCTAGATCTTACCTATATATATACGTTCATGAAAATATGAGTGAGTATAAAAGAATCAGCTTGACATAATTAATGAACCTCATTGTGATTAATTGGTAAGAATTATAAGCATAAATGAAAACAAGAACTAAAATAAAATAATAATTAACCGCAATAATAAAGTATTTTAGCAAAATGCTTTTTTAAATATTTTTTACCTATAAAAATTGATTGTAGGCTAACTAATAATAATCCACGCTCACAAAATAAGTCGGCTCCACCGGAATCCGCCGCCTTCCGGACGGCTGAAACCCACTTAACTATCTGTTGCCGGCGATACATTCATGCCAAGAAAGCTGCTTGAATCATACCCATTACTGCCTCTATCAAGCGCCCCGATCACGTCCTGTTGGTTGAGTACTGGGAACAACTGGTGGTGGTGTTAGCCTGGTCGCGCGTCGTAACGCTGCTGCCTAGGTGATGGTGGGTGGCGGCGTGGTTATTGTACTTGGAGAGCACGGATTTGGCGCAGGTGAGGTCCATCTGGAGCTGGCGAAGCTGGTGCTGGAGGAGGGAAATGACACCGACGCAGCCGTAGACGGGGTCTCGCAGCCGCATGTCGGCTTCGTAAGCAAGGGAGTTGACTGCGTCCTCGCGGTTGTGGGGCTGCAGCTCGTTGAGCATCTTGGTGACGTTGCTGGCGCCGAAGACTCTGTGGACGTTGGCGAATTTCTGTGGCTGGTCCGGCGGGAAATACGGCACGAATACGCACTCCGGCTGGCATTTCCGGCGCAGGAACTTGCACGCGGCGCATGGAGAGTGGGAGGAAGAAGCCATTGAGGCTGGCAGAATTGAAGATATATGTATTCTGGAATTGGATCTTATGAAGGTGGGGTTTTATTTTTAATTTTTCAAATTCTTCTTTTTAATTATTACAATGTTAATCTTGCTTAAAATTCATTTCATTCGTTCTTACATGTGAGTGAATGACAAAAGATGTAGAAAAAATGTTTTGAAAGAGAGGTAGATATAATCATGGGAAAATGAGACTTTTGAGAGAGCCAGTTGTTCATTTGTTAGCTTGTAATAAAACCACATTAGAAATTATTAAAAAAAAATTTAATATATTTTTTTTTTATATTAAAAAATTATTAAAAATATTTTCAGTTCAGGATACTAATTTAATTTCTTAAACTTTTTACTTTGAAAAATTCAACGGCCAAATTATCATAGACTCAGCAAATTTTTTTTTTAGATTTATAATAAATTAAAATTTTAGAAGAAATATGTTGAGTTTTTAAATATATATAATTATATTACTCGGGATTATTTAAATTCTTAAAATAAAATAAACTAAGTAAAAAACATTCAAGTTTGTTAAATTGCGTGCAAATTAATTTATGCAAATTTTTTATTATAAATAAGTGAATAAAATAAAAAATAAAAAATTTAAAAATAAAAATAAATATTAATAAATAAAAATTCTTTAATGTAAGAAATTTAAAGATAACATCATTCAGAAAAATATATAGGGTAAAAATAAATGGTAGTGGATTTATACAATGATTCTTTTTGATCGGGAAAATTTTTTATGTTACATATAAAAAAAGAATCAAGTGTCTTTTAGTAATTCCACCACACTCCAACCACCCCCCCCCCCCCCGGCCGCCCCACCAAAACACACACACACACAAAAAAAAGTAGAAATATATTTTGCTGTCAGGCGAAACTTTAAAATGAATCAAACATGAAAAGTTTTAAAGGATTCAAATTATGATGGTAAGGATTGACCTGTGATTTGAATAGATATATATTTTTGTATTCCATTCATATTAGTAAATAAAAATAAGATAAAAAATAGATGATGCATACACCAAGATGGAAAAAATATATGTTAAAAATCCTTGTACCTCTCTTTTCCCTTTTTTCCTCTCCTTGAAAATTTAATTTGCCTTGGTTTCTGTGGTCAAATTTATCGATCTGTCAGACAAAAATAAATCAAACCAACCTTGGGATCGGTGCATGCAAGAAAACTAGGGTTGTGTTACTTTAGGCTGTGTTGACTTGTATTTTGAAAATTTTTTATAAAAAATTTTAGAAAAATAAGTTTTTGGGAGAAAAATTGAAAAAAATATTAATTATTTATTTTTATTTTAAAAAAATAAAAAATAATTTAAAAATGAGTTGTTTGTTTGTTAATATCTTGATGAGGAGATAAATTTTTACTGTAAATATTAAATTAATTACTTTTTTGTTGAGTTTTTTTTTTTTGGGGGGGGGGGGGGGGGATGGGATGGGGAATTGATTTATTTTGTGTAATATATGTATGTATATTTATAATTTGATGATGTGTGTGTATATGTATATTTAATATTAATCTATTAAATTAAATAAGTTATTGCGTTAATATTAGACGAAAATAATAAGTTATTAATTTAATACGTTATTTAATAAATAAATTATTTAATTATAATATAAAAAATCAATTAAATTTAATTAATTTTTTCAAAAATTAGTTCAATTAAATTTGCAAATATAAATTTTAGAATTATTTTAACTACTAAAATTTAAATTTTTTCATATATATATATGAGTGAAGTGAGAGAGTGATAAATAAATGAATGATGTAAAAGGTGGAGTGAGAAAATGAGAGGGTATGTGATTTTTAGGGTGTAGGGATTTTTTAAGTATAGAATTTTGATATTTTGAAAAAAAAATTAAAGAATGTGCTTGCTTTTGGGATTGTTTTGGGGGTTGGAAAAAATTCCCCCAAAATACAAGTGAACACAGCCTTAGATTTTAGAGAAAATTGTAGAAAATATTTTGGGAAAGGGGTTAAAAAATATAATAATTTTTTATTTGTATTTTAGTGGATAGTTGAAAATATATTGAAAGAAAATTATTTATTTGATAGTATTCTATAAAGGAATTAATTTTACTTTATGTCTCAAATCAATATATATATATATTTAAAATTGATCGAATGAAATAAATATTTTTATAATACTTGTAGAATTATTAATTTGGGGTTACTGCAACTCTTACAATATCCAGAAATGCTCAAATAAAAATACCCCCACCATCTTCAAGAATTTGCCTCAAATCCCGCTATACCACGATCCATGAGTACAGAATTATTTCAGGTCGTATCGAATTATTGTTCGAAACATGTTGATTGTGTGCTGTCCATAATTTTTCTATTAAGGAATGAACTTTGGACTTAATTTATTTTAAAAAATAATTTAAGAGAAAAAAATTATTTAAAATTATATATAAAAATTATAACTTATTTATTACACCGATATGAGATACTAACATTTCAAACAATAATACGCAATTGTTCCTTCAATTCTAAACCTTGCGTGAAGAATTCCTTGAATGATGAAGTACTTTAACCAAAATTGCTATTCCAGTTTTCCCAAACCGTCCTAAAGTGTCTTTCAATTCAAAAAGATAATTTTATCAGCTTTTCACTCTAAAAAATTCCATGGCTAAATTACCATAGACTGGGTAAATTAAGAAATATTAATGAATGAACATTTTTATATAGAAAATTTTCTCTTTTCTGCTGATTAAATTGTGTCGACAATTATTTTAACTTTGATAAATTAACTTTATATATGTATGTTCTAGTCGAGATAATTCTAATTTTGAAAATTAAATAAAGTAAAAAAAAATTAAAAATTTCAAATTTTATAGGCTGTTTTTGCAGAATTTTTTACTATACATAAGTGAATACAATTAAAAAAATTAAAATTGAAAATTGAATATTAAATAGTATTAAATGCAAAACACTAGTTTTCTGTATATAAGAAATTTAAGGTTAATTTCTTCAAGAAATAGGGGTAACAGTTAATGGTTGGATTTTTACTATACTTTTAGAGATGAGTTTTTTAGATTGAAAAATAATTTAAGAACCCTTCTGCATATAAAGAATTATTTTAAGAGATCTTTAGTAATTTTATCCCAAAAGAGAAATGTGTGTGTGTGTGTGTGTGTGTATATTTGCGGCTAGCAAAAATCTTAGATGAATTAAAGTATAAAATAATCCAAATTTAATTACCTAGATAGAATAAAGGTATGTAGGAGTTAAAACCCTTGAAATTCTCTTTTTACCCCTTCTTGAAAATTTAACTTGTATTGGTTTTTGCGGTCAAATATATTGATCGTTTCCACAATTCTCTGCTTTTCAAATCAAGCTTGGGATCGGTGCGCTGCGAGTTATTAATGACGAAAGGAGGAGCTGAAAGCAACCATGCAAATGAGCTAAGGCTTCGTTTGGATGTGAATTGAGATATTTTCCTAATTTTAAATTGTTAAAATGACTTTTAGAAATTGAAGTTAGAAAATATGATAATTATTTATTTGTATTTTAGGTGGTATGTAAAGAATGAATTGAAAGTAAAATTTTTGCTTGTTTGTGTTTTGAGAGGAAATAATATATGATATCAATAACTTTTTTGTTAGATTGGTGAAGTCGAATGAGTATTTTAAAATTATTTATATATATGTGCATATAGATTGTATGAGTGGTAATATATGTATATATTTACAATGATAATACAATTGATTGGAATTTTGAAAAATGTATTGAGAGTGTAAATAATAGAGATATTTTGAAAAATAAATTTTATATTTTAAAAATAGAATTAAAAAACGTGTAGTGTTTGTTCGTCTAAATTTTAAGAATTAACATCCAAACAAAGCCTAAGCTTCTTTTATTGGGGGAGGAAAAATGATTGATACTTGGATTGAATAAACATACACACGCGGGAGGGAGGTCAGCTAAAATAATTCTGCAGCTACTTTTGTTGGAAGCCTAACAGCTCGTTTGTTTTCATTTTCGAGCCCCATTTTCATTTTCATGTGGAAATAAAAATTAAAAATAAATATTTTTTATAATTTTTTAAAAAAATATATATTTTTTTTTCTCAAAATCGATTTCTAGACCTATTATATCATCATATTACACATCAATCAAATTCAAATTTCATTTGACATAAAATACTCATTATCATTTTTGAATTAATAAAATATACATATATTTTAAAAAAATAAATCTTTTTAAATATAAAAAAATAAATTAACTTACTCTTCAATCCTACAACCTATTCTAATAGTTACTTTTCAACATTTCATTCAAATGCATCCCAATTTCTATTTCTATTTCATAACTAACTTTTTAATTTTAAGAAATAACTAAAAATGGAAATGAATGGAAATAAAACCAAACCGGGCTTTAAGTGCCTCTTTGGTTTTATTTTCATTCTCATTTTTTATTTTTATTATTTTTAAAATTTAAAAAAATAATTAGTGTAAATGAGTTTGTATTTGAATAAGTTGTTAAAAAAGCAATAATTATATTAAATTTGGTAGGTTATAATCAAAGACACATAGTGATAATAAAATAGCGAAAGATAATATATAAGTTACTAGAGAGTGTATTTGTAAAGCATCTTCTGCCTCCCATGCTTCTGACCGTCATGTTGTACCCTTCAGGTTTTTTGTTTTCTATTCGCCTTCAAGCCGTCCTTAGGAGCCTCAACGTCCTCTTGTAAAGAAGTCCTAGTGCAATTGAGACATGCGTGCGACATTGTGGTTAATTTTTAAATAGCAGAAAATGTAAAAATGAGGTTTAAAAATAAAATCAAACTAATATTAACTAAGAATAGTAACTTAATTAATCCATATTTATAGAAAATCTTTCTATCCTAATAACCCTGGAGGTTCTTCTAGAATTGTTAATAAGCCCAAAACAAACTTATATCCACGATATTATCTTTAATAAGAATGTGTATGACTGTCAATAGAGCGAATTTTAATATGAATTCGATTCGATTATTTTAGAATCTTTAACCGACAAGAGATTCGATTGATATAATTCAATTAAAAAAGTTCTAATTCAAAATAAATGGAGCGAATATGGATATAATTTGATTTGATCTATTAATAATCTGAATACGAATATATTTAGTATTATACACATGTACACACAGGGTTTTGTAGTAATGCCAAAGTAGATATTTGGACGAAAGAAGTAATAAACTCCTATGCAATATATCAAATCAAGTATTTTTTGTACAAATTGTTAGATTTCAAGCTTATTTATATCATTATGTAACTTATTTTTGTATTTTTATAATAGAAAGTGATGCATAAAGAATAATAAGTAGGACCCAAATACCATGATATGGCAAGAATACAATATAAATCTCAATTTGATCAAAATGAGTCTTTTTTTTTTTTTTAAATAAAACTTTGAGTCTATAGTTAATTGATTGAAGAATCAACTGTAAATATATATTTATAATGCTAAACAACTACTATTATCAGCAACAGAATCCAAAACATAATAATTTGATGAATAAATGTAATTAAATTAAATTATTTATTGCTTTTAAGTGATTAATAGACTTAAAAATTGATTTATTAATTTGTTTTGTATTTTTTAAAATATGATTGTTTTGAATTTGAATTCTACTAAATTTTTAGAAAAACAATAAATATATAATGATTTTTTAAGTATTCAAGTTTGGATTTTTCTTTTTTTTTGGGGATATCCGATGAATATTCGATTTTTATTCAAATCTGATATGATTATACTAACTACAGATCCGATAAATTTTGGTTCGAATATGGATATAATATATTAATTTCAGATTCAAACTTGGATCTAATATGATTCCATCTGAATCCAATTAATTGACAGTCCTAAGAATGGTTACTTACCCATACTCATTACTAAACATTATCTTCAAATAGTTTAGGGTCTGTTTTATTTATGTCCAATCGTGGTTCAAAATTAGAGTTGTGAATAAATGAGATCAAGCTTGAATTAGATAATGTGTTAACATGTATATCCCCTTCATTTGTCCACTTGTTTAGTTAATAGCTACGTTCAAATTGTAATTCATTAAATGCAAAATTACAATGTTCAGTAAGAAATCAATTATTAATAAAAAAAATTGTACCATATGGCTTGAAAAGAATTTCTCAATAAAAAATATGAGATTATATTTAGAAAATAACTTCCCATTATGTAATAAATGTTCTCAACTACAGCTAATATAATTCGTGTATAGCAAAGGATACATATTAGTAAACGTGTTATAAAAACGTGATGAAAATTTATCTGCAAATTAAAGTATTTATGTAATAGTCTTGTAAGATAAATTTTACCAAATTTATTTATTTATTTATTTATTTTTGTTTTAAAAGAAGAAATACCATTATAATATTCTGATCTGGACAGGAGGGTTTACAATTAAATAGCAAAAAGTTAAAATAAAAAAAATAAAAAAATAGAATAATCGAAGCTCTACTAATGTAAAAATGAAAGCTGGAAATAAATACTTGTAGAATGATAAAATTTTGTTATAAGTAAATGCAAGATTGATATGTTAATCTTGTAATAAGTTAAATTTTTTCAGGATGAAATTTATTATAAGGATACCTAGTTAGTGTTTGTTAAATACCATTTAAACTAAACTTACCTTATGAGGTAAAAGTATATGATTATTAATATCTTAAGCTTATCATCCAAAATTTAAAATTTATATTACACTTTTGGATAGATACAACATCTTTTAGTTATCACAAATATGTTCATCATATTAAAATAAAATTAAGATAATCTAATAACCTGCAATTAATAATAAATACTTAATACACATGCATATTTGCAAAAAGAAATCAATAATAGTTAGTATAAAGTAATTATTATACACTTAATATAAGTCGAAGCCGAGAAGAAATTTCAATGATAAAATTGGTTTTGTAATTCTTTTAACGAGGGATGGGAATAAGTCAAACTACTTGATAGGAGTTTTTAGTCTAGCCTACTTATGGTCTAGTTAGGCATAACCTATTTAATAAAAAGGTCAGGTCAAATTTTAAAAAGTAGTTTTTTAAATTAAATAAGCTAGAGACAAAAGCTCTTATAAAAGCTAGCAAAACCTAATGCTACTCCATATATTTTCTTCAAATAAGAAAATATAATAATAAGGATGTGATATTAAATAGTTTATTGTATTTGATTTCTTTAATTAGTCTCTGTGGAATCCTTTATGTTGTCTGGTATTATTTTTTTGTTGAAATGATACTATTTTATGCTTATATTTAAACTTTCATAATTGTGTATTTATTATTTATTATTTCAATTATTGCCCATCAAGGTGTATTACAAATTCGAACATATTAAGAATTTAGATTTATGTGTGATGTGTAGACTTATTTGAAGCCTTATAAAAAATAACTTTTAGTGGGCTGGGGCCAAGACTTTTCAATTTATTAAAAAGAGTAGGCCTAATTTAAAAAAAAAAGAGTCTATTATAGATAATAGATTAGGCATAGGCTTGTCATTTGCATAATAGGTCCGACTTATTTAAACCAAAGTCTAGCCTAGGGCTGTAAATGAGCCAAGCTTGAACTAAGCTTAGCAAAAATTTCAATCTCAAACTTGGTTTGTTTTAAAACACACAAGCTCGAGTTTTAAGTTTTAGGCTCAAACTTGAACGCATTCATAAATATCAAGCTCAAGCTCGAGTTTGATAAGCTCATAAGATATCGAGCTACAATCAAACTTGAGATCATTTAGCATCTTTCACATTTAATGCGCGAGCTCGGGCTTAAGTTCATCGGATTTATTTTAGTTCTCACTATTTTATATGAAACTCTTGAGAAAGACTATCTATTAGCAAATCCAATAGTAGCATCAATTGTTTTAAAAGTTAATTAATTTTTTTATAAATTTCAAGATTAATGTTTTGACTTTTTAATTTTAAATATTAAAATATAAAAATAAATTTGTTAAGATAATGATGAATTTCAATTTCATTCTTCCATTATTAAATTTGAAAAACATGTAGTAATCATATATAATATATTATACTATGAAATCTTATTATAAAATTATATATTTTTATAAAAATTACTTGAATTAGGATATTACATTTTTTTCAAATATACCATGCTATCTATTTTTAGTATTTTACAAATTATAAATTAGTATCTTATAAATTCTTAGTTATTAATGAGTAATATATAATTTAAATTATATTTTGAAAATTACCTAAATATGTGGCATATTTTGTTATTATTATTTTTATATATTATTTAATATATATATATATATTACTTTAAAAAATTACCAGGGCTCATGAGCCAGCTCGCGAGCCTTCGAGCTATCATCTTAAAGCTCAAGCTTAGCTCACTTTCAAATTTAAGCTCAATAAGTTTAGCTTAAACTCAAATAGTTTCAAACTCAAATTGAACTTTTCTAAATCAAGTTGAGCCAGCTCATGAGCTGGCTGGACTCAACTTACACCCCTTGTCTTGCCTATTTTCATCCTTACTCTTTGAATTTGTTAGATTCTTGTAGGATTAGTAGATTTATTCAAATGTATCTATGTTTTGCAATATGCTTATCCTTTCCTTTTTAAGGTCTATATAAGTGACAAGATTCCTTCAATAATTATCTTAATCCGACTTATATAATTATAATAATGAAAAAATATTAAATTAACTCGTAAGAGTTGCAATAAATTTGTTAGTAATCTACATTATTATTTTTCGATCAGAATTTGATCGATTAAGGGGTTTTTGATTAGATTGACTCTAAATACACGTGTTCGATTCAATAATTGCAACCTTAATTAGAGTTTGTAGGAAACTAGGGATCGCCAAGTTGGATTCTATATATACTAATCAAAAATAAAAAAAATCAAACAAACAAACAAAAAAGAATAAGAAAAAGAGGGAGAGGTTTGAAGGCCTTCCGTCTCCGCGCGCCAAAGAGAAGATGCCCGGAGTGCGATTAGCAGCGGCGGTCCGGAGGTTCGCATTCTCCTCCAACGACCCAGACGGCGGCAGCAGCAGGAGAATCCTAGTTTCTTCCCACCATTCCGACGTCAATAATCCTGTTCAGCCTCTTTTAGGTTCCGATGCTAACTCCTGATTTACTGCCATAGATAATGACATGATTTTTTATTTATTTATTTATTTTTTTCAATCAAATTGTACTCAACTTGTTGATTCTCCAGTTTCTCCAGCTCCTCGCGATGACGCTGATCTGGATTGTAGTAAGAGTTTTGAGAATAGTGAAGCTGACGCCGACGCGGTGGCGGAAGCGGAGGCGGAGGCGGAGGCTTCAATGGCAATGAGAAATAGTACGACGGAGGAGGAGTATCATGCGATTGACTTGGCATTGAATGCAGTGGTGAAGATATTTGCGGTGGCTAGTGCTCCTAATTTCTTCCTTCCATGGCAAAATAATCCTCAGCGTGAAATCACGGGATCTGGTTTGTTTGTTTGTCTATTTTACCTTTTTTTCCTCCCTCTTAAATTCCTATTTTTGTGTTTGTTTGTGCATTGAAGTTCACTGATGGGAAGCTGACTTTTCATGAACGTTTTCTCAATTGCTTCCATTCTTGTTGGTAGTTCATGTGCGAGTGTGTGCGATTGGATGTTTATTTTTATGCATAAAAAGATAATTATACCCTTAATTATCAGTTTGCTTGTGGATTGAAGTTCACTGTTGGGAAGCTGACTTTTCATGAACGTTTTCTCAATTGCATCCATTCTTGTTGGTAGTTCATGCGCAAGTATGTGCGATTGGATGTTTATTTTTATGCATAAAAAGATAATTATACTCTTAATTATCAGTAGTTGGATTCTTTTAAAATCGATGATTCATATTAAGTCATATTTTATTTTTAAAAACAAATATTAAAAATTATATATAATATATTATCATATATCTATACTATTACTAAAGAACCTACCCATTTTTGGTGTATTTTTCAGTGATGTTCCTAAAATACTCTCATTTCTTTTTTTCGAATTCTCATAACTACAACTTATGTAATAATTACTTTTTATAATGCATCATTTTATAATTCACAATTATAATTTTATCACATTTTTTTCATTATTATTTATGTAAAAATTTATATAAATATATTAAAATTACTAAATATCAATATCATATAGAAAATAAGTACTTTTATATTTTTTATGCTATAAATATTTTAGCACACTGCACATACATCGAACCTGCCAAAATTACGAGTGTAATATAATACATATGCATAATGTATATAATTCAATATATATATATATACACATATATTAACTGTTGGGGAATTAACTGTTCATTTTCTGTAAGAGGGATGCAGACAGAAATTCATATGGTGTCTGGTTTAGACCGCAACCTCTGTTAATAGGCCAATGTTTAAGCAATTGAATATAGAATTATCTGTATAGTGATGTAATATGGTGCTCATTACTGGGGGTTTTCTGAAAATTCATTGCAGGGTTTGTTATTTCGGGGAAGAGAATCCTGACCAATGCCCATGTCGTGGCTGATCATTCATTTGTCCTTGTTAGAAAGCATGGCTCTCCCACCAAATATAGAGCAGAGGTCCAGGCTGTTGGTCACGAATGTGATTTGGCTATTTTGGCTGTTGAACATGAAGAATTCTGGGAAGGAATGAACTTTTTGGAGCTTGGGGACATTCCCTTTCTCCAAGAAGCTGTTGCTGTTGTTGGTTATCCTCAAGGTAATGTTGCATTCATCTCCGCAAGGTATTGCATTAGATATGCACAAACACCTTTTCAGTGAGCTAGATTTTCCCACCAGCCAGGGTTGCAACTATTTGTTATACAACAATGTATTTCATGAATCACTTTTCTTTAATTATTCATATGCTGGTTTTTCATGCACGACTACACAGTATTTGCTTCTGCTAATTTCATTATAAATAAATGGCCTCAATGAATACTTACCTGCAGGTGGTGACAACATTTCTGTGACGAAAGGGGTTGTTTCCAGGGTTGAACTAACAGAATACGTACACGGTGAAACCACTCTGTTGGCAATACAGATTGATGCTGCTATAAATCCAGGGAATAGTGGGGGGCCGGCAATAATGGGTGGCAAAATTGCAGGTGTAGCATTTCAAAACCTTATTCATGCAGAGAACATAGGGTAAGCATCTTCATGTTATGTCTTTTTATAGTTTTATTTTGCATAAGTCAGCATGGTGTTTTGCTCAAATTGGCTTCATAAGATCGAACTGCATATGGGCAAAAAACACTAGTCGTTATTGTTGATTTATAATACTATATATTGTTTTCAGACTTGGCCATTTCATGTGCTATTCTATTATTTGATTTGTTTGTATGAATTTGATATTCTTTTAGAAGTTGCTTCATGTGTGATTCCTGGCCGAATCATTGAAAGTTGTTTAGCACATTAAATCTTATGAAAATATATGATCTTCATCTGGGATGACTTATTGGTTACTTTACAATATCTATTTTGGTCTATCTGCAGTTACATTATTCCTGTTCCAGTGATAAAGCATTTTATAGTTGGTGTTGAAGAAACTGGAGAGTATGTCGGATTCTGCTCTATGGGTGTGTCCCGCCAACCAATTGAAAATGCACAACTTCGAGAATACTTTCAAATGCGTCCTGGTTTAACTGGCGTACTTGTCAATGAAATTAACCCAATCTCTGATGCATATAAAATTCTGAAAAAGGATGATATCATCCTTTCATTTGATGGTATGCCGATAGCAAATGATGGATCAGGTAAATTTCAACTTTTCCCTCTTCTTCTCTGATTTCTTTGGTATTTCACTTTCTTGAGTAAATGAGCAAACAAGATTGCATGACATTTGTTTCTAGTGAAAAGTCAGTTTAATGTCCATGTCCTTGATTGAGTACCTTATTTATATTTACAGTTCCCTTCCGAAATAGAGAGCGAATATCATTTGAACATTTGATCTCCATGAAGAAACCCAATGATGCTGCTCAAGTTAAAGTATTGAGAGATGGCAAAGAGCATGAGTTCACTGTTACCCTTCGCCCAGTAAGTAAAGTTCTTTCTACAGATTAAGCAACTGATATTGCTCATAAATCTGAATGGACAACTTGTGCTAATATTCAATTTATTCAACTGATGTTGCTTGTATGCCAGTGTAATGCCACATCCCACGGGGACTAAATACTTAAAAACTGATTACTATATAAGTTTTAGTTGAATAACTCATGTGCATTCATTGGATAGATATGTGTTTTGGGCAAGTTGATTATAGTCCAATTTCAGAATGCACTCAGTGGGTTTGAAGACAATTCTTGGCTTCTCGCATCCAATGGACTTGTGGGCCTAGGGTGTGTCTGCTGGAGTGGAGAATGACTTGTATTTAGGTAGTAATAAAGAGTAACTGCATTGTTAGGTGATGGTTGCATGATAGTTCGGTATGAATATTTAGTGGATTGGCATGCTCCATAGTGGTCTTGCCACACCATGGTATAGCCTCTCTACTCTATTTTGAGCTCCAGATTTTCTGACTTTTAGGTATAATTTCTTTTATATGCAGTTACAGCCTCTTGTTCCAGTTCATCAATATGAGAAGCTTCCTAGTTATTTCATTTTTGCTGGTCTTGTCTTTGTGCCGTTGACAAAACCATATCTTTATAACTATGGAGAAGATTTGTGTACTGCATCACCCTGTCGATTGTTTGAACAAGCACTTGAAGAGCTGCCCCAGAAAGCCGGTCACCAAGTTGTTGTCCTATCACAGGTACGAAGGGCTGTTTGTTTACGTTGTCATGCCCATTTTCATTATTTGGAAATGAATTAATCAACAACTTCTCATCATCTTCATCAAATTCCAATTCATTTTCCTATCAAAACACAAAACATATTCCACAATAACTTATATATCTTCTCCCAATAACTTATATATCTTTTTTCTATATTTTTATTATTACTATCTTCTTTTCATATTAACCTACTAAACCCTATATAATCACTATTTTTCCAACAACCTATGCAAACACAAACTCATTTTCAATTCATTTTCTCTCTACCTATAACCTATTAAACTTTATATAATCATTACTTTTCCAGTAATCTATTTAAACACAAACTCATTTTCTTTAATTACCTTTTGAAATTCTAGAAATGCCGAATATCAAAAATGAAAATGAAGACACAACCAAACAGACTCTTAGTTTTCTGTATGTTTTTGAGTTTTAGGTTTAAATATTGTTCTCAATTGGCGAAAAATATAGTAATTTAACCCATGAAGTTCTTTCTAACTCTTACTTTTTCCCACATAGGTCCAACAACAGTAACAAATCAAAATTGTGTGCTAACTCAGACATCGATCGCAAAGAAATAGAAACATATAAGAAATATTTGGTTATGTTTTCCTATAACAATATTGTTTTGGAAAAACATAATTAAACGTATCTCCAATTTTCTTTTAAATTACATATTCTTCAATATATACATACATATATTATATATATACATCATATATATATATATTTTATTATTACTCTAATATTAAAATAATCATTCAATTACATTTTTATTCTAAAAACCCAACAAATAAACATTGATTTGACTGTTACAGCAAAAAATATCTTCTCCAAAATATAAACAAATATACTAAAAATAACTTTTACATTCTTCAATAATTTATTTTCCAAAACACATAATAAAATCAAACATTACCATAATGTTTAAGGAGACGCTGTAAAGCAACACCTTATTTTTGCTGATGTAAACATGAATTGTTTTTATTTTTATATTATATATATATATATATATATATGATACTCAAACTAACATTCTGAATTTAATATAGGTGCTAATGGATGAAATCAATGCGGGTTATGAGAGCATTTCTAATATAAAGGTACAGTACAACCTTCATTAATATTTGGGTCTTTCCTTGAGCTAATCTTTAGCGATCATGTTTTCGTCATACTTTGAATGAGTTGGTTGACAATTGCTCAGTATGGATACATTGTTTTCTGAAGCGATTTCGTTTATTCATCTAATACTCTCCCTTTAGACAGTTCTCCTAAAGGGAACCCATAGATTGTGTTCTGTTGTGGACTATTCCAAAAAGTATTTTCTAAAGAAACAATTTCGAGCAGCTGCTTTCGGAGTAATATGCTTTTACTGCTGCAAATGATTTGGGCCATTTTGTAGGTGAAGAAGGTAAATGGTACAGAAGTCGACAACTTGAAACACTTGCGACAACTTGTGGAAGATAGTAGCGAAGAGAATGTAAGATTTGATTTGGATAATCAAAGGGTGATTGTTTTGAACTATAAATCTGCAAAAATCGCCACATCTCGTATTCTAAAACGCCATAGAATACCTTGCGCCGTGTCTAGTGACCTTACAGAGGAACAAAGTACTATATTGGAGATTGAGTTTGCTAGTTCAAAATGAGCTTTTTCTCATTTTTGGTTCGGTTTATAATTTCAAAAGTTGATTCAAATATCATTGATTTTTGATATTTTCACACGTTCTTTTTTTTTAGGACAACATAAGTTTTGATTTTGGTTTAATTATATTAATTGTTATGTTTGTAAAATAAGTTCATATAGATAAAATAAAATATTGTTTGATTTTACTTTATCCTTTTTTGTCATGTTGATATATCTTCATATATGATACACTATCAACAGTTATTTTAATGCTAACATAAAAAAATTTATATTAATTCATCTTTTTGTGAATTCATATTTTAATTTTAGTAAATACTCAATATATAAATATGTGTGTGTGAAAATTATATAAATTATATAACTTTTTACATTAATTTTCTTAACTTTCTATACTAATGTATAATTGTTGTAACTCATTATGTTGCCTAATAATTCATCTAATGTTTTTCTATTTATATTTTTAAATTTAATTTTTTAATATGATTATGAATGTGTACAAATACACACACGAGCGTGTATATAAGAAATATAAATATAAATGTAATTTTTTGATCCAAATTGTTTTTTCACATGTCAAAACAAACATGCACGTATATATTATGACTAAGTGTTATTCAAAACTAGAAAAATTTGGCCTTATTTAAAAATTATGAATTAATTTAATTATTCCCATTGTTCCCCTTTTGCTTTTCCTCTAACCTATACATTTTTGTTTACTATTATGAAGTAAAGAACCATCTTTCTTTAAAATTAAATTATGAAAAATAAAATAAAAATCATTGCTCTTCTAATACTCAATGATCAAGTTAACCTTATTAATTTTAAGAACCTAAAAATCCACTTTTCCTAATATAAAATTCTAATTTAATCAGAAAAAAACAAGAGAAAATAAATCATAAGAGACAAATTTATAAGAAGAAAATTAGGTACATGATGATAAACTAAATTCATGACCTGTATCTATATAATAATAAGGAAAACTCCCTATAGAATATGTAAATAATGATAAACAACAATAAACGATATTAAGTTTAACTGTGAGATTAACCATCAGTTTAATCAATGTCGAAATCCTTAAACCTGTTGCCGTTTTAAATTTGTTAGTGTCCTAATGCAATGATTGACCATATTCCTCTTAAGAGGCCCTGCCATTTTTTCTCCAACTCCAAAACTGACTTTGTCAAGAGGTAGGCTTAAATTTTAACCATAGATTTTGTTAAAATATGAAGCCTTGAGTTTAAATATGCAGTTATTTTAAGTGAGTGTAGCACATCTAACTAAATAATAACTTGGTTTGTTCTTTTCTTAAATAATCTTTGGTGGTAAATATTAATTGAGCTTATCAATCATGAAAGATATTATTGTCCCATAATATAAAAATACTAGCATGTAGCCCATGCTATACATGGATTTTACACTCTTTTTTTTTTTTTTTTAATATTTAAGTTCTTAATGAATAATATGTACCTTTGTATTCCCTTAGAAAAGATTCAACCAACTTTAATTTAAATAATTAATAATATATATGTAACTTTATAAATGTTTTTCTAAAAATATAATTTTGAAATATTTAGGAATTTTTCTATTGTTTAGGTTTGGTAAAAAATAATTTTTATTCAAATTAATAAAAATAAAAAATATGATGTATACAAGTCCTTCTCATTTTACGAAAAAGTGAGTTTTAATGCATAAATTTTTTTATCTATATAATTTGAATATATTTTCTATCAATTTTCAATACATCAATACCAATACCAATAAATAATGGAATTTCATATTCATGTAATATGCATAAAGATAGACATGCGAATAAGAAAAAGATGTTTGTGGTAAAAATATTAAAACAAAAGCACCATCACCATTATTTTGACAAATTATAAATGACAATAAACCACATGTAAATATAAAATTGTATGGTGAATATTTAAAAAATAAATATATATATATTTAATAAATTTAAAATAACAATAATACTTAACACTTTATGTATTTAAAAGAGATAATCTTTTTGGAAGATAGAAACACTCTTTAGATCAATCAACACCTAAACAAAATTCACTGTGCAGCGAACATCTAGCCTCACAAATTTTGGTTGAAAGGGAATGATAAATGTGAATGCACGATCTTGGGCAGGTTTGATATGCTCTTGTAATAGTTTTCTACCATTTTCCTAATGAGATAATTATAATGTCAAAATTTTTAGATTGCTTGTAATATTATTTTTGCTATAAATGTAACTATAATAATACCTTTTCTTGCAAACATTTGAAATAAATATCTTGATTATGGAACATATATTCAGCTTGTTTATTCAACAATTTCAATTTAATTGCACCACTACTGTCTTTTGCTCTTAAATGAACATGAGATATGCATTTATATAACAACTTATTTGCATAAAATAAATGATTGAAATTTCATAGATAAATATAAAGTTGAAAAAAGATTACCTAATAGTTGTATCAACAACATCACTACGATTGATGCACACCATTTTTCCATAAGAAGATGTACAACATTTTTTACAATAATTGCATGTGTCATACCATATTCTGTCAGCATCAGTTTCCTCAATACTCACAACAATGCGGAAAAATTTAAACTATGCAAAATAAATAATTAGCTTGGTACATCAACATTTACACATAGATTATTTAACTGATTATAACAAAATATTTTATAAAATAAATAAATTACTTAATCACAAAAATATTGTTTGGTAAATTTAGTAGATGATGACTAACCTGAACTTGAGAATAATGTTTTCCAAAAAACCTACAAAATTAAATATATCAAAAATTAGTAGAACATCTATACATTGAATAATAATACAATTACAAGTAAATATAATTATTTTGCTTAGGCACACTTACCATGAATGTATTTGGCCAATTGAATATCCTTAGGCATGATGGTAACACTCTTGATGTGAATATTGCACAAATTGTTATATTAAAAGAGACCCACTAGATAAGTCTCAACCGCTTCCTGGAGTGCAAATACGGCGTGACTTTGGAACCTGAAATCAGTCTTGAAATCTTGTGCAATTTCACGAACCAACCATTGGAAAGGGCGCTTGTGGATGAAAAGCTCTGTGCTTTTCATGAGATGCTTGAAAGATTTGATGAGAGACACTTGCAATTTAGATCTATTTTTATTAATCAAATTGTATTTGAACTCCACCACTTTATACATGTATATGTATAAAAGAGCTTTAACCCCTTTAAACATCTATGGTATTATCTCATTAATTAATGATATGAAAGAGATAATATCAAATTCGATTAATCAATTGAAAATTCAAAAAAGAAATGATTTATCTAATGAAGATTTCTTTTTTTAAATATAATATATCCATATCAATTAAAGATAAATAAAAATAAATATCTTTAAAACAAAGTAAATAATATAAATTTAATAACCAACAGTTAATGAAATTTTTTTGAATTTAATTAGAAAACTCAAAATTTTATAATATCAAATTTAATTCATCAACTGAAAATTAAAAAAAAATCCTTTATTTAATGAAGATTTCTTTTTTCAAATATAATACATCCATATCAGGTAAAGATAAATAAGAATAAATATCTTTAAAATAAAATAAATAATATCAAATTTAATAATCAATAATTAATGAAATTTTTTGAATTTAATTAAAAATCTCAAAATTATAAAAATTTGCCACTTGACCAAAATTGCAATAAAAATTGCATAATTGTGGGTCCCATACCGTTGTGCTATATATAATCATATAGATATGCAACTTTCCAAATTTGTATATAGAATTTAAAGCGGGTGCAAAAATACAAAATAGTGGCAATTTGAGTGAGTCGAATGGGTTCGGGTTGTATTGAAGTAGAGATATAATATTAATTTCTCAACTCGAACCTTGTCCAACCTGATGACAACCTAAAAGTGTTCAACCCTGACTTAACCTGATTCATATCATATTAGGTTGGGGTCGATTTGATTTTTATTGGGTTGACCTGCCAACCTAATCCAAATCCACCTAACACAACCTGCAACCTGATTTAAAATAATTATTTTGAATATTTATTTTATTTTTTAATTTTTTTTGGTATTTTTATTTCTTTGAATTTTATCTATTTTTAATGATTAATAAATTAAAATAGCAGTAAAGAGTTCTCATTATAACTTAACAATAGCAACTTTCTAAAGTAATTTTAATTGAACCACAAAATATATATTGATTTTTAGGACTTTTTTCCCTTTCATTTTCTAGTATCTATCGGCATCATAGAAATATTGAAATAATACAATTTACCTTATTTTTAAAAATATCATACTTTTTTAAGTTTTACTCACCCACTCTTTTTAATTTTTGGATATTTTGTGTCGAATAAATTGTTTCTTTTAGTTTTTAAAATTAATGCCTTTATTTTTTAACTTTATATTAATTCAATTAAGCAACACATAAATCAATAAAAAATATATTATCAAGCAAATAGGTAAACAAATATTTTAATTATGTATATAATTTATTATAAAAACTTGCTTAAGTCTTCAGAAATTTGTACAGCCTCTCAACAGAAATAATTCATATCTATTTATATGTGCAAAATCTTGCATTGTATTATGCCTAAGAAAAACTTCTAGAATAATTCACTAGTTAAAGCAGTGTTTCGTTAACTTTTTGTAGTACAATTTGCATGTCCGCTTGAATACAAAAATAACCATTACAAGTAATTTAAACTTATAACTGTCCATCCTATATGTTTGTGAAAATAAATAAGACAAAAAATTACCAAAGTTCAAAATTTCAAGCATTATGTTGTTATTTTATATTTTTACTCCTAAAAAAATTTATATTTTATTTGTTTAATTTGTATTGGGTCGAGTTGGTTCAAGTGGGCTTTGGTTATCGTATGACCGGCTACAATGAAATTTTGGGTTGTTCATGTAATCTGAAATTTAACCCAATCCAATCCATTTTCTCCGGGTTCTTATTCGTGTTGACCTTGTTGGACTCGAATCCAAAATGAGTCAACCCAAACCCAATTTTTTCTTGTTGAACTCAAGTTGGGTTGGAAATTGCCACCCTTACAAACAACAAATATTTTCAGTGGATATAAATTCTTTCTCTTTTATTATATGGTACTTTCAAGGACATATTTTGGGTTCAAACATTTGTCTATTTTCTCATTAGCATGTGCTCGGTGCGATGCACTGAAAATAATTTTAATTTTAAAATAATTTATTTTATAATAATAGTTGTTTTACTTTATGTAATTAGAAAAATAAATTGTAATTATTTTTAGTATTTAAAAAAACTATTGCTAATTAAATAAAAATAATATGAATATTTAATTGTAGATATTATGTTTGAAGATAATTTATATTAAATAAGACCTAGAATATCAAGATTTGCTAACTCTAAGTTTATAAATTATACAAAAACTTTTTAAAATGATAAAATTTAAAAAGATAAATGAAATAACTAAGAAAATAGAAATAGAGAAGATTACTTTACTAAATTCTTTCTTATGTGTAAAAAATTAGAAATGGGTAAATCAAGTGCTAATAAATTTAATGAGTATTTTATAGAAAAATATATCAAAATTTTTCATTCATTTGATAAGAAAATTAGAATAATTTCAACAACTTAATAAAATTATAAATTTTTTAAATATTTCATAATGTCACATTATTTGGGGTACATTACTCATATATGAAGTGTAAACATTTTTTTTTATCTAAATAAATTGAGAATATTGCAATTAAAATAATAATAAAATAAAAACTCAACATTAAATTTTTATTTGAATATACAAATATATTAAAAAATAGTATTGAAAGAAGGGACATTTATTAAAAAGTACCAAATGCACTTTTCAATTTAGTTATCAGTCCCCACTTGACTTTTGTTAAAACAAACTTCCTAGTTTTGTTAAAATGTTAGAGATTACTCCCTACTCACTTGATTTGATAAAAATGCCCTTAAGTATCATATTTTTCATTTATTTTTTCTCACTTCTTCTCCATCTGGATAAGGAAACAGTAAGCCCTATCATATGCTCATTATCAGAAATAGAAAGAACAGAAAAAACGCAACAAGCTCCATGGCGGGAACGAGAATTATGTCAGAGCGAAAAACCACCAACCCTACAGCTGCATTTTCTTCTTCTCGTTTTATTTTCATCATTTTTGGGTTTCTTCTTCTTCTCAGTTTCTTTTTAGTTGCTTCTGCGTTTCTTATATTTTTTCGACAATGTCAATGAGTAGTGAAGCAAGTGTGCTTAATCAAGTGTTGGGGAGTTGCCGCTACAAAGACCAGATCCATATAATGTCAATTAAGGATAGTATGACTTTAATAGATATATACATTAATCTCACAAGAAAATGGAGTGAAATCAATGCCGAGCACTTCAATTTGCAATATATAGTTCCACATCAAAGATTGTACGTGAGTTTAACTGATGACGATGATGTCATGAATATGATTTTACTACATTTGACATTGAAGATGAACATTGTTGACATCCTGGTAAACTGAAAGGATGAATCAAGCAACAGAGAAAAGAAGAGCAGTGATGTCTTAAGGTAATACTTCTACAGAATCTTAATTGTACTGCAGTTTGTAAAGTTTTATACTTGAAGTATTTTGAAATTGCACTCTATTTATTTGAAAATATTTATGTTCTTGGAGCATTTTACATTATGCTTTATTGCAGTTAACATTGTACATCATCTCACAAAAATTATACTTTATTATGTAAGTTTTATATTTCAAGTGTTCTACTAAAGGATTATCTAAAATTGTACTGCAACTTGTAGATGTTTATACTTGAAGTGTTTCAAATTATTCGTAATCTATACAAAATTATATTTTATGTTTTCTGAAATTATTCATTTAACCAAAACTGTACTGAAGTTGCTATGGTTTTATACTTCAATTGTTGGGAAATTTTACTTTATTTGTACTACAGTTATCTTAAATTGTACTTCATTTCACTAAAATTGTTCTCTATTATTTAAGTTTTATACTTCAAAGTGTTCTACTAATTGATTATCCAAAGTTATACTGCTATTGCTAACGGTTTATACCTGAAGTGTTCAAAACTGTACTTCTTTTTATTTAAAATGGTACTTCAACTTTTTGAGATTATCCTTTATTTTACACAATCTTTACTTATTTATTGAAGGTCTTACTTTAAGGGTTATATTTATCGATTATCCAAAATACACTACAGTTGCTAGGGCTTTATACCTCAAGAGTTTGAAATTGTACTTCACTTTATCTAAAATCGTACATTTATTTTCTGAAATTATATTTTCTTTTGTACTTCATTTTACAGAAACCTATACTCTTTTCATTGAAGTTTTATGCTTTAAGTATTCCTAAATTATACAAATTTGTACTTCAATTAACTGAATCTATTATTCGACTTTCATGTTTTCTACTAATAAATTATCCAATTTGTACTGCAATTGCTAAAATTTTATACTTCAAGTGTTCAGAAATTATTCTCCATTTTATAAAAATTGTACTTCTATTTTTTAAATTATACTTCATTTTATTTAAATCTGTACTTTTGTTATTGAAGTTCTATACTTCAGGTATTCTCAAATTGTACTTTATTTTATCTAAACAAGTACTCTATTCATTGAAGTTCTATAATTCAATTGTTTGAATTTGTACTTCATTTTATCTGAACTTGTACTTCAATTATCTAAATCTATTATTTAATTTAAAAGCGACAACTAATGGATTATCTAAAAATTATACTTCAATAGCTAAGGTTTTATAATTCGGGAGTTCCGAAATTGTACTTCATATTATCTAAAATTGTACTTCAAATTTCTAAACTTATATTTTAGTTCTTATATAATTTCACCTAATTCTGTATATTCTTTTCATTAAAGTTATATACTTCAGGTATTCTGAAATTGTGTTTCACTTTGTCTAATATTGTACTTCTATTTTTTGAAATTATACTTCATTTTATATATCATTTTACCTAAACTTGTGCTCCATTCATTAAAGTTCTATTCTTCAAATATCTGAAGTTGTACTTCATTTTATCTTAACTTGTACTTTAATTATCTGAACATATTATTTAATTTTGAAGCGTCTACTAATGTATTGTCCAAAAATTATACTGCAATAGCTAAGTTTTTATACTTCAATTGTTCTGAAATTGTACTGCACACTTTCTAAAATTGTACTTAGATTTTTTGAAATTATACTTCAATTTTTACATAATTTAATCTAAATTTGTATTCTTTTCAATGAAGTACTATACTTCAGGTATTCTCAAATTGTACGTCACTTTGTCCAAAACTATATTTCTATTTCTTTAAATTATACTTCATTTTATACATCATTTTACCTAAACTTGAACTCCATTCATTGATGTTCTATACTTCAAGTGTCTGAAATTGTACTTCATTTTATCTAAACTTATACTTAAATTATCTAAATTTGTTATTTAATTTTGAAGTGTCTACTAATGAATAATCCAAAAATTATATTGTAATACTAAGGTTTTATACTTTATATATTTTGAAATTGTACTTCACATTATTAAAATTGTACTTTGATTTTTTGATCTTATGCTTCAGTTCTTACATAATTTCACCTAAATTTGTATTCTTTTCATTGAAGTTATATATCTTAGGTATTCTGAAATTGTACTTCACTTCTTTTATTTCTATTTCTTAAAATTATACTTCATTTTATATATCATTTTATCTAAATCTGTACTCTTTTAGTTGAAGTTCTGTACTTTAGTTGTTCACAAATTATATTTCATTTTATTTTAACTAGTACTTCAATTTTCTGAATCTCTTATTTAATTTTCAAGTGTTCTACTAATAAATTACCCAAAAACTTGTACTGCAATTGCTTGCATTTTATATTTCTATTGTTATGAAATTGTACTTCATTTATTTGAAACTATTCCACAATGGTGAATTATTCTACATATTGTACTTTATTTTACCTAAAATTATACTTCATTTGTCAACCTCAAGGGATGAAGTCGAGGAGGAAATTAGTTCGACCAATGTATCGCACAATGAATTGGCTTTAATTAGCAACTCAATTGATGCATGGAGGAATTGCATATATAGAGAGGGTCAAACATTCAAGGATACTCAGGAGTTCAGAATTATGCAGTGTTTACTTTGCGGTCATTTAAATAGGGGTGTAAGATGAGTCGAGCCGGCTCATGAGCCTCATGAGCGGGCTCGATTATAGCTCGACTCAAGCTCGAGTTTTTCGAGCTCGAGCTCGAGCTCGATGAGCTTGAGCTTTAACATGAGTCGAGCTCGAGCTCATCTCTAGTTGTTCAAAAGCTCATGAGCCGGCTCATGAGCTTTTTCCTATTTTTAAATATTTTTTATATATTAATTAAATAATTAATATATACAATAATTTATTTTCTTTTTCTAATTTTAAATATTTATTATATATTAATTAATATGTATTAATAATTTACTTTTTTTTTCTTCTAATTTTAAATATTTATATATATAATTAAATAATTATAATATATTAATAATTTAATAATTTATCAATAATTATAATATATTATAATTTAAATCATTATAGTAATTATTATAATTTCATATATATTTAATTTATAATAATAATTTTAATTATTTTATTAATTATTATTAAATAATTATGATATATTAATAATTTAATATTTTTATTTAATTTAAAATTTTCTGATGAGCCGGCTCGAGCTCGAGCTCAAGCTCAAAAAGATGGGCTCGAGCTCGACTCGTTTACACCCCTACATTTAAATACAAGAAAAGTGACAACAAAAAAATCATAGCTGTTTGCAGTGATAAAGATTGCAAATGGAAAATCTATACATCAAGGCATGAAGTTGATATATTATTTGGCATTCAAAAATGCAATCTAGAGCACATATGTGGTGAGGCTAATCGTCAGACAAGAGGACTTCCTAGAGCCGATTTCGCTTAGGTTGTTGACATAGTAAAGGATAAATTGAGATCAGAGTCATATTATCAGCCCTCTACCATATTGAAAGATATCCACAGAGAATATAGTGTGGAACTTAGGTACCATAAAGCATGGATGGGTAATGAATTAGCTATGCATGACATCCATGGAGCTGAGAAGGGATCTTATAATAAGTTGAGGTGGTACTGTGATGCTGTGAATAGGGCAAACCCTAAAAGTATTGTAGACTATGAGATTAACCCAATCAGTAAAAAATTTCATCAGCTATTTATATGTTTTAGTGCCTGCTTTCTTGGTTTTCTTAGGGGATGTAGGCCATTGATATTCTTGGATGGAACCTATATTAAAAATAAATACAAAGGAGTCTTACTTAGCGCTATCAATAAGGATGTTAATGATAACTTATTCACGTTAGTATATGCAGTTGTTGACTCTAAAAATGATATTAATTGGGAGTGGCTATGCTTTAAACTAAGAAGTATCTTAGATTCTAAATATATGCCTGGCTTATTAAGGTTTACTTTCTTCTCCGATCGACATCCAGGTCTTCTTAAGGCCTTCCCTATGATATTTTTCATTGGCGACCGTGCATATTGCTTGAGACATTTAGTAGATAACTTTAAGAAATAAGTAAGTGTACTCTATCTTTGTTTGTGAAACAATTATGTGAAATAAACTTTACTTCATAACATTAAGCACATTACTGTTCTATTATTTTAAATTCAGGTATTAAGGAAGTACCCTCTACATAACAAGAAACATTGTTGTTCTGTTTTTATGAAAGCTGCATATGTGCCTACAAGGCATGAGCATACTCAACATATAGATAGCATCTTGGAGTCAATGCTGCTTGCCAGAGACTTTATTATGCAGTCTAACCCACGATGTTGGGCAAATTTCTTATTCAGTGGAGATTGATTGGGGGGGTTATAAACAATAATTAAGCAGAAAGTTGGAATAATTGGGTTTAACTAGCTTGATTTATGCCAGTTGTAGCCATAGTTAATCACATATGCATGCAAATAATGGTTATGATGCATGATAGATGAGAAGAATCTCATAAGATGGTTGGTTAATTATGTCCCAAGCAAGAGAAGAAGTTGACAATCAATCATATGCGTTTTCGTGACTTAAAAGTTGTCATGCCTAGCAGTTGGAGCTTTAAGGTGATTGAGCAAGATAAATCATAAATTTACATAGCAGAGTTTGTTCATGCAGAGCATGGTAGATTGATAAAACACCATACAGACATGCTTTTGCTTGTATCAAATAAAAGTTACTTTCATCGTATGACTTCACCGATCAATACTACCGAGTTGAGATGTATCAACAAGCGTACCAAACAATTATAAACCTTATTCCTACATTTAATATGCATATGTTCCCTGCAGATGATGATGACATCATTCATGTATCTAATTTTCGATTTCAACTTTGGCGTAGAAGGATACAGAGGATTCCATCATAGATTGAAAAATATATAATTAAGTGTAAAAGGTGTGGTAGAACAAGGCATAATCATCGAACTTGCAAAAAATCAGTAAACTAGTTAAATTTTGTACCTCAATCTGGGATAATTGTACTTTATTTTTGCACATTTGTACCTCACTTGGGCAATGAGATAGGTGATTTAGCATAAAATTAGCATTATTGCATGTTGTACAAGACAGTTAACTTTTACATCTCAATTCGAAATAGTTGTACCTGATTTCTTCGCATTTGTGCCTCATGTGGGCAATGAGGCCGGTGATTTAGCGTGAAATTATCATTCTTGCATGTTGTCCGAGACACAATTCGTACCTCAATTTAGGATAATTTTACCTTTTTTTTCGCATTTGCGCTTCACTTAAGCAATGAGGCAAGTGATTTAGCATAAAATTAGCATTCTTACATGTTGTTTGAGACATAGTTAACTTTTCTACCTCAATCTGGGATAATTGGACCTGATTTCTTCGCATTTGCACTTCACTCGGGCAATGAGGCCGGTGATTTAGCATGAAAATAGCATTCTTGCATGTTGTTCGAGACACAGTGAACTTTTGTACCTTAATTCAGTATAATTGTACCTGATTTCTTCGCATTTGTGCCTCACTTGGAGAATGAGGCAGGCAATTTAGCGTGAAATTAACATTCTTGCATATTGTCCAAGCCACAGTTAACTTTTATATCTCAATCCGGTATAATTATACCTGATTTCTTCATATTTGCGCCTCACTTGGGCAATGAGGCTGGTGATTTAGCATGAAATTATCATTCCTGCATGTCTTTCGAGACACAATTAACTTTCGTACCTCAATCTAGGATAATTTTACCTGATTTTTTCGCATTTGTGCCTCACTTGAGCAATGAGGCAGGTGATTTAGCATAAAATTAGCATTCTTGCATGTTGTCCGAGACACAGTTAATTTTTTACCCCAATCTGGGATAATTGTACCTAATTTCTTCGCATTTGCGCCTCACTTGGGCAATGAGGCCGGTGATTTAGCGTGAAAGTAGCATTCTTGCATGTTGTCCGAGACATAGTTAACTTTTGTACCACCTCAATTTGGGATAATTGTACTTGATTTCTTCGTATTTGTGCCTCACTTGGGCAATAAGGCAGGTGATTTAGCGTAAAATTAGCATTCTTGCATGTTGTCCGAGACACAGTTAACTTTTATACCTCAATCTGGGATAATTGTACCTGATTTCTTCGCATTTGCATCTCACTTGGGCAACTTTGTACTTAATAACTTGATATTTTTACTAATATTTTTGAATTGAAATTTGTTCAAAGGTTTGCTTTTTAATTCTTGGCAATTAATAACCAAATTATTGAAGTATGTGTCCAATATTTATCAAATGAATATAATAATATTAAAATTTTTAAGTTGTTAATCACTAGTGTTCAACGGATGAATGTTATCAATCGCAGTAATGAAAGAATACTTATACTTTCAAAGATGTAAAGAAATGAGAATTTGCCGATGATATCCACCCCATCATTCATACAAATTCGTACTTCACCAGATCCGATAATTTCAAATTACTTGCCCATCATTACAATTATTGGAGAATAATAATTCAGTTACAATAAGTGTACTTCAAGAAAACAAATCTTATACTTTATTTGTTCTAGATTGTACTTCATTTCTCCATAATTGTACTGAGTTTGTTCTTCGTTCCCCTGAATTGTACTTAGTTTCCCGTGAATTGTACTCAAGATACCCGCTTTGTTTCAATTGACTTTGAGTGTTCTTCAGCGAAACTCATTAATTTCTTTTTCCGAGTTTGCACCTCATTGCTCTCAAATTGCACTCAAATATGCTGCCCAATTTCAATTGAATTGAAGTGTACTTCAATAGAGCACATTTTATACTCCGTTTATTCTAAAATTGTACTTCAGTTCTTGTGAATTATACTCAAGATCCCCGCCTTGTTTCAATTGAATTTGAGTGTTTTTCAGCGAAATACATTTTATATTTTCTTTTTTCCATATTTGTACCTCATTTTCCTCAAAATGTACTCAAATCTGCTACCCACTTTCAGTTGAATTGAAGTGTATTTCAACGAAGCACATTTTATACTCTTTTTATTTGAATTTGTACTTCGTTTTTCATGAATTGTACTCAGGATCCCAGCCTTGTTTCAATTGAATTTAAGTGTTCTTCAACAAAATACATTTTATACTTTCTTTCTTTTGGCTTTGTACCTCATTTTCCCTGAATTGTATTCAAATTTCCCGCCTTGTTTCAATTGAATTTAAGTTATAAATAATTAATAAAAAATTATACTTACATACAAAAAAATATTATAAACAAATTATGCTTCAATTTACACATGTATTTACATACAAGTGATTCAAATCCTGGCATTTTCATGAGTTAATATTCTATACGCCATATTCACACGATATTTATCAATATCAATTGTTCTAGCATCCCTCCAGATCTTGAGGGTGTTTCTAGCAAAACATTCTGCCCAAAGGCATACATAGACACCACAATCCATTGTATCCACTTGTTGCCTGCTTTTTCTCTGTGTTATCTATTCATCCACACAACTCTCCAATGAAAGCTTATTGTACCAAGAATAAAATGAAACCTACAAAAATATTGATCAGTTGTTGACTCCCTACTTTATGAAGATATCAGAGGGGAAGAAAGTAAACTTACAATGGCAACAACTCTCGATTTGTATATGGCGGCCAATATTAAATTCATGTATAAGAAATAGTGAGTCGAGGTGTTGAGGACAACCAAAAATCAATGTTGGCACCGGAAAATAAGTAGGATTATGTAACGACACTCGTTTAAAACATCCACCTGAGCTCTTCTAGACCTGTACAGGTGAAACTGTTAAGTTTGAGCTTCAACTCCACAAATTCTTCATCCGTAATATCCTTGATGTTGCTTCCTGTAGTCGGTCTAATATATCAACCTATGGAGTATAAAACAAATGGTTAGACTCATTTGTCACCCCTGAACTAAATTAAGTTAGGAAACTGCCACATACTTGCACTATTGAGGATGTAAACCACACCTTATGGTGACACTTGTTGCTAAAAGATGGGCTACACAATATCGACATATCACAATCCATTATGTCACTGGTAAGTTCTCCTCCAAATAAGAGCTCACAAAAGTTTTTTCCATCCAAAAATTGTCTTGCTCCTTCCCAGACAGTCACCCTACACGATTATTAATTGTTAGTTCAGATACCAATTTATCCAACAGAAAAACAATAAGCAAATTTTGTTACCTCAAATTATCTCTTCTGACAAAGTTGTCGTTGACTTCTCACTCTTCTACTGGAATAAGAGCAAGTCCTCTATAATCAGTCATTCCTTTATAGGGATCGGCCACTTTAGTCTTTGGGATGGTTGGTTCATCTGCCACCAGGATTGGTTCATCTGCCACTTGGATTGGTTCATATGCCACTTGGGATACAAAACATAGTACATAGGTACAAAGTATCAACTATTGAAGTAAAAAAAATAAGCACATAAAGTACATATATCACCACCATGGAGTACAAAACTCAAGCACATAGGTGTAAAATATCAACTGTTGAAGTAGAAAAGATAAGTACATAAAGTACAAACATCACCAATATGGTGTACAAAACTCAAGCACATTGGTATAAAGTGTCAACTGTTGAAGTAGAAAAGATAAGCACATGAAGCACATACATCACCAATAGGTGTATCAAACTCAAGCACATTTGGTATAAAGCGTCAACTATTGAAATAGAAAAGATTAGCGCTTGAAGTACATATATTACCAATATGGTGTATAAAACGCAAACACATTAGGTATAAAGTGTCAACTATTGAAGTAGAAAAGGTCAGCACATAAGTGCAAGTATCACCAACATGAAGTATAATACATCATCCATTAAGTGCAAATATCAACCAATCAAGTATAAGATATCATAATATTTATTACAAACAGACTGTTTACAAATGAAATGGAAGTAGCAAAAAAATAAAATATTAAGTAGTGTACAACACCTTCTTCTCTTTCTTTCTCTCTCTTTTTTTTTTTTTGGTGCACGAGCACGATAGATCTTTGTCACTTGTCTTGCTCTTTTGGCTGGTGTGGTCCTGGGAAGGCTGACAAAATTTGAAGATTTCTATTTTGGCTTTCTATCTTCTTGACTGCGCACATTTGTCATAATCGAAGACATGACATTAGTCACTTCAATCTCAGATTCCTCGAATTCAGCTGCTTGAATTGGTACATAATATTTTGTCTTCAAAGGTATGGGGGAATCTAAAGGATCATGACGTTATTTGATTCAACTTTCTTCATCCATCATGTACCAAATCAAGTACGCCCTCATGCACATACTCACTAGCTTTCTGCTCAAGCTCCACCCCATCAGTCTCTTCCTCAGTTAGATGCTCCTCCTTACCCTGCTCCTTCATTGCCATGTATTCAAATGAAGTAATTTTTTCTTTTAATGATTTAATTTCTTCACCTTTCGCTGCAATAGTTGCTTCATATATTGTATGATCACAAACATGGACTTCATTGATGGTAGTGTTGGCAGCCTCTGATTTCTTGATCAAATCTGCCAATTCTAACTCCTTTGGAGCAGGGTTGAAGGCTACAACCTATTGCAAAGGAAATAATTATCAAATTCAAATTATTATACAAAAAATAAATAATGAATTATTACAATCATTACCATATCTGCTGTAACTTGCTACAATTTATTCTCTTCCTGCTCCACATTTTGTGGGAGTTTGTTATCCTTCCACCGATAAAAGCGTGGAAACTCAAACAAACTCACTGGTGTAGCCAATGATGGGATTGGTTCATAAACCAATGCCTATCATTCATAAATTGAAAAAATATATTCACTTGAATATAAATATAGTCAATGCTATTAGAAAAATGAAGCAAACACTTACCATCAAGCTGATTGTACACCCATCAATGTACTTCTTTCTTCTTTCTCCACCTATTCCTTAATGGTTCTTCATATCTTGGATAAGAAAACTGTATGCAGCTATGCCCTATGCATACAGACCAACTCTAGACAAATTGTCCAGTATGGTAGGAGAAATTGTAGAGTCCAATAATTAGATGTTGAAAATAGAATACAATTAAAAACAAAAACTATTTATAACCTACAAAAATTATTCAAGTCCTCCATACTATCCTTATATACATACTTCTCAAGTTTTTTTGCTATTTTAGATCTAGTTACATTCTGTAGCTTTCCAGAAGACTTTATCTTCAATGTTATATCAACAGATTACCCTACATGGGGCAACCCTAAAACCATTGAAAATTCAGCTGCAGAAAAAAGGAACCTCAACTCCCTCCAAAAAATGAAATGAGAGCTTTTTGGGGTCAAACCTCTTAGGTATAGCTTTTTTAGGTCAAACCTCATAAGTATAGCTTTTTTGAACTTAACTTAGGCATATCCATGTATATATAGAAAGGAGTTTTCTTCAATACATCAAAATGTTTGAACCCCATCTTGGATTTCACAGGCTCCAATTTACTCTGAAAATATTGGGGGGATCAACGAGAACAGACCTTACAATGTAAAAAAAAAAAAGCATATAAACAGATAATAAAGTAACCCTTTTAGATAGAGTGTACTAAAATCTTGAATGTTTTCTATTAAACAATCTTCAAAAATGTACTTTAGAAACACATAATATATACTACACTTTCAGTTATTCTATACTTCATGCTTGAATTTTTTATATTAAAGTTACTTCTAAAATGTAATGCAGTTACACAAATTGTATACTAGAGTTCTATTTAATGTATACTGTGGGCTAAAAGGTTTTATACTTTAGTTGCTTCTAATAGTTTTATAATATAATTTCACCACATAATTTCAGTTAAAAAGAAGTATAAACCCTTAAAAGATAAAGTACAATTTTCATGACGTTCAAGTAGAGATTAGAACTTCCCATCTCACAATAGAAATTATATATATATATATATATCAAATGTGTTCAAGTGTTTAACAACTAAAAAATGAATAAAAACCCTAAATATGAAAAATAGACAGGAAAGGAGTGCAATACTCAAAAATCACGGACATTTGAAGTTTCTAATGCATAAAACATACCTTTGTTCCTTTTCATCACTTCGTTTTGTACTTTGCTTCATTTTGCAGTTGTTTTTCTTTCTATTGTCGCAGAAAAATGGCTGAAATTTTGTTATTTTTTTTTTCACTTTTTCTTCTTCTTCTTCTCGTGTCAGCGGTAGAGGAACGGTTTCACGCCCTTTTCTTTTGGTGTTTTGAGAAGTCAATTTCAGGCAAAAAAAAAAAAAAAAAAGAAAGCGTTCTTTTTAAGAGAGAGTGCATTTTCCAAGTATTTTTGTTGTTTTTTTCCAGCTGCAAGAGTATACAGGTCTTTCTAAAAGATATGGGGGGTGATTCCTAATTTTTGTCAAAAAGTGGAGAGTTTAGTGTATAAATATTTAAATGGGGACTAAACACTAAACTAAAAGTAGGTTTAATAATTTTTTTCTAATTAACTCTTGAAAGAATATATAAAATATAATTAATTAGAATAAAAATACTGTATGTTAGTGCTTGTTTAAGTAACATAAAAATTACAATCCTAAGTTGACCATAAAAACTTTAATTTTGAAACAAATATTGATGAAATAATAAAATAATTAATATTGATAAAATATTTAAATATATTAGAATGGTATCTATTTATTTCAAATAAAAAATAAAAAAGATATATATGTATTATAAAAAATATATTAAAAACTTTCCATGAAATGAACTTTAAATTAATTAAAAAGAAAAAATATTATTATATTATTCTAATTAGAGAAGAGGTCCTACAACTAAAAATATAGAATTGTACTATGAATAATGTGGAAATAAAATATAAAAATAATAATTATAGGATAACAAAATTCGCATAGAAAATAAATATAATATTTATCTATTAATCTTGGGATAAATTAAATTTGTAATATAGAATTTTGTGACAAGAGTACTTAGTATGGTGCTTATAATTTTTTTTTAAATATAAACTTATGTAGTGAAATAAAAATATGATAATAGATATTTTTTGAATTATCTTATGATATAGAATTCTATATTGCAAATTTGGATAAATACAACATGATATTTTAGTTATAATAGATAAGTTGATCGCATTAAAATATATAAAAATAAATAAATTAATAATCAATGAAAAATTTTCAATTAAATAAAAAAACTCAAAATTCTAAGAATATAATGTGGACAAAATTGCACAATTAGAATGCTAATTGTATAATTAGATAAGCACAAAACTATGCTATATATAAGATGATACCATAAAACTTTGGATTCCATGTGATATAGGATGGCCCAAGACCAAATCAGAGAGGCCCAATACAGAATGGTTCAGTTCGAGGACGGGAGCCAATGCCGAGGCCTAAACCAGCAGCCCAGGGCCCATGTAACTCATCGATCCAGCTCGACCAATTCTCCCCAAACCTAGACAGGCGCCTTAAGGCTCCCGGAACTACTGGACCTCAGTCGACCCAGTACAGGTCGAGTCGGAGGTCGGGACTTACACAGTACTCTGCCACCACATTAAATGCGCTGAATAGTGCCACACCGCTGCATTAATGGCGCATGCCCTCCCTCTCACTGTCTGACACAGCAGACGCCGCTACAGTGTATTGTCTTATCCTTTAACCTTGAAATGACAGTTAGCTAGCAATATTCAAATGGAAGAAATGACCAATTACTCCTCGCAGAAGAGTGAAGGCCCTTCAATGTGCCCAGGGGTTTCCATAATATTTTCTAGAAGGGAGAATGATATAAAAACCCTCAATTCTGCTTTTTACAGGTATGCACTCATACACACAAAAATACCTTGACTCCGCTGCCCGATTTCTGAGGTCGAATTATGCTGACTTGAGTGTCGAGGGCTTAAACCGAGGGTCACTCAGATAGCCTAACGTTTGCCGTGGTTGCAGGATTCTATCCCTTATCAATCAGGAACGCAAGCCTTCCAGGCCCAGTTCTTCCAAATCCAAGCTCAGATTCTTATCCAACAAATCGAACCCTCATCACCATGGCTAATTGGAAAACCATTAAAAATTGATTTAGCTAGTTTTACTTATACCATAGATACAGTTCGTGAATTTAGTTTATCATCACGTACCTGATTTTTTCTGATTTTCTTTTGATTGAATTCATCTCTTAGAGTTTATTTTATCTGATTTTCTTCTGATTGAATTAGGATTTAATATTAGAAAAGAGGGTTTTGAAGTTCTCAGACTTAATAAGGTTAATTTGGTTGTTAGTATTAGAAGGGTAATTATTTTTTTTTTTCTTCATAATTTAATTTTAAAATAAGATGGTTCTTTATAAGAACCATGATTGTTTATTTTCATAACTAATGGTTCGAAGGTGATGATTAAATCAAATTAAATTAATATGAACGGCTAAAAAGTGTGTATATTATGATAAATCAAAACCATGGGTATAGACCTCTAGAAAATCTTTTGTTAAGTTGTAATAATGCATGCTAGTTAGAAATTATTAAAAGTTTTTAAAATATATTTTATATTCAAAAAATTATTAAAGTATCTTTCAATTCAAGATGATCATTTCATCAACTTTTCACTATAAAAAATTCAATGGCTAAATTAATTATCATAGAGTCAATCAGCAAACTAAGAAATATTAATGAATTAACTTTTTTGTATTAATAGAGACTTTTCTCTTTCGGTTGACTAAATTGTGTCGACAATTATTTTAACTTTAATAAATTAAGTTTATATATATATATACACATATATTATAGTCGAGATAATTCTAATTTTCAAAATTAAATAAACTCGATAAAAAGATTAAAAATTTCAAATTTTATAGGTTGTTTTTGTAGAAATTTTTACTACAAATAAGTGAATAGAATTAAAAAAATTAAAATTTAAAACGAAATATTAAATATTAATAAATGCAAAATTATACTCTGTTGCATATAGTTAAGAGATTTAAGGGTAATTTCTTTAAGAAATAGGGATAAGGATTAATGTTTGGATTCTTTAAGACACTTTGTAGAATGAGATTTTTAGATTGGAAAATAATTTACGAACCTTTTTGCATATAAAGAATTATTTTAAGGCATTTATAATAATTTTATTCCAAAAGAAGAGATATGGATATATATCTTTTGCGGCTAGCAAAAACTTTAGATGAATTGCACATGAAAATATTGTGCGATTCAAATTATGTTACTTCATATTGACTTGCGTGATTATTCGACTAGATGATAATTTTTTCTTCATTCATATTATTAAAAAAAATTAAAATTAGCGACGTGTACCTAGGTAGAATAAAGGTATGTTAAAAACCCTTGTAATTTTCATTTTTCCTCTTCTTGAAATTTTAACTTGTATTGGTTTCCGCAGTCAAATGTATTGATCGTTTCCACAATTCTCTCTTTTGCTGGTTTTAGGTTTGACAACAATAATAAATCAAACCATGTTTGGGATCGTTGCAATGCAAGTTATTAGTGAAGAAAGAAGGATATGACCGCAAGCATGGAAATGATAATGCATGACATTATGGGTTGAAGGGAGGATGCCGACAGTGTTCTAGTGAGAAGATCAACGAGTTGCTTGGAGGAACGGACGGAATGGCAACGGCAATGACTTTGTCTCGTATGAAAATGGCAGTAAGTCAATCTCAATGTGTTTTGTCCTTTCGTGGAATATAGGGTTGATAGTGAGATGAACTATTGCTTGGTTTTTGCACACGATGAGAGTAGGGTGTGGAGCGTTGATGTTGAGGTCTCGAAGTAGCTGTTGAATCCATGTGAGCTCACTGGTGCTAGCAACAATGGCAGGTTATTTTGCATCTGCAGATGAGCAGGAAATGATGGGTTGCGTCTTAGATTTCCATGAGTGATGCTTGGCCTGGTGATGATGTTCAAGTACAGTAATCTGCCAACCAATTAATTAAGACGTCTGTATTGAGACTGATCTGAGATAGTGTCGCCATCAATAGAGTTGAGTTGGAATTAACATTGGATCAAGGGGACAGTGGACTGGCCTGGCAGTAAGATAATTAGTGTCTTGTAAGAGTTGTAGAGTGTTGTGCCTTTAGGACAGATATATACTTGAGTTTGATCTTGCAATGTCTAGACTAAGGAAGTATTTTAGGTTTCTAAGGTCATGAGCTTGAAACTGTGTTGTCCAAGCTGCTTAACTTGGTTAATAGAGTACTTTAATTGAGGTCTAGCCAAAATAATGTCACCTATGTACAAAAGAAGGACTACAAATGTTGAACTAGTGCCAAGAGTGAATAGGCTATAGTCAGATTTAGAATACTTAAAAACAATATTGGAGCTTGGAATACCACTGTTGTGAGGCTTGCTCTCGAGTCCATGCAAGGACTTGTTCAACATGCAAACAAGTTTGGAGTGATGTGTGTGCTGTGGTGATTGTGGAGAGTATCTAGGAGGTGAATCCATGTACATCTTCTCAAATATATCATCATTTAAGAAGGCGTTGTTTATGTGAAGCAGAAAAATATGCCATTGGTATTCAGCAGCAAGAGCAAGGGAAAGGACAATTAGGATGAGTTTGACTGTCATCAACTTTGCTACTGGTGAAAATCATGTGTCCAAAGATCTACTCCTTCTTACTGCAATAACCTTTGGCCACGAACCTGGCTTTATAGCGCTCAATGGGATCATTAGAGTTGAGTTTGATTTTATAAATCCACTTGCAGCCAATAGAGTGCTTGCTTGGTGGAAGAGGGACTATGGCCCAAATTTTATTAGATTCTAAAGCTTGAAGCTCAGTTTTCATTGCTTGTTGTCATTCGGGAATTTCTGTAGCTTGATGATAGTGATTTGGTTCAATATGGGAGGAAATATTGAAGAGGAGGGCCTTGTGGGATGAAGAGAACTGACTGTACGAAAGATTATTAGAGATAGGTTAAGACACATTGATATGTTGAGCTATGGATATATTACAGTGGTAGTCTTTTAAATATGATAAAAGTTTGGTAGTTCTGGAAGATCTCCGGACAGAGATATCATTTTGACGTGATGGAGGAAGAGGAGGTTCACACTAAGATCGTGGAAGTGGCTGCGGTGTGGAGATGAAATCAGGACAAAGGATGTTTTTTGAAAGGGAAAAAACATCTTCATTAAAGATCACATTTCTAGAGATAAAAATTTGCTTGCTAGACATATCATGTAGTTTGCATCCTTCGGTTGTTGGGGGATAGCCAATGAAGATGTATGGCTCGAGGGCCAATTTGGTTCTGTGGGTTTGGAGTGTTGAGGCATAGGCTAAACAACGAAAGACTTTAAGGTATGAACAGTCAAAATGAGTATTGTACAGGACTTCATAAGGACTCTTCTTAGCTAATAGAGGGTTTAGTGTTCTATTTATCAAAAGGTTGCAGTCAAGATGCATCGATATATTCCAAGGGATGGGAATATATAACTGAAATAGAGAGCTCCTACATTCAAGTCGTGTTGATTTTGTTGATTATAAATTAATTTTGCTTCTAAACAAAAGAATTTTTTTTTTCAAAGTTACTTATTAAAAGTTACATCTTTATGTGTTTTTTTTTTTTCCCCTGAAAAGTGTCTCTTTCAAATAGAACTGTAACTCTTCAAAAGGGTATGTACAATCCTATAAACATACATCTTTTTTATTTTAAAAGAGAAGAGAGAGAAAATTCTATTACTTATTGATGAGAGTATGGATTGTTTAGGAGTGTATTGGGCTAAAGTCCACTCCAATTGACCAAGTGGGAGGCTGATAGAAGTGCTTTGTGATATAACGGGATTGAGTCCTACAACTAATAGCAAATGTCAAGCTAGCCAAGGGGCTCTTGGTCAAGGCACTCCGACGCTCAAGTTAGTATACTCGACTAGAAGGTAGAGCAGCAGACTATGGGCTTTTAAGTGATGAATGTCATACCTAGATGAAGGTTGACAACGGGGTATTTATAACCTTGTGAATGTGGTTGATATGTTTATGGTGCCCTTGTTGCACAGGAAGGGCTTTTGTCATTGCTTGAGAACCTTTAAGTCTTCTCTAATTTATGTACTATTCTAGGTGGCTTTGCCTCCAACTATCTAGGACAATGTGGTACACTGGAGGTGCAAAGTAGCCTGGTGTGGCTGAAAATCTGGTACTAGTAGTGACATATGCCATTAATGCAAAGGCATTGCTTGACAGAGTATTCAATGCGTCTGAGAGGCTGTCTCCTTGTTCGACCTATCTGGTCAAGATAAATATTTATGTGAGACATCACTACGGACTCTGGTTGACGAGGTCTATAAGGTGTAACTCTATTGTATTCTAGTCTCCCTGGCTAAACATTGAACGACGTATCCTCGATGATAATCAATCACAACCTCGTCAATAGTGTAAATGCTGCCTAGTGAGGTTGAAATCCGATCGATAATGTGGTTGGTCTAGAACAGATTGGGCCTAGTTAGGTAATTGGGCTGTCTCTAGCCTTGTCAAATTTTATTAAGTTGGGCTATCTCATGTCAGTTATATAACAAAATATACTTTTACATATACTTAATTGGGGGTGTCTATGACGAGGTACGTTCCTACTTACCTTATATGAGGTATCACTAAATAAATGACATATGTTATTTTACAATCGGTTATTGCTCATTGTGCAACAAGTTGATTCAAATTTTAAAATTTAGTATATTAAATGCTTGGTAAATATTTAAAAAATAATTAAAAGACATTTTTCAAAAAATCTATTAGATAATATTATTTCATAATTTTCAATTATATATTTTATAATATTTAAAAATAAATATATTTGAAATAATATAGTCAAATATAATTATGTTTATTTATTAACTAAAATAAAAAATTTGATAATAAATATAAATTCTACAACCATCATCCTAACAATATAATTTAATAATTTTAAAAATGATTATTTTGAATCAATACTTAATATATTATAAAAATATGAATGTACTAAAATAATTTAATTAAATTTATAAATCAATTAAAAATATATACATAAATAAATAATAAAAGAAAAAATCAAAGGAAAAAAATAAAAAAAAATCACCTTATTCCGCCCCCTCCTTGCGCACCACTCGTCCCACAACCGCCGCAGCACCCTCTCCTCTTTTCCCAGCCAACACAACCCCCCCAACCCCAATGCACCACTTGTCCTAGAACTCCCCGCCAACACCCTCCTCTTCTTTCCCATGGCAGTGAAATTTGGTTGATAGATGGGCTTCTATATATGTATATTTATTTATATATGATAACAATCGTTTATACACAGTACTTCCCATGCATTTAAAATATTTTTAAGTAATCATTTATACATATTATCATATACATACTTATAATTTGCATAATTATAAAGATAATGTTCACTTAAAGTAAAATTTTCATAACTCATTATAATATTAAAGAAAAAAATTAAAATTAATTAAAAAGGTAAATAGTGGAAGTTTTTGAAGAAATGGTTGTTATTTTTATATATAAATTTTTATTAAATATTGAATAGGTTAAATGTTGGATATATTGAAATTTGGTATCATAATTTCTATTTTAGACACAAAAATTCCTTCCTTTTTGTAATATTATAGATAATATAGATGTGTGTATATATATATGTATATATTTATATGTATAATATAGATGTGTAGGTATATATACATATGTTTGTAAAAATATATTATTTTAAAATATTTTTATGGAGGGTTTTTGTGGTATTTAATTTTTATTTTTTCTCATTTTTTTAATAATAAAATTTTATTATTGGTCTTCACTTTTTTTGTATAATAAACCATTAACATATGATCAAAATCAACCAACAACTAATCGTAGGTTAAGTGTAATTATTATGTTGCCAACTAATTATTAAAATGAAATGTTATGATTTTATATTTTAGATCAAACGATTTATATTAAGTACATTTGTGCATTCCTTACATGAGGTATGCACAATTAAAACTGCACCGTAGACTACTCCTACTTAATTTCCTATTTAAAATACTTATAAGTATTTCTATCAAGTAAGGTGACTGTGGAAAAATACAGTTTTTTTGGGTGCTTGAACCGGCTTTTATTTTCTATTCCTTATTATATGTTAATTAATTTTATTTATTATTTCTTTAATATTTTAGTGTGTGTTTTATTTGAGTGCGAAATTGAGGAATTTGAAAAACTTGGGAATAATAGAGAAACCTCAGATTTTCGTTTCACTAAAAAAGTCCATATATATATATATATATATATCTCAAACAATAATTTACGGTAGTTAGAAGATATCGTTGGTCTCTTGTCTCAGTTGCAACATCAGAGGAACCCCAAACATTAATATGAACTAAATCAAATGGAGATTGAGACATGTTATTCCATGATATGCAAGGGGCGCAGGTGTCTTTGCTTATTAAGGGGGCAGACATGGGGAAGGGTACTTGATAATGTTTTATTTATGCCGGATTGTGGTTCAAAATTAAAGTTGTGAAATCAAGTGTTCAGTGGCTTGGAACTCAATTGCATTAATTTTCGTTATTATGTGGAAAGTCTTATATTCGCTCTGAAATGAACGCATTGTACACTTTATATGCATATAATTATACTGCATTTCAATGTACTTGATTTGATAATAAGATAATATTAATTTATTGAAAGGATAAATTTTGTTATTTATAATATTTTTTAGAAAAAAAAAGATCAAGTTTGAATTAGATAATGTGTTAATATATATCCCCTTCATTTGTCCACTTATTCAGTAAATAACTAAATTCAAATTATAATTCATTAAATGCAAAAGTACAATATTCAATAAGAAATCAAATATTAGAAAAAATTGTACCTTATGGCTTGAAAAGAATTTCTCGATAGAAAATATGAGATTATGTATATTTAGAAAAAAAACTTCCCAATATGTAATAAATGTTCTCGACTAAAGCTAATATAATTCGTGTATAGCAAGGTAAATATATTAGTAAGCGTGTTATAAAAAAGAAAATCTAATAACCCGCAACTAATAATAAATACATACTACAATGCATATCTGCAAAAAGAAATCAATATTATACATTTAATATAAGTGTGAGCCGACAAGAAATTTCATTAATAATTGATTTTGTAATTTTCTTACGACCCAACTCGATGAATTTGAATTTGTTAGATGTTTTTAGGATTAGTAGATTTACTCAAATTTATCCAATTTTCACTATATGGTTATTCTTTCCTTTTTAAGGTCCACGTCAGTAACAAGATACCTTCAGTAATAAATTTAATCCGAATTATAGAATTATAATAATGAAAAAAAATATTAAATTAACTCTTAAGATTTGCAATAAATTTGTTGGTAATATATTATTATTTTTCGATAGGAATTTGATCGATTAAAGTATTTGTCCTTAGATTGACTCTAACTGCACGTGTTCAATTCAATAATTGCATCCTTAATTAGAGTTTGTAGAGAACTAGGGATCGCCAAGTTGGATTCTATATATATATATGTTAACTAAATAACGGGGGAAAAAAAAAACAAGAAACAAACAAACAAAAAAGAATAAGAAAAAGAGGGAGAGGTTTGAAGGCCTCCTGTCTTCGCGCGCCAAAGAGAAGATGCCTGGAGTGCGATTAGCAGCGGCGGTCCGGAGGCAGAGATTCTCCTCCAACGACCCAGACGGCGGCAGCAGCAGCAGCAGGAGAATCCTCGTTTCTTCCCACCATTCCGACGTCAATAATCCTGTTCAGCCTCTTTTAGGTTCCAATGCTAACTCCTGCTTTACTGCCATAGATAATGACATGGATTTTTGTTTCTCAATCAAATTGCACTCAACTTGCTGATTCTTCAATTTCTCCAGCTCCTCGCGATGACGCTGCTCTGGATTGTAGTAGGAGTGTTGAGAATAGTGAAGCTGATGCCGAGACGGCGGATGCTGGGGAGGTGGAGTCGGAGTCGGAGTCGGAGTCGGAGATGGAGGCTTCAATGGAAATGATAAATAGTACGACGGGGGAGGAGTATCACGCGATTGACTTGGCGTTGAATGCAGTGGTGAAGATATTTACGGTGGCTAGTAGTCCTGATTACTTCCTTCCTTGGCAAAATGAGCCTCAACGTGAAAACACGGGATCTGGTTTGTTTGTTTGTTTGTTTGTTTCTTCTTTTTTTTCCCCTCTTAAATTCTATTTTTGTTTTTGTTTGTGGATTGAAGTTCATTGATGGGAAGCCTGACTTTTCACGAACGTTTTCTCAATTGCTTCCACTCTTGTTGGGAAAATTATAGTGAACCTTTGTGATTATCACAATAAACCCAAAATCCTTCTCTAAAATAAAATATGCAAATGACTTTTTTTTTTATATTTTTAAAATCATGTGAATATGTGCCATTGAATATTTATTTTTATGCATAAAAAAAATTATATCCTTAATTATCAATTTTTGAATTGTTTTTGCGAAATCGACGATTCAGATTAAGTCATATTTTATTTTTAAAGACAAATATTAAAAAACATATATAATATACTGTCATGTGTGTGTCTATATATATATATATAATATAATATAATATAATACACATGCATAATGTATATAATTTAATATATATATATATATATAGATACTATCATGCCAACCCCCCATCCCAGCAAAGAGAAATGGGCATGATTTCTAAACTTAAATGGGCATCAAAGCAAAGAGAAAGTCAGTGAGCATGATTTCTAAAAATGCAAGGAAAATTTTCTGTATATTCTTTTTGACAGGAGGGTTTTATGCATATTTTGACGATGATATGGGGTAAAATTGCAATTAACCCCATTCTTGCGGTTTATTTGCGGACCTGATAATGGCTCCTGGTTTTAGTGGAAAAATTGGAATCATAATTGGAAAAGCAAAAAATTTTCAATAATTCAGTCTTACTGTATTCTAGAACGCAGTTGGTATAAATAGAAAACTATACTGGTTGAAGAGACTTGCTGTTGAACTTTTAGATGCAGGTTAGCCTTAATTCCTAGTTTCAAACTAGAATCTTATACGCTGGGTCAACATTGTATAACATATGGAAGTCAATCATTTATTCTGGAATGAAGGTTTTAGTTTGTTGGGGAATTTGAGGGTGGTTTGCTAAATTTATTTAAATTTTTTTATAAGTTCCTATATCTTATAACATGTTTTTAAAATTTATAAGATGTTGGATCTTTTTATAAAAATAAATTATTCAAGTGTTTGGATAAAATAAAATTTGAAACTTATAAGATGTTAGTAATAATAATTTTATAATTAACATGATTAAAATTAAGAAAGCTTGTAAAGATCTTAAAATAAGGTAAGAACTTCTAACTTTTGTAAAGAAGAGCATATAAACTTCTAACATCTTATTTTAAAAGTTTATATTATTATTTTTTAAAAAATTTACCATACATTCTTTTAACATCTTATAAGAAAAGCTTATAAGCTCGCCAAACACCCACTTAATGGAATATTTTCTGCAGAGGATGTGGACAGAAATTCATATGGTGTTTTGTTTAGACTGCAACCTCTGTTAATATGGCAATGTTTAATCAATTGATTATGGAATTATCTGTTTAGTGATGTAATATAGTGCTCATGACTCTGTTTTTAACAAAAATTCATTGCAGGGTTTGTTATTTCGGGGAAGAGAATCCTGACCAATGCCCATGTTGTGGCTGATCATTCATTTGTTCTTGTCAGAAAGCATGGCTCTCCCACCAAATACAGAGCAGAGGTCCAGGCTGTTGGTCATGAATGCGATTTGGCTATTCTGGTAGTTGAACATGAAGAATTCTGGGAAGGAATGAACTTTTTGGAGCTTGGGGGCATTCCCTTTCTCCAAGAAGCTGTTGCTGTTGTTGGTTATCCTGAAGGTAATGTTGCATTTATCTCCTATTTGTTTTTCTATGGTTATACAACAGCGTATTTTCATGAATCTTTTTTCTATAATTATTCATACACGGGTTTGTCATGTAAGCCTACACAATATTTGCTTCTGCTAATTTCATTATACAAAAATGGCCTCAATGAATACTTACCTGCAGGTGGTGACAACATTTCTGTGACCGAAGGGGTTGTCTCCAGGGTTGAACCAACAGAATACGTACATGGTGCAACCACTCTGTTGACCATACAGATTGATGCTGCTATAAATCCAGGGAATAGTGGGGGGCCAGCAATAATGGGTGGCAAAGTTGCAGGAGTAGCATTTCAAAACCTTATTCATGCAGAAAACATTGGGTAAATATCTGCATGTTGATGTCTTTTTGTAATTTTGTTCGGCATAAGTCAGCACGGTGCTTTGCTCAAATTGGTTTCATGAGATTGAACTGCATTTGGGCAAAATTTACTAGCTGTTATTGTTGATTTATACTACTATACATTGTTCTTCAAACTTGGCCTTTTCAAGTGCTACTCTATTATTTGATTTATTAGTATGAATTCGATATTTTTTTAAAAGTTGCAGCTTCACGTGTGATTCCTGGCCGAATCATTGAAAGTTGTTTAGCACATTAAATCTTATGAAAATATGATCTTCATCTGGGATGAGGACTTATTGGTTAATTTACGATATCTATTTTTTTTGGTCTACATATCTGCAGTTACATTATTCCTGTCCCAGTTATAAAGCATTTTATAGCGGGTGTTGAAGAAACTGGAGAGTATGTCGGATTCTGCTCTATGGGTGTGTCCTTCCAACCAATTGAAAATGCACAACTTCGAGAATACTTTCAAATGCGGCCTGGTTTAACTGGGGTACTTGTCAATAAAATCAGTCCAATCTCTGATGCGTATAAAGTTCTGAAAAAGGATGATATCATCCTTTCATTTGATGGTGTGCCCATAGCAAATGATGGGTCAGGTAAATCTCAACCTTTCCCTCATCCTATATGATTTCTTTGGTACAGTATTGCATGATATTTGTTGCAAGTGAAAAGTCAGTCTAATGTCCATGTTCTTAACTGAGTGCCTTATATGTATTTACAGTCCCCTTCCGAAATAGAGAGCGAATATCATTTGAACATTTGATCTCCATGAAGAAACCCAATGATGGTGCTCAAGTTAAAGTATTGAGAGATGGCAAAGAGCATGAGTTCACTGTTACCCTTCGCCCAGTAAGTAGAGTTTCTTTTACAAATTAAGCAACTGATATTGCTCATAAATCTGAATGGACAACTCACGCTGATATTCAATTTATTCAGCTGGTGTTGCTTGTATGCTAGTGTCATGCCCCATTCCACATGGACTAAATATTAAAAAAATATTACAATATAAATTTTAGTCGGAGAACTATGTGCATCCATTAGATAGATATTTTTTTTGGACAATTTGATCATAGCCCAATTTCAAGTTGTACTCGGTGGGTTTGGAAGTAATTCGTGCGTCCAGTGGGCTCACGGGCCTGGGGCATGTCCGCTAGAGTGGATAATGACTTGTATTTAGTCAGTAGTAAAGGGTATGCATTGTTAGGCGATGGTTGCATTATAGTTCGGTATGCATATTTAGTGGATTGGCATGCTCCATAGTGGTCTTGCTACACCATGGTATAGCCTCTCTTCTCTATTTAGAGCTCCTGATTTTCTGACTTTTAGATGTAATCTCTTTCATATGCAGTTACAGCCTCTTGTTCCAGTTCATCAATATGAGAAGCTTCCTAGTTATTTCATTTTTGCTGGTCTTGTCTTTGTGCCGTTGACACGACCATATCTTCATGAATATGGAGAAGATTGGCGTGATACATCGCCCGGTCGATTGTGTGAACTAGCACTTCAAGGGCTGCCCCAGAAAGCCGGTCATCAAGTTGTTGTCCTATCACAGGTATTAAGGGCCGTTTGTTTACTTTTTCATGCCCATTTTTGCCCATTTTCATTATTTAAAAATGAATTCTTAACAACTTTTCATTATTTTCCCCAAAATTTGGACTCATTTTCCTCTCAAAACACAAAACACACTCCACAATAACTTATGTATCGTCTCCAATAATTTAGATATATTCTCTCTCTATTTTTATCATTACTACTTTTTCTTCACTTATGACCTACTAAACTCTATATAATCATTACTTTTTCAATAATCTATCCAAATACAAATTCATTTTCAACTCATTTTCTCTAACTACATTTTCAATTTATATATATATATATATATATGTATAAAATACTTGAACTATCATTCTGAATTCGATACAGGTGCTAATGGATGAAATCAATGTGGGCTATGACTGCATTTCCGATATACAGGTATGGTACAACCTTCATTAGTATTCGGGTCTTTTCTTGCGCTAATCTTTAGTGATCATGTTTTCGTCATACTTTGAATGGGTTACATGGTTGACAATTGCTCAGTATGGATATCTTGTTTTCTGAAGCAATTGCGTTTATTCATCTAATACGCTTCCTTTGGACGGCTCTCCTAAAGGAAACCCATAGACTATGTTCTGTTGTGGACTATTTTAAAAATTGTTTTCTTCATAACGATTTTGAACATCTGCTTTCGAAGTAATGTGCTTTCACTTCTGCAAATAATTTAGTCCATTTTGCAGGTGAAGAAGGTCAATGGCATAGAAGTTGACAGCTTGAAACATTTGCGACAACTTGTGGACGATAGCAGCAAAGAGAGTGTGAGATTTGATTTGGATGATCAAAAGGTGATTGTTTTGAACTCTAAGTCTGCAAAAATCGCCACATCTCGTATACTAAAACGCCATAGAATACCTTATGCCATGTCTAGTGACCTTATTGATGAACAAAGTACTATATTGGAGATTGAGTTAGCTAGTTTAAAGTGAGCTTTTTCCTATTTTTGGTTCGATTAATTATTCCAAATGTTGATTTAGATATCATTAGTTTTTGAGATTTTCACATGTTCATTTATTTTAGGATAGCATAAATTTTGATTTTGGTTTGATTATATTCATTGTTTATAGAATAGGTTAATATAAATAAAATATAATATTGCTTTTCTACTCTATGCTGTTAAAAAATATGATTTTTGTAATGGATTGGATTGACTATGGGTTTTCAGGATATTAGATAAACCCAATTCATAATTATGTTGACCCGGATTGTTTTAATTCAAAATGAGTTGAATTTGAGTTTAGATTTATCAAGTTGAAAATTAAATGAGTTGGATTCGAGTTGAGAAAAATTAAGCAATACCCATATATTGACTCAACTTGAATCCACTTGCTCGCCTGTATTGCCACCCCTATTTGTGTAATAGTTCATCTAACGTTTTATATTTATAATTTTAAATTTAATTTTTAATACAATTATGAATGTGTACAAACACACACGCACATGTATATAAGAAATATAAATATAAATGTAATTTTTTTTATCAAAGTTGGTTTTTCACATGTCAAAAAAAACATATATATATATATGTATATTATATTATGACAAAGTGTTATCCAAAACTAGAAAAATTTTGTTGGATTTAACTTAATGGTTGATACCTTATTTAAAAGTCATGAATTAATTTAATCATTTCCTTTGTCACCTTGTGCTTTTCCTCCAATTTATACATATTTGCTTACCATGCTTAAATATTAGATTTCAGAGAATAAAATATTACAAAATACATTAATCATTATGATACAACTTTTAACTTTAATTTTTAAAGCTTTTTTCTTTAATAAAATCGTAGAAATTAGATTTAGATCAAACCTACAATCACAAAAAGCAAATAAAGTAAACTAATATTAACTAAAGCCAAAATTATATGTAGGCCTACAATGCCTTTTATTGACCCAACCAAGCTAAGGAAGGGCTTATAAGCCTAACCCCATAAACAAATTAATTATATTCTTAAAGGTTAATTTTGTGTTAATATGAGTTTAAGACTTCTCGTTCTATGAATAAAAGCTTCTATAAAATAATTATCATATTTTTTAAAATTACCAAGCGCGCTAATCAAACATTAAAATATACATCAATAAAATGTGATTTTCGAGACATAGATTGAAATTATTAAATGAACTTGATGAATTAAGTAAATCCTTTTAAATTAATAAGCTTATATTGGATCTAAACTTAAACACCGTAAAATTAAATTTTATGTAAATTTCTACCAAAAGAAAGAAAAGGTAAGTACATGGAAAGAAAATTATAAAACTAATCTAAATTATAAAATTACGACACAAAGCAACTCAAGGAAAGAAATTTTTTTGTGTTAAATCTTAAAATATCAATAAATTTGCTAACATTTGTATCATTTGATAGCAACTTGGTCATTCATTTAATTATGTTATATTGGAATTAAGGAATTTAATAAAAAAAAAGAGACAAAAAAATATAAAGGTATGAGAATTAAAAAAATAAAATTACATTATTTACAACATAATTTTTTTCTTATTTATTTAGTTTTTTCCCCTAACATCCAATGTCGAGATATAGGAATGAAGGGGAAAGATAAAAAGAAAAAGAAAAGAAGAAGAAGAAAGAAACGCAGTTTAGAAATAAACGAACACAACAACATCGCTTGCACGCTTATGCTTTTAGAAACCGAGTAATGAAAGCCTAAATTGGGTAAAAATACTACGCGCTCCTAAAACCCTGAAGAGGAGGTTCTGTGGCCTCCCGCCTCCGCGCTAAAGACACAATGTTCGGATTCCGGTCGGCCGCTGCTGCGCGTGCGGCGGTCCGGAGGTTGAGATTCTATCCCAACCATCCCGGCGGGAGCAGCAGCAGCAGCAGAACCCTTGTTTCTTACCACCATTCTCACTTGAATATTCCTATTCAGCCTCCTTTTGCTTCCAATGCTAACATCTACCTTAGTGCCAGAAATAATGATAGGGATTTTCGATTTTCTTCAATCAAATTGTCCTCAACTTGCTCATTCTCCAATTCTTCAGCTCCTCCCGATGACGCTGCTTTGAGTTGTAGTAGCAGTATTGGGAATAGTGAAGCTGATGCCGAGGCGGTGGCGTACGGGGCAATGAGGAATAGCGCAATGGAAGATGCGTATCATGCAATTGAATTGGCGTTGGATTCAGTGGTGAAGATATTTACGGTGGCTAGTAGTCCTAGTTACTTCCTTCCTTGGCAAAATAAGTCTCAGCGTGAATCCATGGGTTCTGGTTTGTTTGTTTTCCTTTTCTTTTCCTTGAATTCCAAGTTTTGTTTGCTTATTTGTGGATTGAAGTTCATTAATGGGAAGCTGACTTTTCAAGAAAGTTTTCTCATTACCCTTTCATTTCTTCTTTTTGCCGGTTTATTTGTAGACCCGATAATGGCTGCTGGTTTTAGTGGAAACAATGGAATCATAACTGTGAATGCAAAAGCTTTTATTATTCAGTTTTGTTTGTGTTCTAGAATATAGTTGGTGGAAATATAAAGCTACACTGGTTGAAGAGACTCGTTGTTGAAATTTTAGATGTAGATTAGTCTTAATTTTTAGTCAGACTTCAATTCTTTGTACGGGTTAATCTTGCATAACATATGGAAGTTGATCACTTATTCTGCAATGAAGTTTTTGCTTGATTGGGAGTTGTACTTTTTCTGTTAAGAGTACACAGAATTCCATAAAGGTGTCTGGTTTATCAAAGATTTAAGAATGCTAGATCTCAACCTTTGTTAATAGGTCAGTGGTTAATAAGTAAAAAATTATCTAGATATTGATGCAATGATGTAGCATTTCTGGAAATTCATTGTAGGGTTTGTTATTTCGGGAAGGAGAATCCTAACAAATGCCCATGTTGTGGCTGATCACACGTTTGTCCTTGTTAGAAAGCACGGCTCTCCCACCAAATATAGAGCAGAGGTCCAGGCTGTTGGTCATGAATGCGATTTGGCTATCCTGGTTGTTGAAAATGAAGAATTCTGGGAAGGAATGAACTTTTTGGAGCTTGGTGACATTCCTTTTCTCCAAGAAGCCGTTGCTGTTGTTGGTTATCCTCAAGGTAATGTTGCATTTATCTTCCTCAAGGTATACAGAAGCACCTTTTGTTTGATTTCCCCTCTGGGCAGGGTTGCAACTAGAAGCACATTCTTCTAAAGGAGTTTGGCAAAGTTATAGCTACGAATGTGTGTAGATGCTGTGCTTTGGAGATGAACCAAAGAATTATCATCACAGTACTTGTTATTACAGGCTGACAAATACCCTGTAGATTTTGGTTACTACTGAATACTGATTGAGTTTTAACTGTGTGGACATTCAAGTGGATCGTTCTCTAATGAATCTTGCATAATTTGTTGTTATTGTTTCTTTTTTGGCTAGCTATGAAACCTACTGATTGTCATGGTTACTTGATTGTTTCCTATTTGTTTTTTTGTTGTTTTACGGTGAAGTTTTTCCTGATTCTATGTTTCTTTAATTTCATATGCTGCTTTGTCATCTACAACTAAACACTATTTGCTTCTTATAAAAGGTTGCCCCAATGAATACTTGTTTGCAGGTGGGGACAACATTTCTGTGACGAAAGGGGTTGTCTCCAGGGTTGAACCAACACAATATGTACATGGTGCAACCCAGCTGTTGGCAATACAGATTGATGCTGCTATAAATCCAGGGAATAGTGGGGGCCCAGCTATAATGGGTGACAAAGTTGCAGGAGTAGCATTTCAAAACCTTTCTAATGCAGAGAACATTGGGTAAATATGTCCATGTTAGTATATTTGTAATTTTATTTGGCATAAGTCAGCACCTAGGTGTTTAGCACTTTAGCTCGAATTGGCTTACGTGATAGAATTTCATTTTGGCAAAGTCACTGTTTATTATCATTGGCTAGGACAGCTGAACATTGTTCTTTAGGTCTAGCTTTTTTAGGAGCTACTCATTATTTGATTTGTTAGGCTATGATTTTGATATTTTGTTAAAAGGTGCAGCTTAATGCATTATTCCAGGCTGAATCATTGGAGCACATACAACCTTAAATCTTTTGAAAATATGATCTTCCATTGGTTACTTTAAGATATTGATTTTTGTCTATTTGCAGTTACATTATTCCTGTCCCTGTGATAAAGCATTTCATAGCGGGTGTTGAAGAAACTGGAGAGTATGTTGGATTCTGCTCCATGGGTCTGTCCTGCCAACCAACTGAAAATGCACAACTTCGGGAACACTTTAAAATGTGTCCTGGTTTGACAGGGGTACTTGTTAGTAGAATTAATCCAATCTCTGATGCATATAAAGTTCTGAAAAAGGATGATGTCATCCTTTCATTTGATGGTGTGCCCATAGCAAATGATGGATCAGGTACATTTCAACTTGTCCCTCTTCCTCTCTGATTTCTTTGTGGGGTGCTTATAGATACTCCAAGCTTTCTGATTACCTGGCTGATTCTTTGTCCATAGTATTTCATGTTCCTTGCATAAATGAATATACAATCTTGCTTGACATTTATTGCTGGTGAAAAATCAGTCTAATGTCCATGATCTTAATTGAGTGCCTTGTTTATATTGACAGTCCCCTTCCGAAATAGAGAGCGCATAACATTTGATCACTTAGTCTCTATGAAGAAACCCAATAATACTGCTCAAGTTAAAGTGTTGAGAGATGGCAAAGAGCATGAGTTCATTGTTAGCCTTCGTCCAGTAAGTAAATTTTCCCCAACAGATCATTGTAACATAGTATGCAACAACTGATATTGCTCTGAGGGGACAACTCGTGCTGATATTCAATGTATTTAATTGATGTTGCTCATATGCGAGAATGGATAATGACTTGTGTTCAATCAGAACCAAAAGGGGAATTATTAGGTGATGGATATCATGATGGTGTTCATATTTCCAATAATGTTGTGATTCACATACTCTAGTGGAATTGCTACACTATGGAACTTCCAAGTGAGAAGTGATTTTAGGCACGAAATTATTCTGCTCGTTAGTTGGTTAAGCTCCTGAAATTTGAAAACGAAAATATTTCATTGCTGGAGCATATGGTATGGTATCTCTTCTGTATTTTGAGCATCTGATGTTCTGGCATTTAGGTATAATTTCTTTCACTTGCAGTTACAGCCTCTTGTTCCAGTTCATCAATTTGATAAGCTTCCAAGTTATTTCATTTTTGCTGGTCTTGTCTTTATACCATTGACACAACCGTATCTCCATGAGTATGGAGAAGATTGGTATAATACATCGCCACGTCGATTGTGTGAACGAGCACTTAGAGAGCTGCCCCAGAAGCCTGGTCAACAACTTGTTATACTATCTCAGGTACTAAGATTTCTTGCTATTTTAGAGTTTCAGGTTCAAACCTTGTTATCAATCGGGAAAAAAAAAAAAAAGGAGTAATTTGACCATGAATTCTTTCTACCTCTTATCTTCACTCTGGTTAGGTCCTACAGTGTTAGCAGATTAAATTGATTGCTAAGAGCATATAATGTTTATGCAGAGGCTGTAGAGCAACACCATATTTTTTATCTTTCCAACATTTTATTTCACCTAAAACTAACACACTGAATTTGATAAGGTGCTAATGGATGACATCAATGCGGGCTATGAGCGCCTTGCTGATTTACAGGTATTTTACAACCGTTGTTTGCATCTAGGTCTTTCCAAGCATTGAGCTAATTTTCAGTAATCAAGTTTTTGTCATATTTTAATAATTTTACAGGGTTGATGGTTGGTTGATAAAGCTATATTGTTTTTTTTTTTATTCCTGAAATAAATTGCTTTTATTCATCTAATAGTCTCCATTCAGATGTACCAAAAAGGCAACTCACCAAAAGGGAACACGGATATTTACAATTCTTAATATTGTTCTGTTATGGAATTCCACGATTTCATCTAAATGATTTTGAGCAGCTGCTTTTCAAGTGTGCTTTGTCTTTGTGCTCATATATCTTTATCATATATCCACTAGGGCAATAATTGGTCCATTTTGCACTTTGCAGGTGAAGAAGGTCAATGGCATAGAAGTGGACAATTTGAAACATTTGCAACAACTTGTGGAAGATGGTAGGAAAGAGAGTGTAAGATTTGATTTGGATGATGAAAGGGTGATTGTTTTGAACTATAATGTGGCAAAAATAGCCACATCTCGTATACTAAAACGCCATAGAATATCAGCTGCCATGTCCAGTGACCTTATCAACGAACAAAGTGTATTGGATATTGAGCTTGCTAGTTCAAAGTGAGACTTACACTATTTTTGATTGACTTTATTAATTCAAATGTTGGTTTAAATATCACTGAAATTTTTAATATTTTGACTTGTTTTAAATATTTAGTTTGATTCGTTTATATTAATTGTGATGTTTATAAATTGTTGGAGTGTAATGAATTGGTGCTTCTAAAATCAAGCTAAACAAAACTTTCATTGGCGTCTGCATCGTATATATTTACAAATGTTGTATCTACGGTATCTGCCTGAATATTTGTGTTGGTTCAACAATATGTGTGAGAGGGGTTGTGCTGTGGGGGTGTGGGGTTCTTTTAGGTGATCAATTTTCACTAAGCCAACAATTAAGGGACAAGTTCATGAAGGGATGACCCCAATACAAAAAACTCAGTACTGTTAAAAAGTTAAGTGATATCAAAGGATTCAAATACTCTTTCTCAACTCATTTAGCTAAATTGTGGATTATAAGTACTTTTAGAACTTGGATACACCTATTGTCTAACTAATTCAGAACAAAAGTCAAGAAAAAGAAAAAATATTGCTCGTCATTGGTTCCAACATGAGGCAAATATAAGTGTATTACCTATACGATAACTTGGGTTTGATCAAACTAATTAAGAGGGTATTATATATAGCATATAAAACCTTTAAAAATACTTCTGAAATTTATAAATTTTGTTTAGTGTAGTAATACATTCTTGTAATTTGATCATACGAGTACATCTCATAAGTGCTTTCATAATTTCAAAATTTCAAGTATTTCATAAATCTTTTTTCAAAACAATATAGGTTATGTTTTTTGTTTGATTTTATTATGTGTTTTGGGAGAATGAATTATTGGAGAATGTAAAAGTTGTTTTTTTTGTATGTTTGTTAATATTTTGGGGGAGATATTTTTTTACTGCAGCAGTCAAATCAATGCTTTTTTGTTAGGTTTGTGGGGGTGAAAATGGAATTGAGTGATTATTTTAATATTAGAATAATAATAAAATACATATAATATATATATATATCACTATAAGAAAACACCCCTTCACTAATAGAAAATTTATGACGAAGAGGGTTCCGTCACTATTTGAAAATAATTGTGATGGATTTTTGATGGATTACTAACGAATTTAATAAAATGGGCAAAAATATATATTAGTCATGATACTTGTGACGGATATGAAAACTATAATTGATATGAAGAGTTCGTCATAAATTTTATAACTTCAATAAGATTTTTCGATCTGTGATAGAAATTCCATCACAAAATTCATTTTGTGACGTACTTTATTTCCATCACAAACTAATTAGTGACAAAGCATATACTAATGGATTTATAAATAAATCCATCACAAAATGATAGATCTCATTAAATTTATGATGGACTTATTTTACAAATCCGTTAGTATATGCTTTGTCACTGATTAGTTTGTGACGAAAATAAAGTGCGTCAAAAAATTAATTTTATGATGGAATGTCTGTCACAAATCGAAAAATCATATTGAAGTTATAAAATTTGTGACGAACTCTTCATATCAATTTATAGTTTTCATATCCGTCACAAGTATCATGACTAACATATATTTTTGCTCAATTTATTAAGTTCATTAGTAATCCATCAAAAATCCATCACATTTGTTTTCAAACAGTGACGGAACCCTCTTCGTCATAAAATTCTTGTTAGTGAAGGGTAGTTTTCTTGTAGTGTATATAATATATATATGTATATATTGGAGAATGTGCATTTTGAAGAAAAAATGAGGATATATTTGGTTATGTTTCCTCCGAACATATGTTTGGATATGTTTGGTTATTGTTCCCAGGAAACACAACCAAACAAAGCCATAGTATTTTATAAACTCAAAAATTATTTTATAAGAATAACTTGTAGAACATTCTAAATAAAGGGGCACTTATTAAAAAGTACCAAAACCACTTTTCAAATTCATGTTCAGTCCCCACTTGAATTTTAATAGAATGAACTCCCTAGTTTTGTTAAAATTTTAGAGATCACTCCCTACCCACTTGATTTGGCAAAAATACCCTTAAGTACAATATTTTTCACTCATTTTCCTCACTTCTTTTCTATCCACACAACCAAACACCATTTATCTCCATTCCCAAACACTAAACCCCACCTTCATCTTTCATCATCAGAAGAAAGAAAAAAAAAAAAAAAAAAAAAAAGTCTAAGAAGCAAATTGAGCTTGACAGCGCGAACAAGGAACCCGACGACACCACCACCACTAGCGCGACCACTGCATTTCCACCTTCTTAATTTATTTTCATCATTTTCTGGTTATTTTCTCGGTTTATTTTCATTCTTCCCAGTTTATTTTCTCAGTTATTACCAGGTCATTCTCTCCATCTTGTATTTTTTTCTTAATCAGCAAAAAGAGTGTTTGCCGGAGATGTCGATATGAAGAAGGAGATGAATTTTGAAGAACTTAGGACTTATTGGAATTGTAGTAGTATATAATCTGTTTATGTAAAGTATATTTTACAAGAAATTATAATACAAAATATTCAACCTTTCAGTACATTTTAAAAGAAATAGTAGTATATAATTTGTTTATCTAAAGTACATTTTACAAGTGATTGTAGTACAAAACGTTCAACCTTTCAATAAATATTATCTGAAACTGGTAGTATACAATTTGTTTATCCAAAGTACATTTTACAAGCAATTACAGTACAAAATATTCAACCTTTTAGTACACATTATCTAAAAGTAGTAGTATATAATCTGTTTATGTAAAGTATATTTTTCAAGTAATTGCAGTACAAAACATTCAACATTTCAGTACACATTACTAGAAGTGGTAGTATATAATCTGTTTATATAAAGTATATTTTACAAGCAATTCTAGTACAAAATATTCAACTTTTTAGAATATATTAGTATAAGTGGTAATATATATGAAAAGTACATTTTACAACCAATTGTAGTACAAAATATTCAACATTTCAGTACACATTATCTAAAAGTAGGAGTATATAATCTATTTATGTAAAGTACATTTTACAAGGAATTGTAGCACAAAACATTCAAGTTTTATACTTCAACCTAAAATTGTACTCTATTATTTAAGTTTTATACTTCAAGTGTTCTACTAATTGATTATCCAAAATTGTACTGCAATTGCTAGCGTCTTATACTTCAAGTGTTCTGGAATTGTACTTCTTTTTATATAAAATTGTACTTCATTTATCTGAATTGTACTTTATTTTATACTTCATTTTACATAAAATTGTACTCTATTATTGAATTTCTATACTTCAAGGGTTTTATTTATTAATTATCCAAAATTGTACTGCAATTACTAGAGTTTTATTCTTCAAGTATTCTAAAATTGTACTTCTTTTTATATAAAATTGTACTTCATTACCTAAAATTATACTTTATTTTACATAAAATTGTACTCTATTATTTAAGTTTTATACTTCAAGGATTCTACTAATTGATTATCCAAAATTGTACTGCAATTGATGGCGTCTTATACTTGAAATGTTTTGGAATTGTACTTCATTTTTTATAAAATTGTACTTCGTTTATCTGAAATTGCACTTCATTTTACCTAAAATTGTACTCTATTATTGAAGTTCTATACTTCAAGTGTTTTATTTATTGATTTAGCATGAAAATGTAGCATGTGCATGTTGTCCGAGATATCAGTGCTTTCAATAAGGGAGATTTATACTTGATTTCGGGATATATGTACTTCATTGCGGTAATTATGTACTAGATTTAGAGTGAAAAGATAGCATGTGCATGTTGTCCGAGAGCATGAACAAATGTGTGAGATATTACTAGGGGTTGGCGTTCGGATCGGGTAGGTCGGGTTCGGGTACCCAATTTTTTGGGTAGCAATTGTAGCTACCCAACACCGACCCGAAATTGTCGGGTACCCGACATGATTTTTTTTAAAAAAAATAATTTAAATATTATCTAAAAAGTCTAAAAAGAAGAAAAAAAAAAAAAGGAAAATGAACTTTGGCCTCTGTTAGACTAACAGAGGCAAAAGGCCAAAGCTTGGCCACTGTTAAGTGTTAACAGTGGCCAAATATTGGATATAATAAGCATTTAAATTATATATTTATGTATAATAAATATCTTTACATATATTATATATTGGATATATTTAGATATATATGTATTTTATATACAATACATATAAATATACTTATTATATATATTATATATAATATATATTTATTTATATATAAATTAAAATTGGGTACCCGAACTACTCGATCGGGTAGGACTTCCTACACGATATTCGACCTGAAATTTCATTTGAGTAACGGGTACTCAATCCGCATTTTTTTTAAAATAAAAAACCCGACTCGATCGGGTCGGTACCCGAATTACTCGATCCGAACGCCCACCCTTAGATATTACTTCAATAAGGGAGATTTTATACAAAGTGTATTTCAATATAACACCATATATACATCGTTTGTTCTATATTTGTACTTCATTTATACTGAAAATATACTACCAGAGCATTAACAAATGTTTGAGATATTACTTCAATAAGGGAGATTTATACTTTATTTAAGGACAAACGATAGTCTCAAGATATTGTATTTGACCCTCACTATAATTATTAGAGACTAATTATTTAATTGCATAAAGTGTACTTCAACATAACATTATATATACTTCATTTGTTCTGTATTTGTACTTCATTTATACTGAAAATATGCTACCAGAGCATGAACAAATACATGAGATATTACTTCAATAAAAGAGATTTATACTTGATTTCAGGACATATGTACTTCATTGCGGCAATTATGTACTTGAGTTTTGTTTCATGAGTTGCCTTTTATTTCTTGGTAATTAACAACCAAAACTCTAAAAATGTGTGTAATATTTAGTATGGTATGAATAAAATAATGTAAAGTATTAAAGTGATAACCACTAGTGTTCAACGAATCAAAGTTATCATTCGTAGTATCCAAAGTATACTTATGCATTAAAAGTTGTAAACACATGAGCATTTGACAATTATATCCATCTTATCACCAGTACAAATATGTACTTCACCTAATTCGATAGTCTCAAAATATTGTACTTGACCCTCCCTACAATTATTAGAGCTAATTATTCAATTGCATAAAGTGTACTTCAACATAACACCATATGTACTTCATTTGTTCTGTATTTGTACGTCATTTCCCGCATATTATACTGAACATCGCTACAATATTTCACTTTAATTGAAGAATACTTCAACATAACGCCATATATACTTCGTTTGTTCTGTATTTATACTTCATTTCCCGCATATTATACTGAACCTCACTACAATATTTCACTTTAATTGAAGAATACTTCAACATAACGCCATATATAATTCATTTGTTCTGTATTTGTACTTGATTTCCCACATATTGTACTAAACCTCGCTACGATATTTCACTTTAATTGAATGGTGCTTCAACATAACATCATATCCATGTATATATAAAAAGGAGTCTTCTTCAATGCATCAAAATAATTTGACCCCATCTTGAATTTCACATGCTCCAATTTAGCCTGAAAATATTGGGGGAGCAACGAGAGCAGACCTCATTATGTCTTGCTTTTGCTGCAATCAAATAAAGAAAAATTAGTATATAAACAAATTATATACTACTACTTTCAGATAATGTGTACTGAAAGATTGAATATTTTGTATTACAGCTGCTTGTAAAATGTACTTCAGATACACAAATTATATACTACCACTCAGATAATGTGTACTGAAAGGTTGAATATTTTGTACTACAGTTGCTTCTAAAATGTACTTCAGATACTCAGATTATGTACTACCACTTTCAGCTAATGTGTACTGAATCTTGAATGTTTTGTACTACAATTACTTTTAAAATATACTTCAAATATACAGATTATATACTACTACTTTCAGATAATGTGTACTGAAAACTTGAATATTTTGTACTACAGTTGCTTTTAAAATATACTTTAGATACACAGATTATATACTATACTTTCAGATAATGTGTACTAAAATATTGAATATTTTGTACTACCATTGCTTCTAAAATGTACTTCAAATACTCAAATTATGCACTACCATTTTCAGATGATATATACTGAAAGGTTGAATATTTTGTACTACAGATATTTCTGAAATGTACTTTAGATACACAGATTATATACTACACTTTCAGATAATGTGTACTTAAAGCTTGAATGTTTTGTACTACAGTTATTTCTGAAATGTACTTTAGATACACAGATTATATACTACACTTTCAGATAATATGTACTTAAAGCTTGAATGTTTTGTACTACAGTTATTTCTGAAATTTACTTTAGATACACAAATTATATACTACACTTTCAGATAATATGTACTTAAAGCTTGAATGTTTTGTACTACAGTTGCTTCTAAAATATACTTCAGACAAACAGATTATATACTACCGCTTTTAGATAATGTGCACTGAAAACTTAAATCTTTTGTACTACAATTGCTTCTAAAATGTACTTTAGATACACATATTATATACTATACTTTCAGATAATGTGTACTGAAATGTTGAATATTTTTGTACTACAGTTACTTCTAAAATGTATTTTACACAAACAGATTATATACTACACTTTCAGATAATGTGTACTGAAATGTTGAGTATTTTTGTATTACAGTTGCTTCTAAAATGTACTTCAAATACACAGATTATATACTACACTTTCAGATAATGTGTACTGAAAGGTTGAGTATTTTTGTACTACAGTTGCTTCTAAAATGTACTTCAAATACACAAATTATATACTATACTTTCAGACAATATGTACTGAAAACTTCAATATTTTGTACTACAGTTGCTTGTAAAATGTACTTTACACAAACAGATTATGTACTACTATTTTCAGATAATTTCAATGTATAATTTCAGGTATAAGAAGTATAAATCCCAAGAAAGTGAAGTATAACTTTCATGCCTTTCAAGTGCAAATAAGAGATTTTTAAATATTACAACAGAAATAATATATATAAAAAATGAGTTAAAGTTTTTAACAACTAAAAAAGAGTTCAAACAAAGAAAGATGAGAAAATCTATTTGCAAAACTTATAAAACTGAAAAATACACACATTTGAAAGAAAGCAAAGTCCACTAAATGAGTAGCAGAAAACATACCTTTCTGAACCATGTTCTTTTCCTTATGTTTTTCCCTCCTTGTTGGTGCTCCTGATTGTTCCATTTTCACAAGTTGCAGAGTAGTTTGGCTTTTTTTTTTTCCCCCCTTCTTGCGTCGATTTCGTTTTTCCTTTCCTGGTCTCTCTTTCGTTCACAGCATTTTGTTGGCAGACGAGATGCTGTTTTTCGCGCCTTTTGTTCTTCAGAGGAGAAAACGGTTTCCAAACAAAAAAAAAACGTGCGTTTGAAGAAAAGTTGTCATTTGATGAAGTGGGAAGAAGAAAACCGCCATTTGCTGGTTTTTTTTTTTTGTTATTTTGGCTAAGTATAAGGGTATTTAAGTCTTTTTTAAATATTTGGGGAGTGATTCCTAAAGTTTTGAAAAAAGTAGGGAGTTTAGTGTTTAGAAAATCAAGTGGGGAGTAAAGTGTAAAATGAAAGTAGGATTAGGGATTTTTTTCTAATTAACCGCTAAATAAATTCAGCTATACACCCTCCAAATTAAGAATACCTTTCCACAATATAGTTGTGCAAACTAGACTAGCATGCAATAGAAAATATACGAAGGACTGGACAGGAAATAGACTTTCACTATAGTCCCAAGATTGCCATATTTGATATACTAACATGCCAGTAGTAGTCTATGCCATTTCTAGTTACCTCATCCACGAATAAAGTGTATTAGAAATTTAGCTTGCTAGTTCAAAGTATTTTAGGTTTAGTTAATTAATTCAAATGTTCATATTTTACATTTTTTTTTTTCATTTATTCTTTTATGTTAGGATAGCCTAAATTTTGATTTTGGTTTGTTTATATAAATTGTAGCGTCTATACAATTATTAAACTATAGTGCATTGATACTTCTAAAATTAAATCTTTTATAGGTATGCATCATATAGTTGGACAAATCTTATATTCTAACATGGCCATATCATATGTGTGTGTGAATATTTCTATTAGTTCAACCGTATTTGTGTAGAGAAGAGAGGGAGAGTGTGGCAAGGAAGTTTAGGAGCTAAATTAAGACAATTGATGGGAGAAATTAAAGGAAGACCATACTACCTGAAAACATCACCACAAATTTCCACGCTCGTTGCGGCCAATGCTTCAATCCTAGAGGCCCATATTCTTTATCCCTCCACATATATATATGTCTCCTCATTCCTCCTCTTCAATCACACATCTCATTCCTTCTCTTCTCTTCTTTTCCTTTTCTTGTGCTTCAGTTTTGACAGGCATGGGCAGGCCTAATTTGTTGTTTTTTGCACTTTTTTCCACACTTATTCTTCTTGTTCACTCTGAGGATCCCTACTGGTTCCACACATGGAATGTTAGTTATGCCACCCTCTCCCCTTTGGGTGTCCCTCAACAAGTTATCACCATCAATGGCAAGTTCCCTGGCCCTTGGATCAACTGCACTTCCAACAACAACATTGTTGTTAATGTCTTCAACAACCTCGACGAGCCTTTGCTTTTCACCTGGAATGGGATTCAGCAGAGGAAGAATTCCTGGCAAGAGGGAACTTTAGGCACCAACTGCCCCATTCAGCCAGGCACCAACTTTACTTACAAATTCCAGGTCAAGGATCAGATTGGCAGCCATTACTACTACCCCACCACCGCCCTCCACCGCGCTGCTGGCGGCTATGGCCCTCTTACTATCCACAGCCGTGATCTGATCCCTGTTCCCTTCCCCTGGCCGGAGGCCGAGTTTAATGTTCTTGTGGGCGATTGGTATACTAAAGGCCATGCCACTTTGAAGAAGTTGTTGGACAGTGGGCGCACTCTTGGCAGGCCTGTTGGAGTTATTATTAATGGGAAACATGGTAAGGGAGATGCAACTGATGAGCCCATGTTCTATATGTATCCTGGAAAGACCTACAGATATAGATTTTGCAATGTGGGAATGAAAAACTCCATCAATGTTCGGATTCAAGGTCACACCATGAAGCTGGTGGAAATTGAAGGATCCCACACAGTGCAAAATATCTATGATTCCCTTGATGTCCATTTGGGCCAATGCTACTCTGTTTTGGTCACTGCTGATCAATCACCTAAGGACTATTACTTAGTTGCCTCGACACGGTTCACCAAGACCGTGCTTACCTCCACTGCCATCATCCACTACAACGGCAGCAACACCCCTGCCTCGGAGGTGCTGCCAGAGGCGCCGGTGGGGTGGGCCTGGTCACTCAACCAGTTCAGGTCCCTAAGGTGGAACTTGACCGCCAGTGCTGCCAGGCCTAATCCTCAGGGCTCATACCACTATGGGAAAATCAACATCACACGCACAATCAGGATTGTCAATTCAGCCAGCAGTGTTGATGGGAAGCTCAGATATGCTATTAATGGAGTCTCACATACTGAGACCGAGACCCCGTTGAAGTTGGCTGAATACTTTGGGGTTGCAGACCAAGTGTTCAAGTACAATTTGATTAAGGATGAACCAGCAGAAAATGCAGGTGACAAGATCATCATTGCTCCCAATGTGGTCAATGGAACTTTCCGCAACTATGTCGAGATCATACTCGAAAACCATGAGAAGAGTGTCCAATCATGGCACATGTCTGGCTATTCTTTCTTCGCCGTTGCGTAAGTACTACTATTACATACATATCTGACACATGCTTGTACAGAAAACAAAAATCCCTTATATGTGAGAGATACCTACAAACTCATGTATGATTTTTGCAACAGGATTGAACCGGGAACATGGACGCCAGAGAAAAGGAAGAACTACAATCTGTTGGATGCAATTAGTAGGCACACAATCCAGGTATATCCCAAATGCTGGGCAGCCATTATGACCACCTTGGACAATGCAGGCATGTGGAACTTTAGGTCCCTTCTGCTAGAGAGACAGTATTTGGGGCAGCAGTTCTACTTCAGCGTCCTCTCTCCAGCACGATCTCTTCGCGACGAATACAACATGCCTCCGACGATGCTGCTCTGTGGAATTGTCAAGAACATGACAATGCCGGCTCCCTATATGTAATTTATTCATTCCAACTTTCTACTGCAGCCTGAATTTCACCAGAGTTGATGTGATTTTTCAAAGCTGAGTGGAAATTTTTGAGGGCTGCTAAAAGCTATAAGAATAAATGGAGCTATATAGTTATAAGTATAGTGTCAGGACACATTATGCATACAAGTTTCAAGAATGAAACTTGAGATCTTAGAATTACACCCCATGTAAGAAAAAGTGAAAGAAGAGGAGTAGAGGGGTGGTAGTTTATTGATTTGGGGCAAACCTTAAGTTTTGGTTGATTTGTAGGTTTTGTAGTTTGTCTTAATTTCTCCATTGTTTTTTGTGTCATCTTCATCTTTCTTGGTTGAAATATCATGTAATTCATTGTGAACAAGCAGAGAGTACATGCATATTGCTACTTTATAAATAAAAAATTGATTATTTGTTGCCATGAAATTGCTGCTATTTTTTTTCCCTATATTTACATACGTACACAGACTGAACATTTATTAGAGTTTAAACATCGAATCATACGAATATAAATATGAGATCGATGTCATTGGACTAATTGATCATTCAATTGCTGTTAAGTTTAGTAGCAAAATTATTTGTTCGATTTTGATTTGAAACATGCTTTACAATTCAATGTTTAGGGGGAAAAAAGAAAAGAAAAAAAGAATTGAAAAGTCACTAAAATTGGAATTTCTTGAAATGGAGTTCCTAGTTCTGCTCCTAATTGTGAAGGATGGAAAACATGAAAAACTTCTAAAAATTTAATGGAAACAATGGAGAATTAATAGATTTCCACATATTATTTCTATAGTGTACATTAATTTTACTTGTGGTACTCAAATTGGCTTGCTTCAAGAAACTGGTAAAAAGAAAAGAAAAAAAAAAGGACAATAACTTGGTGGAATTTTAGAATTATTTGTCACATCCCTTAAGGATTATTTCATCCCCCCACCAATTGCCTCGGCAACATTCTGATGTGATTAAGTAGCTTTCAAGATATAATGGAGCTTAATGTTTAATTTTTCTTCTTATTTTTTCCTTTTTCCTTTTTTTTTTTTGGTTTTGCTATTAAGGGAAAAAAATAAATCAAAGTATCAGACACGACATTATTAGTATTATATATAATATTATTATTTTCTCCAACGATTCATAATTAATTTGGATATATACCAAATTGAATTAGAAAGTTCCTAGAAAATATGTTCAACTAATTAATAGTTCAGGTTCTCAAATTGATAGTAAAATAAAAAGAAAACAAATAAACTCACTCTTACATATAGGATTCATATTAGATTTATACATGTAATACAATATAACATTTTAGTATCTGCTAATTAACCCTACATGTAATACAATATAACATTTTAGTATCTGCTAATTAACCCACTTGCTATCAGAAAATATTGATGCAATGTCACCAAAAAAAAATTCTAAATTTAGTGACAAAAAATAAGTGATAAATGTAAAAATTATCGCTAATGACAAATAATAAATGACAATAACTTTTATTATATCATAATTATATTTTTTAAGTAACAATAATTTTTAATTTATCATAATATAGTTTAATAATAACATTAGTGTTATAAGTCATCACTGTTGGCAATTTATGACACATGTATAATGACAACCTGGTGACAAATTAAAATAGAAAATGACAAATTTAATCTCGTAAGTGTATAATGAAAATCTCATTATTTCCTTTTCATAATCATTTAGAGTAACATCATTTAAATACACATATGTAGAATATATTTACCATTAACATATAGTTATTTCAAAAGGCATGGAATATAAATGTTTTTAATTAATATTCATTGCCTTATTTGATTTTTTTCGAATAATGATATAATACTATAAATTCTAAAGTTTTTTGTTATATGACATAATTTATAATAAACCGCACTAAAAACTTCACAAATATCCATCACATCGCATAAGTAAATTGAACTTCATTATGCCAATTATAATACGTATTACTTTTATTTTAAGTTCAAGTATAAAATCTATGAATAAAGAATATCTATTATTTGATATATGTTATATGCTACATAATCGAAGTTGAGTAAACACAAGAGAGTAGTTACAGAAATTTTCATTTCACAAAAATTAATTTTCATTTACGCCATTTCATGAATATCTTGCACTTGTTCCTTTGGGTATCAAAGAATTTATTTCACCCAAAATAAAACTACTTGGCATGCATCTTAGTCCTTATAACATGAGATGGTAAAATTTTTTATACTTGAAACATACAAATATTTTTTATTTTTTCAGAAAAAAAAAAATATCTATGTTGAAATGTTCAACTAAAGGAATTTGTTAAAAAGAAAAAAAAATACGAATACATAATTGTACAAGTAAAATGTGAATTTTTTTTTAAATAGTCCGCAACTTAAAGTACATATTATTTTATGTTAATTTACGAACACATTACATTTTAGTACCCATACAATATGTTAAGTTTTAAATAAGATTTAAAATATTTTCTTTTTCCATCAAAATGAAGAATTATGCATAAAGAATATTTAATAGATATACATCAACCCACATAATGTGAAAAAAAATATGAATATTTCTCAAAAGCTCTATGATCAACGGGTTAAAAATAAATGGAGTAGTTGTTAGCCAGCAAAAATCCACTATTTTTTTATTCTTTCTCTTAAAAGAAATTGTATGTTTACATAATAGGCTTAGCATTGTACCTATTATAGCTCATTTTCAAAATAGCTCAACATGCATTAATTGATTAGCTAATTGAAAATTTTTGATCTGTTAGGATAAAACTTTTGAGTCAAAAAGCCACAAGAAATGTGCTAAAATAGTTCTCTCCTATTCTTGAACAATAGTAGTACAAATATTTCCAGCCTCCACAAGGCCAATTGGACAATCTTGCAGATTAAAACCATAATCCATAGGCTACTCTATACAAATATCAAATTATAGCAAACTAGTTGGCCTCCAAAATTACAAAATAAAAGTGTATTTCTATCAAACTACAAAATTTTACAGCTGAGATATGATAAAAGAACAGTTATCTTCCTTTTCTATGGGGATATATTCATTATCTCTAAGAGTTTCAAAAATATGAGAAAGCACAAGTTGGAAGCAATGGAAAAGAAAAAAGACTATGGAAAGGGAAAGAAACAAAAATGATCCTTCTGTAAATGCACCACCAGGTAACTGACCAGTACAGACATCCATTTGTGAATATACAAAAACTCTCCAACCTTGAGAAACAGTTGAAGTCCTATGGCAAGAGTGTGCTCAATTGCATGCTGAAAAGATCTGCAAGGGCGCCACGGATTTCCATCTGAAAAGGGAAAGATTTATGTTCAATTCCATATCTTGATGAGAAACTACTTCAGGTAGCATATAAAATTGGGTTCGAAAGCAACGGCTTTAGATAAGGAAATTGTGTTCAAAAGCAACGTGGCCCAAGATAAACAGGGCTGGTTCAGGGAGATTTAGGCACAGTCGACTTTTGACTAAAATCTCAAGATTTGAATAGAAGATGAGACAGAGAATGGAATAGCCATCGGAACTTTTTTTATTTCCTAATTGACTATGAAAATAGAACTTGCAAAAGTTTCTTAGTTAAAGGAGTTACCTGGTCACAGCAGATTAGTTTTGTAATGGAAGGATAAAACTCTCTGAGGTGATTTCTGAAAATCTGGGGGTTCATTTGGCACATACCTTTCAGCACCTGGAAAGACCATGAATTGTCACTTAAGCTGTTGAAAAAGGAGAAATTGCAGAAAATCAAATGAAATGCTTTCTTGTGAGTCAAATATTTCCTGATATCTGGCTATGCTAGAGCATAGAAATGGGGAGAAAGATTGTAGATGTATCCAGTTAACCACTGCTTTTTCCTTTAAACTTCTTATTCATCGTCACTTCTCTTGCCTAATATGCACTACACAAACAAATTTCTGTGTTCTTGAAGTGTACAGACAAACAATATCTGGATTTTACACCATCAATGTAATAATTTATGTATCTGCAGCCAACCATAAATAAGTTTAATTGTTTTGCTAAAGTGACTCTGACAGTCCTGGAAGAGAGAGAAGATCCTGGCTAGAACTTATCATGATCGAACCATGTGAGGCAGCCGATTGGATTCCAATACTCTCCAGTAATAGAATTGTGATTTTTGTATCCCAGATTGAAAGAATCAACAGAAGAGAACTAAAATTATAAAAAATAGCATTCTCAAAATTATTTTTGGTGCTGATTGAGGACTTAGAAAGACAACAAAGAGGACATGCTTAAGCCAAACCACCAAGCCAAAAGTTCAGGGAGAAGCTATTTCAGCATATCATATATCCAAATAAAACCTAACTCAACAAAGCGTCAATATGCACTTCTGCTCTCAAATAATTTTTATTTAAAGTCATTGGTGTACAAGTGACCTAAGTCTGGGTATCTACTTTCCAGTCTGGTGCACATATTGGATTTCAAGTCACATCTATACTAGTGATGATGACCCTTAAGCTCGACTCAAGTTTATCACAGCATTTGATGCCAACAATCACATCCCGGAGTACACCAACTTCCTGCTGCACTTAGCATTTAATATATCTTTAGCCCCTTCAACTCCACCTCCTCCCGTCTGCCCACCGTGGGGGCAAAAAAGTAAAAGAAATGGAAGAAACAGAAAACAACATGAAGAGCCTACAAACTTCTTTTCTGAATGGCAATCCACAGATTTAAGGAAACATTATATGGCATAATTCATACCTTCACAATTATGGGAGAACGAAGTTCTAAAACTCGATGAACATCCATATTACTTGTCTCTTCCCTTGTAGATTGAAAGTTAGATGCCTCTCTCAACACCTGTTCACAAAAAGAGACAAGCTTTTCTTCAGCAACTTCTTCAAGTTTCTCTTCTTTGACTGCTTCCTCTTTATGAACATTAACTGCTGCTGTTGTCTTTTGCAGGATATCTAGATAGATGCAAGTTCCAGCCAACTCCTGGCGGAGAAGATTCAGCGGTGGTCTATACAGGAAAAGGTTTTTGGGTTACAAAAGAATAGTCTCATGGAAGTAACCAAGTAAAGCATGGCTAAAAAACAGTAATTTCTAAGTCAAGGCATGTATTAGCCAACCTTTCAGCAGGAATTTGGTGCATACGCAATCTGAGGTTGGTATGTGAATTGTATGAAGCAGCAAACTCCAACACACAGAACAAAATTTCCATCAATGTGATTTTCTGTTGTGCATTTAACTTGTTCCAGAATTTCTTCTGCAAGTTGAAAAATGTCACTAAACACATGTTACAAATATATGCTCACGGCATGTTAGCAATAGGTACTCATCGTGAATCCATCACACCACTAATGGATAGAAGGCTCATCTAGGGGTGTAAACGAGCTGAGCCAAGCCCGAATCTAGTAGGCTCAAGCTCGGCTCGTCTATTAATTTGCGAGCTCAAGCTCGAGCCAACCTTGGTCAGGCCTAAACAAGTAAACTCAAGCTCGACTCGTTGGAATAGACAAAGGCTCGGTGAGCCTTATCGAGCTTGACTTGATAAGGCTCGTCATAGAGAAGTAGAAAAACTCGATTCGTATAAGCTCAGATGAGCTCGAGCTTGAGCTTGTATAAGTTTGGATTAATTCGAGCTCATTTAGACTTAAAACAAAATCTATAATGATAAAAATTTTAAATAATTTTGTGATATATTTTTCTAAAAATAAAAACCCAAATTATTATTATTATTATATAGGCCTAGATTGTAATTATATATGTATATATATAATAAAAAAGCTCGTTTAGGCTCGCGAGCTTTTTGAGCCAAATATTATTGAGCTCAGCTCAGCTCATCTGACTGACAAGTTTGAGCTTGGCTCGGCTTGGGCTCGACAAGATCGAACTGAATACGAGCTTTCATCAAGTCGAGTCCGAACCGTTTGCGAATCGTCTCATATCATTTACACCCCTAGGCTCATCGATATGCAACTTAGCATTAGTTTCATCTGTCTGCATGTGTACAAGTACATTAATGTTAAGAGATGAATCGTGTTAACAACACTTCCTGAACTTCTAATGAATATGAAGAACATTCACAAGGAAAAAAAGGTTGGAGCAAACAGTAACTGTGTCATGATTTTACAAGTCTACAGGCACAACATGCCTGGGCAATTGAGACATAAGCAAATGCGGTTGATTTTGACATCTGAAAAACAAAAGATAAAAATCTTTAATCCAAAAATCAGCTAAGCAAGAAAATGATTCTTCATACCTGAATACCATCAATTGCACCTAGAAGCAACAGCTGTGTCATGCATTTACTCCTAATGATTCCCAACATTGGACTTTCATCCTCTTCTCTGGTTTCAAGTTCCATAGTAGCATCAGAAAACTAGAGAACAAGCAAAGAAAAGGTCAAAATTTTGAACACATTTAAGGATCATATGGTACTCTAATAAAGCATTTTAGTAATGCAAATGATGCATCAGAACAATAGAATACCTTTCATGATCACCTGTCTTTCGACAACCAAGCTAGTAATTTCATAGCCAAAAAAAAAAAACCAAAGCAAAGATCAATAGGTTTTGCAATTTACAGAACTCATTCAATCTCCACATCAGTTTGATGGCTGGTTAGTTAAGGAAGGCCACAATTCATCTCCAAAATCAATGATTGATGCAATTAGGGGTTTTATCCACATAGAATTCACAACAGATTTTAGAATGCTCGCGATTTAACACTCGTATTGCTTCAAGCAAACTGTAATATGAAGTCAAGTTTGTACACACTCCTGGCCATGGAGTTCATTAGAACTCTTCAAAAAGCAATTCCATCATGGAGAACATTTGGACCATATAGCAGCAAACTGTGATTGGGAAATAGGAAACAGAAATGCATTTTGGCTTGGCTTTTGTGTCAATCAATGTTACTCCTGTAAGTTCTGATAATGATCAATGAAGAGCTCCAGAATCCAGTAAGCCCTATCTTACTCCTGTCAGGGACCAAAAAGTTAAAGACTTACGTGATCATGTGGGGCCATTTGCTTTTCTAGTTCACCATAGGGCTCGATACACCCCCATGTGTCTAATTCTCAGGACTTTTGCATCATGAAACTTGCAGTTCAAGAAATTTTCGGTTTAAGAGCATTCTAGGAATCAACCCACCCATAGCCTTTGTTGTCGTTTCCTTTTTACTGCAGAAAGTTTGCATGCCTAATGTTAGAATATTTTTCAATGCCTACTCTTATTTTATTTTATTTATTTTAGGTACGGATTATATATGTATCCTTCTCATTTTTTTTAGTCTGACCCTATTTCCACATATATATATATATGAGAGATAGAATTCCTCAATATATCAATAAGAAATCTAACTCCTTTTCTTTCCCCACCGCCAGGCCACCTGCTGCCCTCTCCGCTGTCTGTGTCCACCTAAGATCCCCTCAATTTCTGTGTCGGATTCTCCCCCCCCAAAAAAAAAAAAAAAAAGAGAAAAAAAAAGGTTTGGCTATTATGATTTGGTAAAATCTCATCCTGATTTCTATTTGGTTTTCACAACTATTGATTTTTGTTACATTTTGCCATTGTTATATCGTGCTTTCTGTCTGGTTCTATCATTCCTACATATTAATCTTTGTCTACTTCTGTTACGGCCAGGCTATCTTTGTGTACTATTTTCACACCTATATAGAATCTCGTCATAATCTCACCCTGTCAGAGACCAAGTGCTCTAAAAAATATTTGGTTTCTCTGCTTATTCAGATTCTAAGGATCCTCAACTTGAGGAGGAACTCAGAATATGTTAATGTAATAAAGACACCCTCCTTTTTTGGTATCTGTATTTTGTATAACAAGGCAAGCATGATGGATAGATTTTCTCGACTTGAGGGGGAGTCTTGAAAACTTTTCAGTATTTGTCGTAATATTTACTGTATCTCTTTGAACATTTTTAGTGTCTAGTTATTTAGTTGAATTTATGTAGAATCATATATGTTCAAGCCTTTAGGGGTGACCTATAATGGGTTGCAAATGATTTCTTCAAGAAGATGGTTATCTGTTCCAAACAGCTTCTTTTCGCTTCCCTATGGTCTGATCCTTTCCATAGGTGCTGCCCCATGGTCCCAGAAGTGAGTGAAAGAAGGGTTTTGCTCTTGATCTATCTGCTCCAGAAAGAGATGTATGGCTCACTGGTCAATAATAAAATTCTAAAGGAATAATAGTCACACATGGAGATACCTTGTTGCAAGGCTTCTCTGTAAGAGCATGCAAAAGTTATTTCATTCTTATACTCTAATCCTATTCCCATCTCTCAATACTTCATTGAAGTACCATCCCTCTTCTAACACTTAAATAACCACATAACTGTCCTTTGGCATACAAAGCAGCATGATAAGAGCTTTCACATTTACACAATGACAAAGTTTTGTACACTGAAGCAAATCCAAAGGAAAGATGTCATAAATGCACAACTAAAATAGCCAGAACATATCCATACATCATCAAAACTATAAATTCAACACCAACCTTGGATGGAGAAGATGGCACCACTACATCAGATGTAAGATTCTTTGGTTTCGATGTAAAACTTCTCAAAAACAGGTTGTCCTTCATATTTCCCATAATTTTTTGCCCTAATGTTTGACTGCGTTGAAGGTCTTTACCATCACTAGGTCTCATTGCTCTTCCAGATGGTGATGGCGTGCCTGCAGAAAGGCATGTCACTCTCAAAAGGTTTTGAATAGTTCTAAAATTTTTGAACTTATAATTTATTTACCATGTCGATTTGCAACTCGTTACCCAAGAAATTTTTGTATAACATATTAATACACTAACCTTCAGATGCTTCTGTATCAGATAGGTGCACTGTTTCTTGATTGTGATCCATTGCATGTCCATCAATACTGGCGTTTAACGACCCTGTATCCCCATTTTTATAGACAGTATGGGGAGATACTGGTGAAGGACTGTCCAAGCCTCTTGACGACAATACTTTATGATGTTTCCTGTTCTCAAAACCCAGATCATTGAGGAGCTCCAGAGGTTGAGTTGTGTATGAAGCATCCCTGCTCAAAATCAATCAGAAAGGTGTCACTGAAATAGCATAATAAAAAAAGGGGGAATGCAATTCGAAATTGTATCATCAAAATCAAAAGAAACAGAATTGTGTGTGTGTGTGAGTGTGTGTGTGTGTGCACAAGAGAGAGAGACGGAGAGTATACCTTATACTTTTCAACAAAGTATCCCAGTCATGGGCACTGAACTGATATCCTCCAACATCAATGAGATGCACTAATGCACCCATGGCGATTGAAACAACTGATTGATCAGTTTTCTTTGCACAATCCAACAGTAAACTGAGCAGTGAGGGCAGCATAAAACACACATCCTATGTAAATGAGACATCAATTATCAGGAAACTAATTTAATGTCATGGGTTTCAAATCTATGAAGGCTGATGGAATCAGCAACATAGGTTCCAAAGCAAACAGAGTAAATGAAAATGCATTTCTTAATATTGTTTCTGAACCTTCAAAGTAAAAACTCAATAGATTCACCAATAAGATAGTAATACTGCACCACTGCTTGCCCCCACCATAAGGATAAGGAGAACCGACAAGGTAATAAATAAAGCAATATTTCTCACCCAGCAGATGTTATTTTCAAAAGGTAAACCTAGAAGTGCACTTACGCATGGAAATTCCAGTTCATGAAGTTGATTTTGACAGGGCAGTATGTTAAAAAGAAAATAACGGTCAAAAAAAGAACTCAAAAGGACATTTAAGGTGTGATAGAAACAAAATTCAAAAGAATTTTTAACATGTTTAATTCCAACTAAACGCAAATTGTCACTTTGGAGGCAGAATGCTTCAGAGGCAACAGAAGTCAGAAAAGTGAAGGACTTATATTTATGAGCCAGCTAAGGGACAATAGTCAAAATTAAACATTGTAAACTGAAAAACATAATCTAGTATTGTACTACGTGAAGAGGGATTCAAACTCCCTAAAAGATAATATACTTAGTTTCTAATAGCAGAAAGAAGCAGTAATTAACAGGCCCGGAAAAGATAATAAATTGAATACCATCAAATGAGCTGAAATTTAGGGCAGCACACAGATAGAGGGCGCTGCAGCACATGTTTATGATAAAAACAAACAGTCTTTACTAGTAATTATATTTCATAAACCACTTGGGTTACCTTGTAAAAAGTATTGAAAAGGTTGCATAGCAACTGTAGTGCATGAATACTGCTCTCACGAAGCCACTCATCCCCAGAAGATGTAAAACTCTCTTTTCCGGCATGTCTCACATGATCAAAGATGGGAAACAGGACTTGTTGGAAATTTTTTTCCCAAAGTGAAGATGAGAATTTGTTGCCTCTCTCATTCAGCAAATCAAACAAAACCTCAAGTGCACAATTTCTGACCTCTGGTCTTGGATCAGAAGTCAGGTGAGAAAGACCAGCCAGCATAGGGAACCAATACTTCTCCGTCACATCACAAGCTTCATCTGCTATGGTATTAATCCGTTTCGGAGAACCACCTGGTTGAAGTCCCTGGATAAGAGAAGAAATAAAAGAAATCACTGCCTGTATACCTTAGCAGTGATGCTTTTTCAGAAATAAAAAGATAACCTATAATGATTGACTATTGCTACACGCTTTTTTCTTTTCATTCACAAAAGAAACAAAAAGTTAAAGTCATGAAACCATCCCAAAGTGCATTTCCAGAAATATCAAGTACTTGAAGACAAAATGAAGTAGCAAAATTCTATGAGAAATATTTTTCATATGACCAAATGAAGCTGCACCAGAGGCATACATATGCATTGTCTTGTTCCACATTGTTTTCTTTCTTCTTTGTCTTTTTACCTTTCTTTTAGTGAGAGAAGGGTTTTGTCATTGTGAAATATTCAAAATGTTCATATCAGAAAGCAATAGGAGACAATCAAAATTATCTGCTTGCCATGACTTTCTGTTCTTGAACATTTTCTCCGGAAGTCCGTGGAAAATGTTAGCAAATAAGGCCAAGGAAAACAACAAAATGTTCATATTTGCTGAATGTTTTAGATAAGGAATATTCAGTCTTAAAGTCAAAGTACAGGAAGTATCTCTACCATACGTTAGCCATTTTCTTCCATTAAGAGAGTAGAGAAAAGGCATTGCAAGATACATAGAAAGTGAAGGAAGATTATGAACCAAAGCAACAAAATTATAAGCCAAAATTTTTCCATATCCTGTTCATCCCCAGTATGACTTTGAAAATGCAGTAAACAATACTAATTAGATGACTATCACTGCACTTAAGTCAGCCACAAAATTTCATCAATGAATGCAGCTTTGTTATGTTTCAAGAAACTAGAGCAAGAACCGAAGGATAAAGAGAAATACACAACCTGACTGAAAATAGAAGTTCTTAATAAAAGATGACTTTGATACTTGAAAACAGACCTCTGCAAATCGATTCTCACATATGCGGAGGAGAGCAATGGCCTTCAAACTTATGCCATGAGAAATTTTATTATTGGCAAATCCAATCAGGCAGTTCACACAATCCATAAAGCAATCCCCAACAACCTGGTCGAAGTGTTCCAAGATAACTGCACCATTCCTCTGTGTTAGACATCATTTTAGCAAATTTCTAAAATTATGCAAAATATAGCATGAGGAAGAAACCCAAAATTTTGGTTCACACCCTGTTCAACATTTTCAAATGCACTTTCAACTATGAGTTCCTGGTCATCATCTGCAGCAGTGGTGAAGATCATGAAAACACTTCGCCAGCCGGACTTTATATTTCCAACTTTAGATCTTATCATCTGTTATTCAACTAGAATATGTTGATATCGAAACAGCAGCAATTAAACTCAAAAAGACTGAAATAAATAAGATCAGGTGTACATACTTCAACAATGGAAACCAGTATAAGCCGTCTTGTGGATTCACTTCCACTGCTTTGCATGAGAACAGCAAATGGTTTTAAAATATCATTCTGGAAAGTGAAGTTTGCAAGTTCATCATGCTCCAAATATTTCATACCAAGTTGCCGTAGAGAATCTATGGCATACATAGCAACTTTTTCATCAGAATGGCTCCCAGCAAAGATGAAATGCTTGGCCAAGACAGACCATATTTTAGCCCAAACCTGAAATAAAACAGACAAACCCATAAGTATCAACCACATGTTTATAAGATTAGAAATGAGTTTCATCATAAGTTGGTAAACAAGCACCAAAAATATATAATTATCGGAGAATTATCTGCATAAGTCAGGCTTTCTTGACATAGGTCAATAAACAAGCATAGTAGAAAATCTGATGAATTAGTACTATGCTAAACCTAGGAAGTTTTAACTTCGGAGATGACCCTTGATTGAGCAGAGTGGAAGAAGATAATCCATGTAGTAGTCCGAAACAAATATATTGTAAAGTGTTGCGAGTTGAGTGGATAAAGCGCTCAAGATGAACCATTTTTAAATGCACCACATAAACTTGCATTTCACCACTTTTGATTTTACATGATTAGATATGTTCCGGTAAGCTCACCATTCAGTTTTACTGAACTTCATGGAATATGCTATCCTAATATTAGAGTAATGCATATAGATGTAGAGCATCCCAATTCTGGAGATATGACTGAACAATCCTACTATGAGATATGCATCTGAACTACTGTGAATAAGGAAACAAAAATTACATCATAGGAGCATCCAAGAACTTTACTGAAAAAGAACAGCAGAACTTTATCAGGTGAAGAAATTACCATGCGTATGCGAGCCATATTGTAATAGCTAATCTCAACAACCTTTTGCAAGCTAAAAACACGAGCTGGAGTCTGTTTTAATTCCTCTGCTGATACATTACACAATGCAGCAAAAAACTCCACCACTGAATCACTAGGCAATTTAACACTATTCAGGAATACTTGTTCAGTTGGTTTTCCAGAGAGTTCTCTCAGAGATTGAAGAACAGCATCCCTAGAGATCTGATTTGATCCTTGCATGACAGTTGCAGTCATGGCAGGCCATGATACCACATATTCAAGGCGGGAAATGCATTCCAGAATGGCAGACCAAGAGTTTTGAAGGGCATAGATCTCAGTGTCGCATAAAGTGAGAAGGGTGCGCAGTGCTTCTACATTTTTGTCACGCATATCTCTAGGCGCATGTAAGAAATTATACCTGCAATTGAAGAAGCACAATAGTATATTTAATACACTTTTGCCATCGCCAAAGCATAAAAAGCAGATTCACGCTGCTTTAACATGTCGAAACTTATAAAGCGAGACTCTTCAGGTCACGCAAAAATTTTTCAAGTTTCTTAGCACATACCAATTTCACGAACTATATCTTTCAATTTTCCTTCTCTTTTACACTGCAGAATCTATATTACATGGTAGACAAGATTCTATGACCAAGTACTTGAGATGTTCTACAGTTTCTTGATTTTGAATCAACAATTTTTTACTGATCGTTTAATAATTTCTTGGTTACATTAAGTTCCTCTTGCGATCAAAGGAATTAATTTTAGGTGTCAATGTCGTGTTTCTGGAGGATTGTTGACAAGGATAAAAGTCGAGGAAAACACTTTTGCTTACTTTTCTTGACAGTTTCAAGAGGGAACATAAGAAAGGAATTAGAGCAACAAGAAGACCAATAGAAGGAGATTTATCATCTAAGAAGCCAATTCTAAACATTATTGTTCTTGTGTCATCTTATTGCTTTAATATCTGAGCACAATGGACCATGGAGGAGCCAAGATGAGGGAAAGTGGTTACTACTTTTTTCTCTTAATAACTTAAAAACTACACTTTTTGGTAATTTAAGACTTCCTTACACCTTTTTTCAGGAAACTTAATAACAAATGATATGATCATATGAGAACTCTTGATGACTAATACCACACATAGCTACACTACTACAATAGAGCCGCTAGAACCCCTAATTCGTAAGGTAATATCTTTTCCCCAAGTAGTCACCTATATAATAGGCCTAGCCTCAAATTCTACATCTCACTACATGAAAGACTTGCTTTTGTACAGAAATAACATCTGAAGGGAAAAAAATGTGACTCACAACTTCGTTGAGCATTTGGCAAATCTTGGACATGAAAAGCATCCCACAAGTTATGCCAGTTTTAAAGAACTTATGGTTATGTACTATCTTATATTATGAGACACTAAAACCACTGTAAGCCAAATAACTCTTACTAGTTCCAATAGAAACAACCTGTCACCTTTAGGGCATGTTCATAAGAAAAGCAAGAAATGTAGGATCATTTAAGATGATATGAAAAGCTGAGAAAATATACGAACAAGACAAGTTAATAAGCAAATGATAATTACCTCAACAAAGATGTCAAAAATGCATAGCGCATGGTGTCCATTCCGAGAACATGTGTTATGTGTATACCTTCTTTGAATCCTTCCATACATAGACTAATCCTTGGTTTGTTGTCTGCGTCACCCATGGTAACAGCGAAAATAGCAAGCAACGGCCATCCTAGAGCTTCAACCATAGGACATATAAGTTCAATCCTATGCGAAGTGTAAAAAAGCCCCCCTTTTCCACTTTGGTCCTTAATTACCGCCTGTATTTTCTTGATAATTGCCTCGTTCTCAGACATGGAGTCAGTCGAACTCTTTTTGGGGAGGGTCAGATTGAGAATATTGACGAGGCGACCTCTCTCCTGTACTTCTGGCTTTTGCTTACTATTTTTCAAATTTCCAGTAAGATCATCTTTCATGTTTATCTCTTCTTTAACAATGGAATCATAGATCTCCTCCAAGAGTTCTTGAGGAGCAGATTCTTGATCATCATTTGTGGCATTAATGCGAATAAAATCACTTCTGGACATTTTTGGCCACACCATAGGATTGTGAACATTAGCATTAAGCAGTATAATTGTATAAGCAAGGACATAAGCTGTGTCTGCATTCTTGAACAAACCAGGATTGTCTGCACAGTATCTGCAAAAGAATAACAAAAAATCTCAACATACTAGCTCAAGTTGACTAACAGTCAATTGTTGAGTGAAGGTCAGCTATCTTCTCCCCTAAAGGAGAAGTCCTTCAAATTTTTAAGCCTTGAGGAAATCTGAATTCTTTGAGTGGCATCATCATTTTGTATCATGTTGAAATGCTTGGACACTTGTCTATTCATCCTCTTTCTTTTTGTATGGGAGTGTTCATATGCATGCAAATGCAGCAACATAAAATACCTACCGCTCTGCAAATTTTTCCATTATGCGGTCAATTTTCTGAGCTTCCCCTGGAAGTCGAAACCCTTTAAGTAACTCACGAATTGCAATATCAAATTTCATTCCAGAAAAATTGATGGATGCTACATAAGCATGCATTACAGCAATGGGGAACTCCTCATGCTGGCCCAAGTAGTCCCCAATCATATCCTGGAAATCTGGATCAGTAAGAGAACTATTTTGATTGGAAACTATATATCCAAAAACATCATGTATACCTTGTCTAAATTGGGAGTATCTCGAAGAAACTGAGCAACTGAAGGTGGAGTGTTCTCCACCAACCCACTGGATATCAAATGTTGTATGCCCTTCCCTGGCTGTCGATTGAACTGTGCATATTGAAACTAAGTTAAGAGTCCTCCAAAACAGCTCAACCATATATTTGCAGGATTAAATAGCTATAAAATTTGATTTCCAGGAATGCAAATCATAGTATAGCAATAAAAGAAGACAGATCAACACCTCAGAGATAACAGCTTCAATGGTGGACTTATGAGCCTTCAGCTTCTCAAAGTTGATTGGTGAATCCTCTCTACTTTCTGATTCATCCAATTCTATAGGTGAAACTTCTTCTTTAAAAGATTTCTTTCCCTTATTCGTCCTCTCCGATTCTCTCTGGGACTTTTCCCAAGTTGCTAATGATTTGAGAACATTCACGAGACCCTGAGAGTGTCAAAAAACATGTGTAAACAAGCCAATCTATACAGGTCGCGTAGCAGAAAGTTCTCACAAAAAAAGTGTCGGAAGGACAGGCAAAGGCCAAGGCATACCTGAAGAGATGATGTTTTAATTGATCCAATTTTTGATGCTGTAGAAGACTTTGGATCCGCATTTTGAGTACCTTGAGCAACTTTGGATAATGTAGCAACCTAAATGAAATGAGTTAATATGATGATGATGTTATATGCATGTAACTGAGGAAGTATCTTATGTAACAAACGGAATACCATCTTTTCAAACAGGTTTGGTGCTTCAAGATCACAATCATAGTTTACGTAAAGATCAATGAGCATCTGAGGATCCTTGCAAACTTTCTCCAACATCCTGCCAATTCGGATTAGATGAAAAATATTAGTTACAAAAATTAGAATAGTGCAGAGCAACAAGAGCTGGCAGAGCATCAAAAAGTTTCCCATACACAGCCAAAACAAGCACTCTTTTTGATACCATGGCAACTGAGCATAAAATTCAAGCAACCTGATGCTGCACGTTATACAAATATTGGAATATTGTTTCAACAGAAAACAGCATACCGAAGAGCACTTAGTTTTTGGTTAAGATCTGATCCATCCAAAGATCTTAGAACAATCATGGGAAAAAAGGCTCCAATTTCAGCCTGGAAAGGGTTGATACATTCAGATTTAAGAAGTAAGTGAAATCAAATGTTTCATTTCTTAAAAAGAAGATAGATAATATTTTGAAAGTTTTGTCATACCTTGAGATTATCCCTACATCTCAACAAAAGAACTGATAAAATTCCTGTCGCATGCTGCCAATGCATAGGAACAAACCTATTAGAACTATAACTGCAACAGATTCTGACATCAACAGAACCGAACATACCTGAAATAAAATAGGAGACCGGGACACTGATGCTCGTAATAATGCATATGAAAGGTGAGCTCTCGTTGAGTCAATAAATTGAAAGTTCTTTGTGAGACTGTCGCCAACATCTTCTAATAAACCCTATAGTTCACATGGTAAATCATGTTTCATGAGTATATTGAGAACATATTTAGCACTGGAACACCATTATCATCACATGAAACAACAGACTCCACTTTTTTTTACCAGAAACTACCAAAGAACAAGCACACCTGTTGCTTTCATTTAACATTTGCAACCCATTTACATGCACAATTTTCCATCTATAATATAAGTAATAGAACTCATACCATCATATACAAGATAACTGAAAAATCAATGTGCCTAAAAATCATCAATCATCCACTTCCAACTATTGCATTCCGCTCAATCAACAACCTGATGGATGTCCAATAATTTCTTTGCTGTTCTTACTAATTTTTTCTTTTCTTTTCTTTTTTTCCAAGGGGGGAGGGGGTAAGGTAAGGTCTACTTAATTAAAGGATGCATATCAAGATGGAAATGTCCACAAATTACACAAAGAAAATTGCTCTATGTATCTTGATCTTTGCTATTCGCCAATAACTCATCGTTATCTTTCTTCATTATCCAATATTGAAATGTATATAAGACGTACTTTTTAAACTTTAAAAACCAAATCAGACTCATTAGGACAAATTTTATTGCCAACAACATGCTGTGAAAATTATAGAGGAGTCCATGAAGGAGGACAAAGGGAAAACATTGAAGTCTAATTTCTCCTAAACTAGTTCTTGTAAAAGGTATCAGAAAGGGTAGGGTGTCTGGTAATTGAATCCAGCAAAAGCCAATCTATCAACATGCGTGGCATAGACAAGGTAAGCTTTTAGCGAGTGTAAGACAAACAAACAAAAACTAGTTGGGGGAAAGAATTAGTATCTAATAGCATTGTAAATGTTGGGACTGTACATGAATATTCGAAAATTCGTTTACTATTTGCATTCGTATCCATTTATACAAAATTTATCCGCATCCGTTTAAAGCGGATATTATCCGTATTCGATTAGTAGATATCCGATTATAAACGGATACAGATATGATAAATGCGTATCCGATCCGTTTAATATCCGATCCGAATATATATTTATTAAATAATATATTATTTATATTTTTCAATAAAAATCTCATAATCCATATATGTGTGTGTATATATATATATATAAATTATAATTGAAGAATTGGTAAGAAAAAAGAATAAATTTAAAAAATTATTGTAATATAGAGAAAAAATTGAAGAATAAAGGTAATCAGTATAATTATTGTTGGTTGACTTTATAATTAATACACTTAAATACTATTATTAATATTAATTAGTCCTAATAATCAATTATAAAGTCAATTATTAATTAAAAATTATGCTATTTGTTTTATTGCTTTCTTTTTAATGAAATTGTATAGTTCCTTCTATTAATTAAAATATGTATTTGTTATAAGTTAATAGATTCACGTATTTGGATATTCATAAATAGATATCTAAATAATTATCATCGAATATAAATATCAAAAAAATAATTCAAATACGGATAAGTTTAATCAAATATGAATACATTTGAATAATTATAATCAAATACGGATATATATATCCAAATTCGATGATATCTGATGGATACGGATTCGGATATCATTTTTAAATATCCGTCAAATCCGTATCCGTATCCGTATCTGAATATTCGAAAAGTTAAACGGATACGAATATGGAAACAGTGTATCCGATCCATTTAATATCCGTTTACACCCCTAGTAGACGTGAAGGGGAATCCTGAAAAAGGCACCAGAGGTCCTGTTCTGCATATATAGGTCCTTAATGTTCTGGTTTGTCTACACATCCAAACAGCATGTTATGGCCAAAATGCATCTTATAAAAACTTTTTCATTCGTATTAATCAATCTGATATATGACAATGAAATAGTCAATTTTGGCGTTACCTGAAGCACAACCAAACAAAGACAAACAGTTTGCAGATGTTCAAGTGTATTCTACACTGAAAACATTATTGCAGATCCTAGAACAGAGAAGTAAAACTGAGACAATTTTTCATGCATCAGCAATCAAATAAAAGCTTCTTATATGCAGAGATGTCTCCAAAATTAACCTGCAGAAGCTCCAGAGCCAGAATACGGGTTTTGGTAGTAACTTCATCATTACCCTCCTTCATACCCATCTGCAAACATATCACATGATTAAATCAAAATAGTTGTCAAAGGAGTATAGAACTAGAATGTAAAGAAGATGCTATAGATACAAACCTTACAGAGAGTTCGGAAAAGAAGTAAAGCATCACGTTGTTCAACACTCATGCACTCTGGGACCGTCCCTCTGAAAAGATTTAGAAATAAGCAGAATCAGATTATGTAACTGGACTTTCTTTGAAGATATAGACAAAGATATTCCAAAATTTTGATCCCTGCACTCCCATGTATGCATGTGTATGCAGCGTGAAGGAATCATGCAATAGAGCTTGTTCAAAAATTCATCCCCCACTACACAATCTCAACTTTAGTATTGTGGCTATACCTTGTAACCTTTCCACCATCTTCAAGATCCACAGCCTTCCCAAGAATGACCTCTAAACCCTACAAAAAGAAGAGTTTTAACCCAAATTGCAGATATCCATAGGCAAATCTTACAGACGCTCAGCTCAGAGATGGAAAACATTTCAAAAACATTTGGTGAAAGTAATAAACTGAATGATCATATAGATATGGCCGTGTCAGTGTAAGTACCAATGCACCTTTATATCAGGGCCAGCAATAAGATTCTGAATTCCTTCAACGGACATAGGAGATGTAATATTTATCTGTTTAACTGTTAGTACATCATCCAAAGGCATTCTTGGATCACTATGATCACGGGATGACATTTCTTCAGCCTGAGAGTTTGACCCATCCTCCAGACAAGCTTCCTTGGGTTCAGGAGAGTTCGAAGAGACCTGAATCGAAATGGGGTAATCACTTCAATGCATATACTCGCTATCCATCTAGGCATCATGTAAGAAAAGAAAGATTTTGGGGAAGAAAATTCTATCACGTACCACATCAGTATCCATTTGTCTAAAAGTGATACTGAGCATTTGTGTTAACATGGCCTTTGATGTTGCTTGGTTTATAGGACTCTTGCTAAACATTGAAATTAGATGATATAAGCACTGGATGATCTATAAATCAAACTGATCATGACAACCTATTGATGAGTACCTATTAAGGGCGATATTACAGCAAACCCTGATGGCTCCCAGCAGTGGTTCACCATGTACTGCACAAGAATAGATCTAGGATAAGGAATGGAGTTTTGTATTGAGGAAAGAAATTGTACTTGCCAAGTGAGTGATTTGTTGTTTTGTGATGTCTTCTGATGTCACTGAATTAAGATTGAGAGGGCTTTACATGGATCCACCTACAATTTTTATTAAACTCTAAATCTTGCCAATTGGTTTTGCGCCACCTTTAGAGGCTATTCTACACCAATTTCATTATCCAAAACAGAAAAAGAAAAACAGAACAATGAAAAGCAATATTGAGGATCATGCTTAATTTGCCTGAAATTTGTGATGAGATAAGGTAGGATGATCGCAACAAAGAAAAACATGACAATGGGGACAATTGGACAATAATTGAGCCCATAAAAATGGCATACCTTGAATCTTTGTGGATGCGATGGCATTAGAAAGCACTCTCAATACTTGAAGAGTAGTACTGCATTTTATTTCTTTAGGGTTACACATGGGAAATGCCAAACGTGCAGAATACATCATTTCAATCTACCAATACTCATACCTGTCAGGTGCTGAATTATCCACACAACTACAGACCATGTTGAGAATGTCTGTCAATAATTTTGAATTTTTACCACCTTCAAGACCAGGATCACCCTCTAGGTGATTGTTCTCAATAAGTTTCTGCATTGAGAAAAACAGAAGAAAAGGAAATTTAAGGGACTAAATTAGCTCCATAATATTTAAGATTCATTGAGAAATTTCTATCTACTTTGGAATGATTACTCATGTACAAGTACATGACATTTATGACTTAAGGATATAAAATCTGAGAAGCACTCCACTTCTATTCCTTCTGATGTTCGAGAGAGGTAAAACGTCAAATAGCATGCAGAATGTGGAATATAGCAAATGCCAAAGAGAAAGCAGAATAAAGAAAAGATAAGGAAACAATATAAACCACAAAATATTGACTCACACAATGGCAAGAGTTAGAATTGTAAATAACCTGTCTGCAAAAGAAACTTTGTAAAACTGAACACCTTTGAACAAAATGAGCACTTACATGAAAACAATCCAATGCAAGCTGCACCAACTTTATATTCTTCGTTTCGAAGGCAAGTCTAAGTGGACTCAGAACAAGCTCAGCTTCAGCTTCTCCTAAAGTATGACCTGCATTTGCCAAGACTGTCATTATCGATCCACTACTGCCTGCAGGCCTGCTTGTAGGTTCTACATCCTCAGCAGCAGTTGGAGTTCTAGTCGAGGGATCAGATCCCACTCCAATTTTTGCAGCTCCAGATTCAGATTCAGACGAACCACTGAAAGAATGTGTTGCAATAAATTCAAAGTATATATGAGCAGAAATAAAGAAATAGGATTATTTTAAGCAAGGAAACTTATCCATTTTAGAATATTAATTCGCTCTCCATGAAACAAAATCTAACCAGTACGCAGATCCATTTCCAAAAGATCATAACAAAATGGCGAATCTAGAATTTCAGCCTAATTTAACCGAAGTGCACATTTGGCACAAGAGTAAATATATTTTTTATCTACTCCTTTTATACATTCAACAATTATTTCGTTAACTTATACGCGTCCAAAGTTAATGCTCGCATACCATGATTTTCTCATCTAATCTTCTTGCATTCTTGTTCCGTTTCTCGCTCCCATTTTTCCAATTGAATACCTAAGTGGTCTCTATCAATATTTCCAGCAGATAATAATACTAATCTAGTCTGGCAAAGATGTGCATGCATGGACATAAGGATGAGATTTTTGGGGCATTAGCTGCCAAGAGAACCAAAACTTAAAAATCTCACTGTGCTTAGAACACCTTTGATTTGAAGCTGCCGATAGAACTTGCTTAGTCTCACCAATGTTTGACTGCTGATTGAAGTCCTTCGCACTGTCTGAAGCGCCAAAGCACATTAAAACAATATCATTAGCTTTAGAGGTGCCAATTCATATCAAAGGATGCAAAAACATGAAAAAGTATTGCAAAAGGAAATCTCAAGTATATAATTCAAATATCACCAATAGACGTAAAATGCAAATCATTAAAGGATAAAGCATCACTACAAGCAAAGACCCCCATGAATATCATCCACAATCTTTCTCCACCACCCCCAGCCCAAACTCCAAAACTGCCATTCCCCAAGTTCCCCAGTAAAAAGTAAAACAACATATATTCGCAGGGGTAAAAGCCAAAGAAAAAGCATCAATAGAAACGAAATTGGAAAAATGAAAATCCATAGATGATAGATGGATGAAATAGCACCCGGAGCTAACCCCTAAAAAAAATTCGATGAACGCAATTGAGAGAGAGAGAGAAGGAAAAGGTAGAAAGACTCCTGAGTTGAGGAGCAGCTAAGCAGCAGGAAAAGCAAATCGATTAGCTCAAGCACCAAGAACAGTTTCACTTCCTCCTTTAATTAACTTGTTCTTCATAAATATATGACGGAATGCTTTAACTCTTTAATATCTCAGAGCAAGCAACAATGCCGAATCAGGCCACCCATATCTTAAGTCTCTTAAAATCTGGAAAGAATACCACCTGGCCTTCACATCTGGCTCTCTGACAGGCTCTACATCAAGCCTTATCAAATATCACATATCCATCTCTACATTTGTCTTAACTAGCGCCCAGGAATTCCAAGTAACTCCTTTTGGTAACTCTTGAGCATGGCTACTTCTTGCCAACACTCTCTTCCTGTTGGTAACAAAAGTCTATCGGTTCTTAAGTTAAGAGGACAGTAATAGAGTTACAATCCCAAGACCAACGGATTCTTTCACATTTGGCATCCTCCCTAAATTCATTTTTCTTGCTCTCCAGCCATTCAAACTTGATGCCTTCTCCATGCCGTATGCTTAGCTTTATGTCATCAAGCAACTTCTTTCATCTTTTTTCTCAGTTTTAAACAGGTTGAGATAGGTAATCCTAGTGATAACAACTGAGAGCCCAGGCTGGAAAACTCAACTGCAATCTCCATCAGTCCTCTATTAAACCATTGTACATCCTTTTTGCTTCTTGAACTCAGTAGTGACAAAAATGAGTTTTTATGAGTTTGTCGCTGGATCCAAATCCATTGATTTAGCCCACTAAGAGAAGAACCAGGAAATTTATAACCAGTAAAATGTAAAACCAAATTAACATTGAAAGCATGTCACAAAGCTCTCCTCCATTCAGTATGGTGTACTGAAACAGCTTCAAAGGTGAACTTGATTTGGGGCGTATAATCTCTAACCCTAAAGCCTTCTATAAAATTTAACTGCTTCTATCATCACGTACCATGTTTCATGGATATGCACATCTGTAAGATTATGCCTTCATCAGCTATACTAGGCTCCGCAACCCAAATATCCAACTTACAGTAACTCAACCTACCCTTTTCTAAAGCCCCCCATCATAATAAAATTAGTTATTAGAGACACTAAAAAATGCTATTTAAATATCATTATAATGACAATTTTATATTTACTGACACTTCCTGAAATTGCTGATTCACTAATTTATCTTAATTGTGGCATTAATAAAATGCAAGAAGAAATGCATTATGCATTAAGTGATATGTATAACTCACAAAAAAATGCGTAAAATAACATGTCAAAATACCATAGAAGATATTTTTAAATGACACACTAACATGACATGCTAAAATGCCACAAAAACTCCTCCAAATGACATTGATAACATGATACAAAAAAATACAATAAATGGCATGCTAACATGCCACTAAAAATGCATGTAGTGACATATTAAAATACCACAAAAACCTCCTCTAAATAACATGTTAATATTGCATAAAAACCATCGTAAATAACATATTCAGATGCCATAAAATATTTCTTTAAATGACATGTTAAAACGCACAAATGGTTCCTTTAAATACTTTGCAAAAATGCCCTTACTACCCCCATATAAGACTCAAACATGCCCTAAATTCTCCCTATGTGACTCGAACAAGTAACTAATTTGTTCTTAGAAATATGAGTTTATCACCAAGCTACTCATCAAATTTTCAATATATATAATTAAAAAATCTTTACTTATTTATATGAAAGTATTTTTTAATTATTTAAATATATTTTCTTGAATTTATTATATGAAAATATACATTTAAAAAATCAGAGAGATTAACTTTAGAGAGAGAAAAAATATCCAAAAAATAGAGAGAGAAAAAACATAATGTATGAGGAGAGAAAGAAACGACAAAAACTTAAATTTTTTGACCTTTTCTCAGAATATGATTAATTTAGTCAAAACATTAAAAATATATCAAGTAGTTAAATTCAATCAATGCATTAATGATAATACATATAAATTTTTAAATTTTTTTAGGTATTATTAATGTACCTATACTTCATCTATTTGTGAAATTTTTGAGTAATGAGTGGCATTTGAAAGAAAAAATTAGTAACACTAGTTAAATGCCTTTGATGTATATTTATGTTAGTATTTTTAATAAAATGCCACTACTTTTTTATCATTTATTAATCAAATGCTATTAAGTAATATATTCTTATGACATTTTTTACAACCATCACTATATTACTTTAATTCGTAACTACATTGTAAAATGTCATTAAGTTATTTCCATTAACTACTTTCTAGCATTTTTTCCAAATGACACTATAAATAAATATGAATGGTTTTTTAAGAGAAATTAATGGTACTAGTTAAATATCTGGCTATTTTCAATTAAATGTCACTATTTTATTTGTCATTTATTAATCAAACGCTACTAAATATTATATTATAGTGGAATTTTTTATGACAATCACTATATTATTTTTGTGTGTCCTTATACTACAAAATGCCAACAAATACTGTATGCATTTTTTTAAATGAAACCACAAATAAATATGAGTGACATTTTTTAAGGAAAATTAGTGGTACTAGAATGCCCTTGAAATACATTTATGTTGGCATTTTCATTCAAATAACACTATTTTATTTGTCATTCAATAATCAACTAAGACTAAATATTATATTATAGTAATATTTTTCCACAATTCTCACCATATCACTTTTCCGTATCATTACACCATAAAATTTCACTAAGTTAGTGCCACTAATTGCTAATATATATTGGCCAATCATATTATCTTCAAAACTCACATATGGCCGGTTCTTTAATAGGAGTCATGAAATTGATAGTCATGATGTTGCAGGAATCGAAGAGTTTGGCTTTCTCAAGTAGTGGAAGTGGTAAAGAATTTACATGAGTGGACCAAAATGGTACAAGAAGTAGCTCATTTAAAATTTTTTATTTAACATTGTTTGGCATATGATTCAATGGTTGATCGATCAATATGTAAGACTAAAAATAACTACATATCTGTTTATTCATGCGCACTTAAATTACCACACAGGATCTGCACAGCCAGCATACCATGCCCAAGTGACACATATTCTAGTATACAACTGCCGAGAGAATCAAGCAAGCAAAGAAAACGAATGTCAAACTCAATCAAGTGTCACAAAGCAATTTCCCTCCACCCTTATACTCAAAAAGATAAACCAAAAAAGAAATACACCGAAATAAGCATGAATTCCACAATTTTGAGCAAAAGATGCAGGGGGCTGTAGGAGCATACCGAGATAAGTTTGAATGGCTGACTGAAGAGCATTGTATTTCCTGTTAGCACATTCTTTGAGCATCGCCTCAAATGCACGCGCCACAAATCCACCCGCCGCACCGCCCGCCATTTCTTCTGACCCTTTTTTCTCCTCAATTCAATTCAATTCAATCTGTTTCATAAGAATCAAGAGAGAAAAAAATGCGCAAAAATTTTCCTGCGTGATCAAATTGGATCAAGAACAAAGAATTACGAACATCCATTAAGAACATTGGATTGAGATCTTGGGATTTAACGCAGAAAATGAAGGAAAAATATATAAAAGCAAAAAATTGAACTTCACCTGGATTTCCTGGAAAAAATTTGTTCTTGGTAGAGAAAGTCAGAGATCTAGCATGGAAGAATGAGCAGAGAAAGCGCCTCTATTTTTAGACACAGGCTGCAGAAAACAGAGTCGTTGTTTTCTTTTTCTAATATGTCATACACGATTTTACTTAGTTGGAAAATAAGCGTAGTTTGAGGCATCTGCGAATTTGTCGGGCAAAATTGCATTTTTGATTCCATAAATTAAAAACTAGCAAAAATAGTCATAAATTCAGATGGTAAATTTGGCCCCTTGATTGATATTATGTTTCGCATATTTCAAGATATTTAATGTCAGAATTATATAATTTCATTATGTATTTTTATTTAGTTTTATGAATTATAAATTTATGATGATTTCAAAATAATTATAATTAAATAGTGTGGAAGTAGAACTAATATCGAACTTGTTAATTTTTTTAAAATAAAAAATAATTAATGAATCAAAAAATGTGATAAAATTAATTAATAATGAATTTACCAATTTTTTGAGAAATCAGGTAATCGACCAAAAATATGTCAGATTTTTTTAATTTTTTTTATTAAAAACCAAAAATCAATAAAAAATGTGACAACAACTAACACTTAGTCAATTTTACCATTAAAAATGAAGTAGCTGTTCAAATTATACCATATGTAACACTGAGTTTGTAAAAACTTATTAGAAATCAAGAAACCAATCAAACGCACACCACTCTAAAATTATGTATAGTAAATAACTGAGCACAAAACTTTAGATTATAGTTAAAAAAATCAAAACTCTTCAATATTTGCACATTATTATCCTAAGAAAAATAATGATTGTGAATTAGTGGTGCGGATAACGAAATTGCCACTTAAAGTAAGATATTATTTTTGGACCCAAAAAAAAAATTCATTTCAAAAAATGAAGTGTTTTTCTATGATGTGTTAAACAAAATCGGAACAATTAAATTGATATAGTGGGATTACAAAATTTGCCCTCATTGCTGCTCCTCCGGTAAATAAATAATATTAGTAAATTGTTTCTGAATCTCTAATTTATAAAAATAATATTATTTTTGTTTCTATTTTTTCTATTTCTGCAATTATCGGTTTGTACTCTTAATTTGGGAAGTAACATCCATTGATAAATAATTATACAATGGCCTTTTGTGTCCATTACATGAATATTAGAGGCCAATGGTTGTATCGATAAAAATTTGACTCAGCAAAAAGTAAACCAAAAATAAGAGGTTGGCTTATTTCTTGAGCATAGAATTGAAGTCTTTTGACAAAAGAAATTTGATTAAGGAACAATACTTTCAAGCAGTTGCAAGAATGCTGTTTTTCTCAATAACTTTTATTGAAATTTCAACTAAATACAAAACTTAGCCTAAGTTACTTAGTCCTCCAGGCATTGTTGGAACTCGCAAGAACCATGCTTGGAAACATTCCCTGATACTCCCTGCAGAATGTTACTGCTGTTCAACAGTTCTCTTACATAACCACAGCTGCTGTTATAGAACTTTCATTTCAGTCAAAGAAGTGCCAAGTGTATTGAATAGAAGAGAACTCTTGACAGACTTGAATCCAAGGATCTATAGCCACTTGAAGGTGCAGTAAAAGGAAAATGAAACAATGATCGAGCAAACTCAGCAAAGTTGATGCAATGTTTTTTCATTCTCCAATTGAGTCTCATTACGATACATTGGTATGAATATATATAAGTAATGGAATAGTTCAAGTATTAATCCTTACTATCTATTCCTTCTTTAATAATCTTATGCCGGGACAATACCAGATAACTAGGGAAGTGCAGAGGAGACCTCATCTTTCTGACCCGAGCCCGTTTTCACCTCTGGAATGTTTAGAGGCGAGTCTACTTTTACGGTTGGGACGTCCAATGTTGGAATAATAGGAGGTCTTCTCCTTGGTGTAACTGTCATCGTCAAACCTTCTGTTGTGTGGATCGTTGCCCCTGTAGTCATTTTGACCTACAGAACGATGTTTGTGAATATATACAAATGAATTTTATATAGTTTCCAAGTATAGAAATTGTTATTCCCGAGCTAATTCAGCAATAGAAACATATTACTTACTGGAGGTGCTCCAAGGGCCATTTGGAAGTCGAATCTACGGACTAGCATTGCAACTGCTACAACAGTCTGCAAATCAGACAAGAGTAGCCTGTCATTTTATGACATTACGATGATGGTTTCATGTGAAGATCGTCAAATTATCATCAAACTATCTCTAGATTAGCCAAGTGGATTGGTGTTTAATGAAATATTTGATGAAGAATTTCAAGAGGAATAATTTAATCAAAATAATTTACCTCAAATGAAGCAAACATGTCTCCGATGCATTTTCTTGGTCCTCCTCCAAAAGGCAAGTAGCTGTAACACCAAATTACATGGAGTTTATTGCATTAGGAGGGTATTTAGGTGAACTTATAAGCTCCTCAAAACATCTTATAAGATGTTTAAGAGCTTATAAGTTGATAAAAAGTGTTTGATAGTTTTTTTTAAAAAAGAGCTTATAAGATTCTAAAATAAGATGTTATGAGCTTATAAAAAAATGTGACCCTAACTTATTTGTAAGATCTTAACAACAAAATTGCCATTATTAACATCTTATAAGCTCTAAAATTTTATTTTATCCAAACACTTCAACAACTTATTTTAAAAATAAGATCTAATGTCTTATAAGCTCCAAAAACATCTTATCAAATGTAGGAGCTTATAAGATATTCAAAATAAGCTTAGCCAAACACCCTCTAGGTTATAAATGTCGGTTCACAAACCAAGATAACTTCTCCGTCTTTGTGAGGGAGTTTTTGAAAAATATTTTCATGTTCGATTGTAAAGCTAAAAGCTGAATCTTAGCTTCTCCATTAGTGACAAAGGGAATAGAACAATTACTATGAAAAGGTCGTGAATATGTTTTAGAACTACTAATTGGCAGCTGAGGATTTAGGCTCCAAAAATGAAAAGTTCAACACAATTTGGATTTTTACTAGAAATTGATTGCAGTTAATAATTCATGATTTGGCATGTATAGAATGTAAACTTCATTCTCAATGTTAGGAGAATTTTTATGAAAGCCTTTCATTTGCTTCTCTATGGAAGTTTGATTTTCCCAAAATGTATTCTAATGTTCGGCATAATTCTTCTTCTGATGATTGCGATTCATGCTTTGGCGAAAAAAAATGTGTTTTAAAACTACTAATTGGCAGTTAACGATTCAGACCTGAAATTCTGGTTTGTCTCATTTGGATTTGGACCATCTAAAGGCCATCTTTCTGGATTGAATTTGTCAGCATCTTCCCAATGATTAGGGCTGCGATGCAGATTCCATACAGAGATGAATATATCTTCACCCCTGCAAAACCAAATCTGGTATTTATTTAGGAAGTTATCTAATCAAGATCGAATTAGCATAAGGAAAGAAAAACATAATAGAAACACATAAAAGAACTTATTCCAAGTATAATTCAGAAACCAAGTTCTTTAATCTTTTGTTATTGCTTTCGGGTAAGCTAACTAACATCTTGTTAGATTCACCTTTTTTAATACTGCCCATTTTCTTTTTACTATGCACACACGCACACCAAGGGTTCGTTAGGGTTCGGACCCTAGACATCATACTTATATGCATGACGGCAATGCCACTGGGCTAAGTGGGCTAAATGGCAACTCGGCTATGAATAAGGCTCAGTTACATAACAGTTGGCTCACCATTCTTGTAATTCAACTGGAAAATTTATCAGTTACATATCCGTTGGTTCGTAATTCGACTGGAAAAAATTTACCAAATGATGGGAATTCACAAACCAAATACCATTAAAGTCATTGGTGCTAAGAAATTAACCTTTTAATTGGATATTTTCCAAGTACATCATCTTCAAGAGAACGGCGGATCAAAACAGGTGGCTGTGGGTAGAGTCTCAATGACTGTAAAAGTGGGTAAAAGATAAAACAGATGTTATGGATGGAGATAGAAAAACTGCAGAGATAGCATGAGATCTGTATTTGAATTGCAATGGGGACATTTGCTCACTTCATTAATTACTCTAGTTGTATATTTGAGATTCTTCATGTCTTCAACGGTTGGAAATCGATCACCTAGAACTGAGTCGACCTAAGCAGCAGTTTGAGAGACAACATATGAATCACAATGATCATACTCAAATGAGTGGTTGGAATGTTGCCGAGGTGCAACCAACAAAAAGTCTCAACAAACCTCGTTTTGAAGCTTGGCCATGACGCTAGGTTCCTGCAAGTTACAAAAAATTATAAGATGAAAATATACAGATAGAATTATGTGACTGACAAGAATTGAAAGGAGATAAAACTCTACAGCTCAGTGTAGTAAGTTGTAACCCAACACCACCCAAGATATATTTATACGTTATCACCTAGTATAACAATATATGACCTTTTAACTAAGGCCGTAATATTTACAAAGTCAAAAAGTTTTTAACTATTAGAAATTATTTGGATCTGATGTGTCTGAAAACAATTGCTTCACAAGCTTAACACAAAGCACATTTTCACTTTGATACAACAAGATGACTAGACCGGCAGAACGAATACACGGATGGATTGGTAAAGGGACGGCCAAAAAATAATTATGTTGTTTCTTAGTAGCATACTAGCATTGTATGCATAAAATTATGCACAACAGCATATTATATTATGACATTTCTTACCAGATATTATCATCAAATATATAGGAAATACATAGATAGTGGAGCAAACTTTCGGTTTTCTTTTCGTTATTTTCTACAAATAATTATTTCCAGAAAAAAAAATGTAAACTCACACATTCACGTAAATTTTGTACAACTCTGAGCATGTGCATAAGAATTATAAAGGAGAAAGAACTAAAGAAATGGAAGTTGATACATTCCTTTTCTTTAAAAAAGAAATTAGGTAGCAGATAGCATGCCTAAGGAATGAACCTTCAATAGCCTTGTGAATACCTTTGAAAGAAGATAAAAGGTCCAGGTAAGAACAGCAGCTGATGTTTCATGTCCAGCTATGAGCAATGTCATTAGATCATCACGGAGTTGTTTGCTCGAAACCTAAAAATTACTTAATGAGGAGCTTACCAGAAAATGCATTTTTCAATAGATATATGCAGAAGACAACTGATTTCTTACATCATCTCCAGATGCTAATAGGAAATGAAGAATACTAGGATCTTGCTCGCTCATGTATTCCTCATGAAACTGCAATTCTTCCTCATCGACCAGTTTCTGCAAACGCATAATGAGAATAGGTCAAAAACTAAAAACTTATGGCAAGGTATAGATCTCATAAAATTCCACATAAATTGATAGAATGAATAAATGCAATTCTCCGGATCCAAGAAATTGGTCTTTGGTTGACACCACACAAGAAATAACTTATCAGCGCGTTTATCCACAATCAACATTGATTAACCCCATGTTTGGACCTTGGATTTTAATGAAGAAATGGTAAAGAAAAAATTTTCATTCTTCCAAAAGTGTAACTTTATACTTCAATTTTTTCATGGTTGCATTTTCCTTTTTCCTTTCCTCATTAAATTCCTTGATCCAAACATAGCATAAGGAATCAAAGAATGATGCATCAAAGTTCATAACCAAGCTGAATGCAGCTAGTTGATCCTGTATGATGGCTCGAGACAATGAATTTACCTTGTCGCCTTTTCTTCTTAATCTAATCATAACAATAGCATCGCAGATGAAGGAAGCAGTCCATAACACACAAAAAAACTTTACACTTTACCTTACAAATCGCAATCAGATCATCTAGTGTTTCATTCACAAGCTTGAGAGCTGCGTTAACCTTCTTCAACTTTGGTGAAACATCTTTCCATATAGGAATCTCCCAAAACGGAATGGGGGCAACACTTCTGTCTTCTGCTTCTCGCAAGACAGTGTATACAGCCTGTCAAGAAACAGTTATGTATTAGAGCTGCTTTAAGCCTTTGACATTAAATCATGGTGAGGATACTGAAGTAGTGTTAACATAAGAACTGAAAAGAATTAAGATGAAGCTGACGCTGATACCTCGACAATTCCAGTGTCAACTTTTAAAGAGTCGAAATCATAATTAAATACAGCTTTCCCAATGATATCTAATGTCAAACGGGAAAAAAGGGACTCCATCTCCACATCCTCACCATCAGATGCTGCAGCATCAAGCTTTTTGCACAGTCTATCTGTTGCTTCTCCAAACAGTTTAAACATTGCAGCCACAAACTAAAAAGGAGCATTTTAAACTGATATCAATAGCATTATAAGAAGGATGCCAATAACTAAATAAGAGGAGAGCTTGTGAAGCATTACAACCTAACTTCTTTTACCATTATATTACAACTCATATAAAACTTGGGGATGGTAGTGGGGGGTGTAGCTACCTTCTGATGCAATGCAGGGACTATAGCCCGTCGTCTAACACGCCATATCTCCCCATCAGCCGGTATAAGTCCTTTCCCCATTACAAAATCCAAAATTTCAGCTAAAATACCCTGGTAGAAAATCAAAGAAGTTTAGTTTAAAAGTGCTTCGACAAAAATTCAACTTACAAATTGGTTCTCAATATGAATTCCATCAGCAAAGGATAGTAACAGTGCATAAAAAGCTTATTTCTACAGTTGCTTTACCTTCGAATAAGCTTTCGAATTGTCTTTCAGTATATGTTTGGCAATAGAAGGATCCGACACTATTAAAAAGGACTGCAATAGAACCTCAGAATAATTACTCATGAGCAAAGCACAAGTAACTTTGGGGAAGTAAGGGAGACAACAAAGGAACGAAAAGCAAACCTTAGGACCAAACTTTAGCCTAAAAATTCCACCATAAGTTAGGTAAAGCTCGTACAAAGGAATGAAGAAGGCTTCACTCCTAATGGCACTAATCGAACCTTTTGCCTCTGGAATCCTTGGATAGTCCTCTGGACCTCCAGTGAAATTGAATAAGAATTCAAGGACCTCTTTGGGCAATCCCAATTTTGACAAACCATTTTTGAGTTGTGACTGAAAGCTATGGTCGGCACCAAACATGCAAATAATCACAAAGGAGAAAAGAAAAAAAATCATTCCATATATGGCAAAACAAGCTTATTTTCCAGATTCAGTGGAAATACAAATAAGTCCTTTTAAACCCACATTGGCAAAAAAGGAAACATCCCAAGAAAATGCAATAACACATGAACATTTTAGAAGCAAAGTTCACTAAACTAACTCAAAACAAATTCAAGCTCTTAAGGGCTGTTCTATAATCTACAATTCTTGTTTCTTTCTTCATTTGGGCTGCTGGCTTCAACATTAGTTTTACAAAAGGTACAATCAAGATTATCCAAAAAACAAATACACCATAGCAAAAGGGCAAAACCCCGAAATCCACATTCCGTACCTAGACTTTTCCACGGTGAATTCACCGGAGGCAATACGAGCCGACAGCTCAGCCCGACGCTTCTTTTCCAGAAGCCTGTCCACCTCCTTCACGGCGTCATCTTCGGGCCCACCTCTCCCATTACTCGAATACGAACAGCTAACCACACAACTCCCTGCGGCACCAACCAAGAAACAAACGCAGTTTAGGGAAAAAAAAACAAAAAAAAAACATGAGAATTCCACGTGAAAACAGATGCACATCGTGCTTCATGGACAGTACCATTGAACTTCAAATTAACAGCGGGACTGAATTTCCTTCTGGGATCTTTGGTTTGAAGGTACTGCGGGGAGAATTGAAGCAAAGAGAGGTTGGCAGCCATTTTTGTTTAGAGAGAGAAAGAGGGACAGAGTGAGAGGGAGGGGCCAGAGATGATAATGTGGGAAGTGAAGTGTCAGTTAGCAAGCGCTACCAGCAGTGCAAACGAAGAACTTTTTAAGTTCCACAGAAAATGTACACTTTCAGAAGCATTATGTACTGCGTTTGAAAGCGTACGATGATCTGCTAAGGTTAAAACTGTAGTGGCAATAGTAGTATATGGGCCTAACCACTTCCGTCCAAGATAAGGAATCTGTCTCCGGTTGGCGCCATTTATGATGGAGAAAGATACTTTCATCCCATGTTCAATTTTTCTTTTCTTTTTTTTTTTTTTTTTTTGGGTTTTGAATAAAAAAATGTAAATAAAAAATTAACGCAAATCCTTAGTTTGAAAATTTTAATTAAACCATTTATAAAAGTGGGAGATGGGACATGTTGATGTCGGATTTTAATATATTATGCAATGAAATTATTAAATTATGTTCGTTTTTTTTTTTTTTTCCTAATGGGACACTTATTTAAAAGTATCAAACACACTTTTCACTTTTGTGATCAGTCCCCACTTGATTTTTGTTAGAAAAAACTCCCTAGTTTTGTTAAAAGTTTAGAGATCACTCCCCACTCACTTAATTTGACAAAAATACCCTTAAAAATAATATTTTTCATTAATTTTTTCTCACTTCTTCTTCATCCGGACAAGCAAATAGTAAACCCTATCATACTAGAAACAGAAAGAACAGAAAAAATGCAACAAGCTCCACAGCAGGAATGAGAATAACGTTAGAATCAAAAACCACCAACCCGATAGTTGCATTGTCTTCTTCTCTTTTTATTTTCATCATTTTCGGGTTTCTTCTTCTTCTCAGTTGCTTCTGAGTTTCTTATATTTTTCTGACAATGTCAACCAGTAGTGAAGTAGGAGTGTTCAATCAAGTTAATGGACATATACATTAATCTCGCAAGAAAATGGAGTGAAATCAACGCCGAACACTTCAGTTTGCAATACATAGCTCCACATCAAAAATTGTACATGAATTTGACTGATGATGATGGTGTCATGAATATAGTCTTACTACATTTGACATTGAAGATGAACGTTGTTGACATCTTGGTAAACCAAAAGGATGAATTAAGCAGCAGTGCAAAGAAGAGCAGTGATGGTTTAAAGTAATACTTCTATAGAATCTAAACTGTACTGCAGTTTGTAAAGTTTTGTACTTGAAGGGTTTTGAAATTGTACTCTATTATGTAAGTTTTATACTTCAAGTGTTCTATTAATGGATTATCCAAAATTGTACTGCAACTTCTAGCAGTTTATACTTGAAGTGTTCCTAAACTATACGTCTTCTATATAAAATTATTCTTTTGATTTTCTGAAATTATACTTCATTTTATCAAAGATTGTACTATATTTATTGAAGTTATATACTTTAAGTGTTATATTTATCAATTAACCAAAATATACTGTAGTTGCTAGGACTTTATACTTCAAGCGTTTTGAAATTGTACTTCACTTTATCTAAAATTGTACTTTTATTTTCTGAAATTATACTTTCTTTTGTACTTCATTTTATCTAAACCTGTACTTTATTCATTAAAGTTCTATACTTCAAGTGTTTCGAAATTGTACTTCATTTTATCTAAACTTATACTTTAGTTTTGAATCTATTATTTAAGTTTAAATTGTTTTACTAATGGATTATCCAAAAATTGTACTGCAATTGCTAAAGTTTTATACTTCAAGTGTTTTGAAATTGTACTTCACTTTATCTAAAATTGTACTTCTATTTTTTGAAATTATACTTCATTTCATACATTGTTTTACCTAAACATGTACTCTATTCATTGAAGTTCTATACTTCAAGTGTTCTGAAATTGTACTTCATTTTATGTAAACTTGTACTTCAATTATCTGAATCTATTATTTAAGTTATATACTTCAAGTGTTCTACTAATGGATTATCCAAAATCGTATTGCAATTGCTAAGGATTTATACTTCAAGTGTTCTAAAATTGTACTTCTTTTTATATAAAATTGTACTTCTATTTTTTGAAATTATACTTCATTTTACATAAACATATACTCTATTTATTAAAGTTCTATACTTTAAGTGTTTCGAAATTGTACTTTATTTTATCTAAACTTATACTTCAGTTATTTGAATCTATTATTTAAGTTTCAAGTGTACTACTAATGAATTATCCAAAAATTATACTGCAATTACTAAGGTTTTATACTTCAGGTGTTCTGAAATTGTACTTCACTTTATCTAAAATTGTACTTTTATTTTTTAAAATTATACTTCATTTTATACATCATTTTACCTAAACATGTACTCTATTCATTGAAGTTCTATACTTCAAGTGTTCTGAACTTGTACTTCAGTTATCTGAATCTATTATTTAAGTTTCAAGTATTTTACTAATGGATTATTCAAAAATTGTGTTGCAATTGCTAAGGTTTTATACTTCAGGTGTTCTGAAATTGTACTTCACTTTATAAAAAATTGTATTTCTATTTTTTAAAATTATACTTCATTTTATACATCATTTTATCTAAACTTATACTATATTCATTGAAGTTCTATACTTCAAGTGTTCCAAAATTTTACTTTATTTTATCAAAACTTGTACTCTCGAGTCAAAGTCACTTTCATCGTATGACTTTACCGATCAATATTACCGAGTTGAGATGTATAAACAAGCATACCAAGTAGTGATAAACACTATTCCTACGTATGATATGCATATGTTCCCTCTAGATGATGATGGCGTCATTAATGCACCTGATTGCCGATCTCAACCTGGGCATAGAAGGACATAGAGGATTCCATCACAAATTGAGAAACGTGTAATTAAGTGTAAAAGGTGTGGTAGAACATGGCATAATCGTCGAACCTGCAAAGAATAAGTAATCTAGCTAAATTTCGTACCTTAATATAGGAGATTTATACTTGATTTCATGACATTTGTACTTTATTTCGGTAATCATGTACTTGATTTAGCGTGAAATTGATATTTTTGTATATTGTCCGAGATATCAGTTATTTTGTACCCCAATCTGGGAGAACTATACTTGGTGTCATGACAATTATACTTTATTTCGGCAATTATGTATTTGATTTAGCGTGAAATTGGCATTTTTGTATGTTGTCGGAGATATGAGTTATTTTGCACCATAATCTGGGAGAATTATACTTGATTTCATGACAATTGTACTTCATTTCGGCAATTATGTATTTGATTTAGCGTGAAATTGATATTTTTCCATGTTGTCCGGGATATCAGTTTTTTTGTACCCCAATTTGGTAGAATTGTATTTGATTTCATGACATTTGTACTTCTTTTTGGCAATAATGTAATTGGTTAGCATGGAAGTTAGCAAATGGATATTGTATCAGCGTTTAGTACCTCAATCTGAAATATTTATACTTGATTTCACGACATTTGTATTTCATTTCGGCCATTATGTACTCCATTTCTTAATATTTTTACTAATATTATTGAATTGAAATTTGTTCCATGATTTGCTTTTTAAGCCTCAGTAATTAATAATCAAACTCTAAAAATGTGTGTAATATTTATTATATGAATAAAATAATATTAAAATTTTAAAGTGTTAACCACTAATGTTCAACGAATGAATGTTATCAATCGCAGTAATGTAAAGAATACTTATGTTTTCAAAGATGTAAATAAATGAGCATTTGATAATAATATCTACCCTATAACCCGTACAAATACGTACTTCATCTGATCTGATAATCTCAAAATATTGTACTTGACTATCACTACAATTATTGGAGACTAATTATTCAATTGCAATAAGTGTACTTCAACATAACATCATTTATACTTTATTTGTTCTACGTTTGTACTATATTTTCATCATATTGTACTCAAATTCACTATTCGATTTCAATTGAATTGAAGTGTACTTTAACATAACACCATTTATACTTTATTTGTTCTATATTTGTACTTTATTTTTATCATATTGTACTCAAATTCACTGCCCGATTTTAATTTAATTGAAGTGTACTTTAACATAACATCATTTATACTTTGTTTGTTCCATATTTGTACTTCATTTATATCATATTGTACTCAAATTCACTATTCGATTTCAATTTAGTTGAAGTGTACTTCAACATAACACCATTTATATTTTATTTGTTCTACATTTGTACTTCATTTACATCATATTGTACTCAAATTCACTGTCCAACTTCAATTTAATTGAAGTGTACTTCAACATAACACCATTTATACTTTGTTTGTTCTACGTTTGTACTTATTTCCATCATATTATACTCAAATTCACTGTCCGATTTCAATTTAATTGAACTGTACTTCAACATAACAGTATTTATACTTTATTTGTTCTACGTTTGTACTTCATTTTCCTCATATTGCACTCAAATTCACTGCTCGATTTCAATTTAATTGAACTGTATTCCAATATAACATTATTTATACTTTATTTGTTCTATATTTATACTTCATTTTCATCATATTGTATTTAAATTCACTACATAATTTCAATTTAATTGAAGTGTACTTCAACATAACACCATTTATACTTTATTTTTTCTATATTTGTAATTCATTTCTATCATATTGTACTCAAATTCACTGTTCAATTTCAATTGAATTGAAATGTACTTCAACATAACACCATTTATACTTTGTTCATTCTACATTTGTATTTCATTTTCCTCATATTTTATTGAAATCAAAATATTATAAATACTTGATGGAAAATTATACTTACATGCAAAATAATATTATAAACAAAGTATGCTTCAATTTACATATGTATGTACATACAAAGTATGATTCAAACCCTACAGGCTTAAATGTTTTGTACTACAATTGCTTCTAAAATATACTATAGATACACAAGTTATATACTACATTTTCAGTTAATGTATACTACATGCCTGAATGTTTTTGTACTACATATGCTTCTAAAATGTACTGCATATATACAAATATTAAATTATAATTTAATTTAATCTACATGCTTGAATGTTTTGTACTACAGATGCTTCTAAAATGTACTGCAGTTACATAGATTATATGCTACACTTTTGCCTGATGTGTACTGCAAGCATAAATGTTTATACTATATTTGCTTCTAAAATGTACTCAGTTACACAGATTATATACTACACTTTCATTTAATGTATACTGCAGGCTTAAATATTTTGTACTACAGTTGCTTTTAAACTGTACTACAGATACACATATTATATACTATATTTTCAGTAATGTATACTACACACTTGAATATTTTTGTACTATAGATGGTTATAAAATATACTGCATATACACAGATTATATACTATAATTTCATTTAATTTATAGGCTTGAATATTTTGTACTATATTTTCGCAACTTCCTCTCCCGGCGTCCAAATCACTTGCCGCTTGAACCGTTGGATAGCTCTCGGCTTATACATTAACTCCACAAAGTTCCAGCCCCGTCCGATTCTCCATGAAACAGTAATTACACTCGCAATAAGCTGGAATTACAGCATTGCCACTGCATTGCTGCATTCTAAACATCTTCGCTGTTTCCTATCCAAACGGAATCGTCTACTGGTGAAACTTGGTGAGAACGTTGCCAACACCTCAAGGAACACCCCACTGAAACAGTTTCACAAAATTCCTTTTCCAAGCCACTCTGCTCAATGCATCTTTGCACTACCTGCGTGCAGTAAGACCACTCCAGGTCGCCCTCAATGTTCGGTGCCCAAACGGACACGGAATGACTTCAAACTTGGTGGGAAGCATCCTCATAACTTAAGGAATATGCCATTGAAACAGTTTTTCAAACCGAACCTCGTAAGAGTCTCTACTCATGGGCTTTTTTCGCCTTACCGAGTGAGCCGACAACACCTTGTCGCTCTTAATGCCCCTTGAAGTCAAAGTCGCCATTCTTCTCCAATGAGCGACACATGACATTCTCCTCCACTCGATCCATTGACGTCCTTATCAACATATACATAAGGACTTGAAGTGTATGCGGTGCCCCAATTCAACTCTGATCTCTTTTTGCACCGTATGAATTTAGCTCATCTTTACATAGATTATATACTATACTTTCATTTAATGTATACTACAGGCTTAAATATTTTGTACTACAGTTGCTTCTAAAATGTACTACAGATACACAAATTATATACTACATTTTCAGTTAATGTATACTGCATGCTTGAATACTTTTGTACTATAGGTGCTTCTAAAATGTACTGTATGCACACAAATTATATACTATAATTTCATTTAATCTGCAGCTTTGAATATTTTGTACTACAAATGCCTTTAAAATGTACTGCAGTTATACAGATTACATACTATACTTTTGCTTAATGTGTACTGCAAGTTTGAATATTTATACTACATTTGCTTCTAAAATATACTACAGTTATAAAGATTATATACTACACTTTTGCTTAATGTGTACTGCAAGCTTGGATGTTTTGTACCACAAATAATATACTACCACTTTCAGATAATTTCACCGTATAATTTCAGGTAAAAGGAAGTATAAACCTCAAAAAAGTGAAGTACAACTTTCATGCCTTTCAAGTACAAATCAAAAACTTCCCATCTCACAAATAAAATTATATATATCAATTGGGTTCAAGTGTTTAACAACTAAATAGGAAATAAAAACCCTAAACATGAGAAAATAGACAAGAAATAAATATAACACTGAAAAATCACAGATATTTAAAACTGTAAATGCAGAAAACATACATTTTTTTCTTTTTATCACTTCTTTTTGTATTTCGCTTCTTGTTGCCATTGTTTCTCCTTCCATTGTCACAAAAAAAATGGCAGAAATTTTGGTGTCTTTTTTTTTTTTCCTCTTGTCAATGGCAGAGGAATGATTTCACGCCCTTTTGTTTGGCCGCTTGGAGAAGTCGTCGATTTCAGGAAAAAAAAAAATGAAAGCATTCTTCTTGAAGAGAAAAATGCATTTCTTAGGTATTTTTGTTGTTTTCTCTAACTACAAGGATATATGTGTCTTTCTAAAAGATATGGGGAGTGATTTCTAAGTTTTGTGAAAAAGTAGGGAGTTTAGTGTGTAAAAATTCAAATGGAGACTGATCACTAAAATGAAAATAGGATTATGAATTTTTTTCTAATTAACTGTTTTCTAATCTCCTATACTTTTAGAAATTTTGTCCAATTTGAAAAATTGACTGATTCAACATGGACTTTTGTAATATGATGCATGCATGATTGGACGTGGTGCAATTCATACGACATATTTATGTGGATTAAGTATTGAAAATAAAGTCGGAGACGTAAAAGTTTGATCTGTACGTATATATTAACTCGAGCTCTTAAAATTGATATATATATATATATATGAAAATGTTCAATTAAATTTATTTAAAAGTTTTATAAATTTTTATATTTTATAAAATACTTTTTAAAATATTATTTTAATAATAACATTTTAAAATGTTTGGATAAAATAAAACTTGAAGGTTATAATATGTCAATAATAATAATAATAATTTGTAATTAACGGAGTTAAAATTTCAAAAACAAATAGAAACTCAATATATATTTTTTTAAAAAAATTATATTAATTTAATAAAATTTATAAGGTCATTTAAAAAAATTATCAAATATTTTATGACATTTTAAAAACTTTTGATATAATTAAACCAGTTTAAAACCCATCCAATCGATATATTTAAGATACCTATGATAGAGGTGTAAAATGTTGCGTGAATTTTCTTCCAAAAGCAAAGAAACAACAAAGAAAGAAATAAGTCAAGACAACCTCAAAATATTATGTCCATCCAACTCTCCCCCCTTTTCCTCCGGAGTCAATGATCAAAATCCAAATTCTCAAGAAAGTCTTCCTCCAAAATGCATGTTCATAAACATCATCTAGACCTTTTACCCTTCTTCTGCAAATGATTATTTTCTTCCCTCCAGATTCTAATATTAAAAACAATCTCATTCTTAACAGCATAACGGTCCTTCATTTTCTAGGAGGACCCCCCTATCACCCATGCATTTTATCTTCAATTCTGCATAACATCAAATAGTTAGCATAATTTTAACGTAATGCACATTGGGATCTGAATATTGACAAGAAAGATAAGTATATTTTCAGAAGGGATTCTTCTTGTTTAGAAGATTTTTGACGTTTGAAAGGACACAAAGGAAGGAAAGAAGACATACATATAAAAGAAAAAAGCAAAGGGATTTAATTTTTTTTCATTGTGCTTAGGTTTTGTGCGACGGAGATTGCCATATTTCTGTTTGTTTTTGTTTTGGGAGTTGGTTTTAGAGGAGCCTGGAGATATGGGGTGCTTCTCATGTTTTTCAAGAAGGAAAGCAAGCTCCAAGAAAAAAGATCAAGCCAAAGTTATCACTTCACCACCTCCTCCTGGTATATATGCCTTTTGCATACCAAGCATCTTTGATTGCACTAAACAATTTCTTTTTCATATATATCTGCATTTGTCAATCAAGAAATGGAAATTTTTGGCGTTGTTATTTTCTTCACAAAAGACAGAATTTCAATTTACGGCAATGGCAATGCTGAAATCGCAAGAAAATGCTGACAGGAATGTAAATCATCATTTTGAAGCATTCTGCATTTTTGACTTTATTACAATGAGTATTCTAAACTCATGTATGAAAGATATTGAGTACATATACATATATAGACAGCCTAAGGAATATGATGTGAGTATGGGATTTTTATTTTTTTTTCCAATTAAATTTTCTAACTCGAACTTTTCTTCAACCCTCAAAGCCACAAATCCAATAATGTCTTTGGGGTTTTCACTGCGGATTGTCCAACAAAAACACTCCATCTTGGTAGTTTTCAACACCTGTCCAGAGTTGAGTCCTGAGATTTGACAAGGAAATTTTGGGGATGTCCTCAGCATCGAGGAATATGTATTAAAGCGTATGTGCGACTCGTTTAGATTACAAGCTGACACACACCAAAAGAAAAAAGCAAAAAAAAAAAAAAAAAAAAAAACCCTTTTTCCAGTATGAATGATTAGTACCAGTGAATAGGAGCGAATGGAAAACTCCATTCACTATCTAAAAAAAAAAAAAGCAAATCAGTTCTATATATTTACCGCTAAAGTACATGGGTTTCCTTCTTCTGTGTCCATCTCAAATGCACTGATTTCGCCCTTGGCCTTTTGATATGTGCTTCTGCTGTGTTGTTCTAATATTATCAATCTTCTATTTTTCAAGAATTTAGGAATAGCTTCTAAGTATTGTGTTTCCTCTTTCAGTATACAACAATAAGAACATTTCAGTAGCTGATCGCAATAATGGGACAAAAGCTTCTGCTGAAGAAGATGGAAAAAATACAGCAAAGGCATTCACTTTCCGTGAACTCGCCATCGCAACAAAGAATTTTCGTAAAGAGTGTCTGCTGGGTGAAGGTGGAATTGGAAGAGTATTTAAAGGGAAACTTAAGTCCAGTGGCCAGGTAATATATGGAACTTTATAAGTTCTTTGTCCAATTCTTGCTGATGGAAAGAAAAACAGTACAAGAATCTCTGTCTGAAAACATGCTTTCTTGTTTTTGTCAATAGATTGTGGCTGTCAGGCAACTAGACAGGAATGGGACACAGGGAAGCAAGGAGTTCCAGGTTGAAGTTTTAATGTTGAGTCTTCTTCGTCACCCGAATCTCGTAAATTTAATTGGATATTGTGCTGATGGAGATCAGAGAATTTTGGTGTATGAATACTTGCCATCGGGTTCTCTCAAAGACCATCTATTTGGTACCCCTCTTACTACATCTCTCTGTTCTTTTCTAAGATTTCATTCTGTCGATTGAATAAATGACTATAGCATGGGAGCGAATCAATAGAGTACCATAGCTTTTATTACTTTGTGCCCAATCACCCCAAGATCGTTTGGAGTCGGTCTTTTTTTTTTTTTTCCCTCTCTAATAGGTCATATGTCTAGGTCGACAATATTGAAATAATATGGAAATGTCGAACTTGAAACAATAACAAAGGTTACGGTCGGGGGGGGGGGTTAGTGAAAATATTCCAACGACTCAGTTGTCATGAGGTCTAGTAGTCGAATGTAGAGGTGCAAACAAGTAGAGACGGCTCGCGAGCTTCACGATCCGAATTCGAGTTAGCTTGTCTCAAGCTTAGGTCGAGCTAAATTGAGCTCGAGTACTATTTTAACCCAATCTTAAGTTGCTTGTGCTTAGACTTGAGGCTTGCGAGTTCTTAGCATATTCATTTTTTTATTTTATTAATAAATATATTATTATTATTATTTCAACTTCAAGCTCAAGATCAAGTTTTGTTTAAAGCTTACTCGACAAGTAGAGCTTATAAATTGAGCCGAGTTCCAATTTTTATTGAGTAGAGCTTGAGTTTGAATTTATATTGAGCTGAGCGCAAGCTTAATATATATATATATATATTTCGAGCTTGAGCTTGAAAATTTTCCCCAAACTCGTCTCTTTCGGACCCACAGTAGAATGGAAGTATAAGAAAAACAGTAGAACAGGACTAATGAATATATCTTTGTCACCATTGTGGGTACTTATATGTTTTTGTTGAGGTGGACTGGTGTGAATCATCGTAGCTTATAGTCTGAGATGTTGTCATGTGTCATAAGCGGACAATTCTCGTTTTGGTGGCACGAGTTGTTGGGTATTTTTAACATTTTGTGGGGACAACTTCAGTATTATAGGCTTTTTCCCATATCAGTGTCCATCTACCAGAGATTTGTTTGATCCCTGTAGCTGACTTAGAATGACATTGTTTTACACTTGCAGACATTTCCAAAGATAAAAGACCGTTAGATTGGGCGACAAGAATGAAAATAGCTTTAGGTATTGCACAAGGACTTGAGTATTTACACGAGAGGGCCAATCCACCTATCATATATTGCAACTTGAAATCATCAAATGTTTTGCTGGAGGAAACGAACAATCCAAAACTCTCAGAATACGGGCTTGCCAAGCTTCTGCAGAGTGGCAATAAGATGAATGTATCAACTTACGGTTATTCTGCACCAGAATATGAAAGACATGATGAACTAACGATAAAGGCAGATGTATATAGTTTTGGTGTGGTCCTACTAGAGCTTATCACCGGACGTAGAGCCCTGGACTATGCACGGCCAACAGACGAACAGAGTTTAGTTAGTTGGGTAAGTTATGACCATTTATTCGCCTATACTTTTGAAAGTTCTTTTGTACTCTTTCAATAGTTGCTGTTTAAAACTCTATTCCATTTCCTATTTCATTTTCTATTTTATTTCATGAAATATACGACGTGTATCAAATATTTCCTTATAAAAATAATTGATTGAAAATCAGATACACTTAACATAAATACAACAAGTTGAAATAAGAAATGTAACAGGAAATGAAATAAATGATCCAAAATGCCACAGTTAAGACAGTGTTATCTAACTTGCTAAATATTATTCAACAGGCACAACCATATTTTAGGGAGCCGAAGAGGTTTCCAGATATGGCAGATCCACTTCTTAGAAAAGAATTCCCTGTGAAAAGCTTAAATCAAGCAGTGGGAGTTGCTTCCATGTGTCTGCAGGAGGAGCCATCAGTACGGCCCTTCATCACTGACGTTGTGGCTGCCCTGATTTTCCTTGCAATGGCTCCTCCAGAAGCGCCTATTCCATCCCGTCTCGTTCCTATATTATCATCCAGGATGGAAACAGCAGAAGGCATTGAGTGAAGACTTGAAAAGTCATTATATTGAACATAAGCACATGAAGTAAACAGAATGGAAGTACATATTTTACATATGATTGATGACAGTTCAGTATGAGTTCAGATGATGATCAGGAAAGAAACAGGGCCACATATATCAGGAGGGACAAGGCCATGAACAAAGTGAAAGAATCCAAAAAATGGAGCTCAAGATCACTACATAAAAGTACAGTGGGATCATACGGCTTACATCGTATCTCAAGTTCAATCAGCAAAAGTTGTAGTGAAAGTTGAGAGTGTTTAAAAGTAGTTATAAAGAATAACAAGGACTGCAGAAGCTAGGTGAGGGTTGTTTTAACTTCTAGCTTTTTGTGCTTAACTTTAGAAAATAAAAAATAGAAGCACCACTTTTAACACTTCAAAACAACTAAAATTCAGCTAAAAATTGTGAAGTACTTTTTTAAAACGTTGCAGACACTCCCTAAGGTTACAATTCAAGTACATATTTCCATGTTGCTGGTTGAATTAGTGAAGAAGAATGTCCCAACCGTAATCTTAGTTCTAGCACGACATAGATCCCATGATAGACAAATCATGGGAGAGGATAAATTCAAGTGGCAACATGAAAAAGGATATGCAAAATGGAAGTTTGAGATCAAATAATAGAGGCTTTCTCAGAATAATCAAGTGGTTTGAATTCAACACACAGCAGCATTTTGATGGATCTAAGTTTATACATGAATTAAAAAGTTGTCAACATTCTAAGCTAAATTGTAATGGAACAAAACCAAACCATATTGAGTTGGAATATATTGGAGTTTTAGACATAGTAGTGATAGCAATACACTATATGTACATGCTTAATTAAATTTTCAATATATATAAAATTAAATATATTTATTAATTTTTGTGTAAGAGTACATTTTCTCAACTATTTAAATGTATTAACTTCTATTTACTACATGTAACAACGTGTCTATAAAAAAAATATGGAAAAACTGAAGTTAAAGACAGAAGAAATAATAAAATTATAGAACAAAATAGAGAGAGAGAGAGAGAGAGAGAGAGAGAGAGAGAGAGAGAGAGAGAGAGAGAGCATAATATATGGAAAAATCAAAAGAGAAGAAAATGATAATGTTTGTTATTTTTTTAATTAACCCGTTAATACATAGCAAATTATGCCAGATGTTTACTATTATGAACAGAAAACGTGTTTTATCTCTAGATTGGAAGTTATTTTTTGTAATTTTACAACTTTTACCTTTATATTTTTTTATAGCATAAAAATAAAAATAGAATATTGAGGACGAAATTCAAGATTCATGCACATTTAGATAGTTATGATGCCAAATTTTGAATATACCAAATTTGCCATTTGTTCTTATCTCATCTATTCAATGAAACTAAATTATAAATGTAGAATATAAATAAATAATATGTATAACTTAAAAAAAAATATGCATGCAAGAACTGCGTGCAATAATAGCTAGTTATATAAAAGTAATGGCCAAAATTGTCTCCTAAATCACCACCAGAAACCAAACTTATAATTTCTTATATACAGAGGAGGGTGGAATTAGGGACGAATCCAAAATTGATATTGTAAGGGGCCAAAAATTATAAAACGTAAAATTTAAACACAAATTTTATAATTTATGAATTCAAAATACATGTTATTATCTAAGTTGAGTACAACATTCTTTCATATCATAAAATTCTTCACTAATTGAATCAATATCAAAATTTTTAGCAATATCTTTGTTAATATAAATAACTAAATAATCGGCTAAAAAAATGTTAGATCTTAATTTTAAATAAACAGACATCAAAGTTAAACCTTTTTTTAAATTGTCACTTACTTTTGTTTCTCTGTCTCATCTCGTTAAAGTAGAGAGAGAGAGAGAGAGAGAGAGAGATTTTAATTATTTCATAAGTTCCTATGAAGTTGTAAAGGATATTTTAATTGTTTAGTAAGTTCCTATGAAGTCGTAAAGGTTTTCTTTAGCTAGATTCCTATAAACATGTTTTCAAACAAATAAAAGAGAAGTGCACAATGGGCCTAAATTAAGTGTAAATTATTTGATTGTAAATATGAGCCTAAAAAATTTGTTTTAAAATTTTCCAAACTAGAAAAGGTAAAGAATTAGTAAAATTATTACTAAAATTTTAAATATATATAAACTAAAAATTATTACAAAAATTAAAAATTATATATAAAAATGTTGGGGCCAGATTATTACTAAAATTTTAACAATATATATAAATATTACATTAATTAATAAATATATACAAAATGTTGGGTGGAACCATTCTTTTTAAGTTAAATGCGAGCACTCATTCAAGCATTCCAACTAATGGAGCACTTATTAATAATTAAGCGCCACTACTGTTATGAACAATGCTACTTTGTAAAAGTCGATGACTATTATAAAGATGAAAGATTCGATAACCATGGAACCGAATCCATAGTGATCTGTTTGGCTAATAATTATGTTAGAAAAGAAAGCTGTTTATTAATAAAATAATTTAACTGATTAGATAGACGACGACGACACAATTGATTGATTTCAGTGGGCAACTTTCCTATAAAACAATTTCTTTTCTCCCTCTTTCTTGCTCTATAATATCTTTTTTTACTTGCTTTTCTTCGTAGTCACAATGCCTTTATAATTAAGAATAACAGAGAAACTTTGTGTAGACACAACTTTCTTTGTGCTGTGAGATATTAATTAATCAGTCAGTTCTATCTCTAAATTTCTTCCTCTCTTCTGTGTCTCTAGGCCCTTGTATACTCTTCCTTCATTCTGATTTGAATACTTTGTAATAGTTTTGTGAATATGGCTTATGCTGCTCTTGTTTCACTTGCACAAACCATAGAGCAGATCCTGCATCAGGATCAAGATTCAGCTTTTCTTTATGAAAAACAACAAATGAAATGTCTCTATGAAAGCCTTATTTTCTTGCAGGCATTTCTTGAAGATTTCCAAGAGAAAGCCAACAGTTTGGAAGGACAAATTAGGGATGTAGCAAATGAAGCAGAAGATATTATTGAGTATTTTATGTCAAAAGAAATTGGGTCATATTACACCAAGAAGTCTGCACAGCATGGAATGGAGCTTGCGCTTGGTTATGATTTTCGAAAGCTGGATTACAAGTTACAAAATGTCACAGAAGAAATTGATTCAATCAGGGGAGAGGTGGTGGAGATCAAGAATATTATCAAAACCGAAGATGTGCAACTCAATGATTCTTCTCTTGCTACTTCATCATCGAGACTTGTACCCAATACCAAAGATGCCATGGTAGGTTTTGATGACGACTTGATGGCAATAAAAGCTCGGCTTTGTGGAGAATCATCCAAACTTGAAGTCATCCCAATCTTCGGAATGGGAGGTATTGGCAAGACAACTCTTGCCAAAAATGCTTATGATGATCCATTAACTTTAGAGCACTTTCAAGTTCGTGCTTGGGTTACAGTATCGCAAGATTATAGTCCACAAGAGATTCTCTCAGCTCTCCTAGTCTCCATGAAAGCAGAAAAATCTGGACAGAGAAATGAAGAAATTGTGTACAAAAGTTTAAAAGGTAATAGATATCTCATTGTAATGGATGATATGTGGAGCACAAAGGCATGGGATGACGTAAGGATGATATTTCCTGATGACCGTAATGGAAGTCGAATCATATTAACCACAAGGTTGTCAGATGTGGCTAGTTATGCCGACTCTTCTAGCCCCCTTCATGAGATGCGTTTCATGAATGCATATCAAAGTTGGAATTTGCTTCGACAAAAGGTGTTTCCACAAGAAAATTGTCCTCGTGAATTGCAAACCATCGGAAGGACAATTGCAAGAAGCTGTGGAGGATTGCCCCTTGCAATTGTCCTGATTGCAGGACTCCTGTCCACAGTCAGTCAGACTCAAGCTTCTTGGGAGAGTATCGCAAAAAGTGTTAATTCAGTTGTCAGTACTACTAGTGATGAGCAGTTTGCAAAGATACTATCTTTAAGTTACATCCACTTGCCTCATCATTTAAGATCGTGTTTCCTATACATGGGAGGCTTTCCTGAAGATTATGAGATCCGTGTCTCAGAACTCATCAAATTATGGGTAGCTGAGGGGTTCCTGAAACTAAGTGGGTCTAAAAGCTTTGAGGAGGAGGCAGAAGAGTATTTGGAGGATCTTGTGAAGAGAAGTCTTGTCTTGGTCATCAAGAGGAAGGCTAATGGCAAAATCAAAAGTTGCAGTGTCCATGATCTCGTGCGGGACTTGTGCATGAGAAAAGCCCAAGAAGAGAAGTTTCTTCTACATGTCAAGGATAATTATGTTAGGATGGTTCTTCCGCAAAGCATAAGAGATCAGCGCCGCTTAACTGTTGCTCTTTCCAATCTGTATTGCCTTGAAAACATTTATTGCTCAACTATCCGTACTATTATATGCTTCCACTATAACGGAAGTTCACTGAGCTCTTTAGGAAAAATTAGATTGTTGAGGGTATTGGATTTAATACCAGCTAATAATGATGTCAGATTATTGTCAAGATCTTTCTCGCTTCCCAATGAAGTATTTGAGCTATTTCATTTAAGGTACCTTGCTTTTGACTATCCCAAGGAGGTTCCTGCAACCATATCAAAACTTCAGAATCTTCAAACCTTAATCATTCGTCCAAGAAGGATGTTGTGGAGGTATGTACGATTTAGTGTTTGTTTGCCATTGGAAATTTGGAGGATGCCACAATTAAGGCATCTTCTCTCCTTTTCTTTTCGTCTCTTACCTAATCTAGAAGGAGAAACTTTTATTCTAGAAAACTTGCAAACATTTTCGGTGGCAACAAATTTTGTTTGTACCGAAAAGATTGTAAAAATGATTCCGAACCTAAAGAAATTGACAATCTCTTATGATGGAAGGGTATATTTCCAAGAGTATCACCTGGAAAATCTTGTATATTTGTATCAACTCGAAAAATTGAAACTGGAGATTCATAAAGATTTTCCTTTTGCGGGAAAGCTTAGCCCTGTTTTTCCTATGAGGCTGAGAAAGTTAACCTTAGTTGGTTGGGGGCTTCCTTGGAAAGATATGGGGATTGTTGGTTTGCTACCTAATCTTGAAGTGCTTAAACTGAGAAATCATGGCTGCAATGGCAATGAATGGGAAACAAGTGAAGGAGATTTTTCTCAACTGAAATTTTTGCTAATCGAGGAATCAGAGCTCCAATATTGGATGACTGAAAGTAGCCACTTTCCAAGCCTCAAATGCCTAGTGCTTTATGCTTGTTGGGTTCTAAATGAGATTCCAGATAGTATTGGAGAAGTTCCGACACTTGAACTGATTGAAATTAGTGGTGGGAAAAAATCTCTTATGGAGTCCGCCAAAAGGATAAAAGAGGAACAACAGAGTTGGGGAAATGATGCCCTTCAAGTTCGTCTTGGGCATACAGGGAGAAAGTTTGGTTAGAGATTATGCGCCCCTTCAACCTAAAAGACCTAAAAGTTGAATTATTATTCAAGTCTGTGTTTGAATCTTATTTTCGGGAAGCATTGATTTGAAGCTATTTTGATGGTATTAATCTGTTTTGTTGGCTGAGTGTATATGATCTTTCAGAAATTTTCAGTCCTTGTTGATAAAAAAATAGCTGATGATTCAGAGCAAAGAGGCAGAGGGTGGAAGGAAATCTGGTTCCATGGACAACCTTTTAAATAAGTAAATCATTCAAGGAGCATTGGTGGATGATGTGTGTTAATTAAGCATTCATGTTATAAACTTCAAATGCTTAAACTATTTTGCGTGATTTTCTCATTTAGTTCTGAAAGTAGGATGTGAAGTATAATATTTCTTTTTCTTGTAAAAGATATTTTCATCCAGAAAGGTTGTAATTGTAAGCTTGGAAAAGATACATGCTAATGAGTCTGTGTTAGTTTGTTTGGGGTTTAGTGTATCTTTTTTCTTGTGATATTTCATAATTATTTTTAATTTTTTAATTTTTTTCTTGCGCCCCCCGCCCCCCCACCCACCCCGCCGCCGCCGAAATCAAATCTAAAATTGTTAGGAAAGATGACGAAAAAGTAGAAGAAAAAGAAGAGGAGGAGCAGGGGCGGGGGGAAACAAAAAAAAACTAAATTGAAATACGAGTACATGCAAATTAATTCAATTTCAGGAAAAAAGAAAAAAGTAATGCGATGAAATAAGAGCATATGTAAATTCAATTTGCTGATCAAGAGGATACAATATAAACTAGGGTGAATTACAGCCACACTCCCTGAGGTTGGTGTAATTATAAAAAAACCCTCGTTATTTTGAAAATGACAAATACCCTCCTGAACTTTGGGACCTAAATGTAATGCTGATGGAAAGTGTAAAATGATCAAAATGCCCTTTCGTTAAAAATTAAAAAAAAAAGAAAATTGATTAGAAATATCAAAAGACAAAAATACCCTTGGACTTATTTGTAATGTTTTTGAATTTACGAGGGTTTATTTGATATATTTTTATCACCTTCAATTTTTGCCAGACCGCCGCTACCCACCGAAGAGCCGCCGTGTGCCTCCATCGAAACTGGGTTTTGCTGCTGCCAGAAGGTGCGCCTTGTTGCGCTCAATCAAACCCCCAAATCAATTTCAACTTTCCCCTTCACTTCGTTGGCCAATTTCAAGCAAAATCATTCAACTCCACCGCGCACCTCCACCTTCCATTCTCTTTCTCCGTTGGTCAAATCACAAAATTGAAACCACCATTATACTCCTCTCATCGAGTCCATCAAAACCTATTCCTTGTTTATGAGTTTCCGTTGCCGAAACTAAGCAACCCATCACCACCACTGTGAGGCTCCATTCGGAGCTTAATTTCCTGTGAGTTGTGGTTGTTTCTAGGCAAATTTGGTACCAATGCATTCCTTGTGATGAGGGAAACATAATGGTTAACTTGGTTGCTAGTTTTTCCAACGTCGGAGAGGTGCTGGTTAGAGAGGATGGTGACGGTAAGCATGGAAGAATTTGATACAATAGAAGGGCTCTTGTGTATATATTTTTCAACTCTCTGAAATTGTAATTTCCACCTCAATACTTCATCTCAGATTTCAATTGAATCCTTTTAACTCTTTGAGTGCCTCACATTGACCCCAAATTTTTTTCCCTCAATTTCAATTAAGTCCTCAAACTAGTTAATGACTCTATTGACCCGATTGATGAAAATTAATTTTGTTGACCACCAAAACTTTCAAAATTCTTACAATCAAGTCATTTCTCATTCGTGTTTTGAACCCCCAAAATTTTCATCAAATAAATATTCTAATTTTTAAATCTTACTTTCTAAAATGCCAAATCCAGGGGTGTTACATGTCATTATTATTTTTTAATTTTAAAAATTATTATAAATATATTATCATGATAGATTTAATTTATTTTAGTTTTTTTACTTAAATTGAATTGAATTCAATTAAAATATTATATATATATAAATATATTACTATTTTAATATTATCAGATAATTTTAATAATATAAATTTATATTTAACATAATCTAATATGTTATGTTTTAATGATATAAATTTAATTAAATTATTTTAGATATGCTTATTATTTTTAATACTATTGAATATATCATTTCAATTATTAAAATTATATGTTCAAGATGATAGATTTGATTTATATTTTTAATTTTTCTTACTTATTAAATTCAATTGAATATAATAAATTATCTTAAATACATTTACTATTTTAAATTCACCCTGGATTCTTCTTTGTTTTATTACATTTAAGACCTCAAAAAAAAAAAACAAATACACCCTTAACCAATTAAAAAACTTACAATACCACCCCTGAGGGTATTTTTGTCCACTAAAAAAAGTCAAACCAGGTCAAAGATGCCATCAGTTAGCCTATGGGTATTTTTGGAATTTTACCCAAATTTTTTAACGGGGTACAGTAAAACCCTAACGGCTGAGCTGAAATGTTGGACGACGATTAAATTCAGGGGAATATTTACAATTTTCAAAACAACGAGAGTTTTTTTGTAATTACGTCAAACCTCAGGGGTAACCGTAATTCACCCTATAAACTAATAGTTAAAACTTCCTTTTTCATAAATAAAGATTTGAATGATTTAGTAGCGTTAACTAATACTAGAATTACTGTAAAATTATATAATTAGTTTTTCTAAAGTATGTACTTCTTGAAACAGTAATCAATTTCTATATATTTCCACTCCTTTGCTACGTTCTTTTTTAAATCACGTTATTATAAAAATATATTGTACCATAAGTGGAGAAAAAGCGAATACTCATCAAATTACACCCTAGTCAAAATCTAAAAAAGTACTCATTTAAAAGAAAAAAGAAATTAGAGGCTCATTATAAAGTAAAAGAAATAACAAAACCGATAAATGTATAGTGTTTATCATAAAATAAATATAATATCAAGTATTTTAGATTATAAATTACATATAAGACATAAAATACAACATAATAACTAAAAGATTCTTTATGTATGGTGCGAAAATGGTGAAGAAACAGCATAAACAGTGCAAAAACGGTGAGACAGGATGAAAACGGTGCAAAAATGGGTGGACGATTGGCAATAGCGGGCACACGCCCAAGCACCCATCAGGCAGACGCCCTTGCGCCTGGGCGCTACCAGCCTGCGCCGGAGAATGGGAGCTACTGCACATCTGGGTAGAACAACATGCTATGCGTGCTAGCGCGCACAGCGGAGGCCCAACAAGCCGTTTTTCAACCTGTTCACACAAATTTTGTGTCTGCAAAAAGAATTACAAGACAAGAAAAATACGGACAAATTCAATATTTATTGAAAATAAAAAGTGGTTACAATATCTGAAAATTCCTCTGATTCTTCTCCTTGGATTTGATTCAAAGGCTTGATGCTTGTTCTTGAATCGGATGCGTAATTCCTTCCTAGATTTGTGGATGAAATCACGAACTTCCTTGAGATCAAGTATTTGTTTTGATATCAAGGTCTTCATAATTTAATGCTTTTGAAGAAGATGTGAAACTCTTGTGGTTGCGGCACTCCTTCGTGGCAAGAGCTCGGACTTGAGAGCTTGAGTTTCTTGATATATTTTTTGATAAATTTCTTGATGGACTTCTTGATGTCTGGTTTGTCTCCCAGTAACCCTTTTTATAGGCACAAATTAGGGTTAGACGACTTGAAACTTGAGTCTCCCTTTGGGCTTGGATACCACTTGAGATGGGCCTAATTAACTAATGGGCCATATTAAAATTTATTTGGCCCAATTAGCTAATCCAAAATAAATAAGATATTTTAAAATTTATTTTGGATTGCCCCATTTTATAAAGCCCAAATTTATTATGGACTTTAATTTGAGACCCAAATCAATAGCTAATTTTAATTGGACTATAAAATGGTAGTTTATCCCAATAAAATTTTGATGCTAACAAATGCCCCCACTTCAAGACTCAGCGAACAACATGCCAAACGAGAGGCGAGATTTGAAGGACCTTTTATCATATGAATTATAGGGACATAATTTGAGAAATCCTTAAATATCTCCACTAAAATTGAAGATGAAATTTGGATTGAAAAAAAAAACCCATGACATTCACCCTTTTTCTTTGGTTTTGTGTAACATGCTTGATAAGTGTATGGGCCCACCTTTCTTTCCAACAAAAGGAGAAAGATAACAAGATTTTGTATTTATCCATTGAGAGCAATGTGCCCCCCGAACACTGGTGAGTATGCTTCTGACTCCACTTTCAATTAACTTTGCTTTCAAATTCAAAAAAAATCCGCATCACTCCGTGTTGACTTTGGCCCATGATACTTTGCAGGATAAAGAAGAAAAAGAATTATACTAGATTTATATTATTCTATAGAGAAAGCATGTTTCGTCTCTAAACAGAAAGCATATTTTGTCTCTAAATTAGAAGTTATTTTACAACTTTCAACTTTATATTTTTTATAGTACAAAAAGAAAAATAGAATATTGAGGATGAATTTGGAGTTCATCCAATGATCTATATTTAGGTAGTTATGATACCAAATTTGCATTTCTACTTATCTCTTACATTTAATAAAACTAAATTACAATTGTGAAATATAATCAAATAATATGTATTCCTTAAAAATATTATGCATTGGTGAATCGCGTGCAATAATAACTAGTTATAAAAAAGTAATTACTGCTAAAATTTTCTCCTACATCACCATTTTACCAGAAACCAAACTTATAATTTCTTACATATAGATGAGGGTGGAACCATAAGAGCACTGAATAAAAGCATGCCATCTAATGGCGCACTTATAAAGTTGATAACTTTAATAAGATGAAAGATTCGATAACCAGGAACCGAATCCATAGTGATCTGTTTGGCTAATAATTATGTTAGAAAAGAATTTTTTTTTTTTTTGAGAGAAAAATTAGAAAAGAAAGTTGGTTATTAGTAAAATTGAAAACTTTAATAAAGATGAAAGATTCGATAACCATGGAAGCGAATCCATAGTGATCTATGTGGCTAATAATTATGTTAGAGAAGAAAGGCTTTGTTTGGATGTGAATTGGGGCATTCCCCCAAAAACAACAAATGAAATGTCTGTATGAAAACCTTATTTTCTTGCAGGCATTTCTTGAAGATTTTCCAGAGAATGCCAACTCTTTGGAAGGAAGAATCAGGGATGCAGCAAATGAAGCAGAAGATATTATTGAGTATTTTATGTCAAAAGAAATTGGATCATACTACACCAAGAAGTTTGCACAGCATCAAATGGATCTTTTGATTCACTATGATTTTCGAACATTGGATTACAAGTTACAAAATCTAACAGAGGAAATTGATTCAATCAGGGGAGAGGTGATGGAGATCAAGAATAGCACCAGAACCAAAGATGTGCAACTCAGTGCGTATTCTTCAACTGCTGCTTCATCATCAAGGCCAATTGCACATACCAACAAAGATGCTATGGTTGGTTTTGAAAAAGACTTGATGGCAATAAAGGCTCTGCTTTGTGGACAGTCATCAAAACTTCAAGTCATCCCAAATTTCGGTATGGGAGGCATTGGCAAGACCACTCTTGCCAGAAATGCTTATGATGATCCATTAACTTTGGAGCACTTTCAGGTTCGTGCTTGGGCTACAGTATCACATAATTATAATGCACAAGAGTTTCTCTCAGGCCTCGTAGTTTCATTGAAAACAGAAAGATCTGGGCAGTGCAATGAAGAAATTGTGTACAAAAGTTTAAAGGGCACGAGATACCTCATTGTAATGGATGATATGTGGAGCACAAAGGCATGGAACGATGTAAGGATGATATTTCCTGATGACCATAATGGAAGTCAAATCATGTTAACCACAAGGCTATCAGATGTGGCCACCTATCCGGACTCTTCTAGCCCTCTTCATGCGATGCATTTCATGAATCCGGATCAAAGTTGGAATTTGCTTAAGGAAAAGGTGTTTCCACAAGAAAATTGTCCTGTTGAATTGGAAACCATTGGAAAGACAATTGCAAGAAGTTGTGGAGGACTGCCCCTTGCAATTGTCCTCATTGCAGGACACCTGTCCACGGTCAGTAGGACTCAAGCTTCTTGGGAGAATATAGCAAAACGCGTACATTTAGCTGTCAGTACTACTAATGATGAGCAGTTTGCAAAGATATTATCTTTGAGTTACATCCACTTGCCTCATCATTTAAGACTGTGTTTCCTATACTTGGGAAGCTTTCCAGAAGATTATGAGATCCATGTCTCGAAACTCATCAAATTATGGGTAGCTGAGGAGTTTTTGAAACTAAATGGATCTAAAAGCTTTGAGAAGAAGGCTGAAGAGTATTTGGAGGATCTTGTCAAGAGAAGTCTAGTCTTAGTTATAAAGAGGAAGACTAATGGAAAAATCAAAAGTTGCAGCGTCCATGATCTTGTGCGGGACTTGTGCATGAGAAAAGCCCAGGAAGAGAAGTTTCTTCTACATATCAAGGATCGTAATGTCAGGATGGTTCTTCCACGAAGCATAAAAGATCAGTGTCATATAAATATTGCTCTTTCCAATCTGGATTGCCTTGAAAACCTTTATCGCCCAACAATCCGTACCATTATATGCTCCCAGCAAAGTGAAAGTTCACTGAGTTGTTCAGGAAATTTTGGATTGCTGAGGGTGCTGGATCTGATGCCTGCTAATAATGTCAGATTGTTAAGCTCTTTCAGGCTGAAGGTCAGATTATATGGATTCATCTAGCTCCCCGTTGAAGTATTTGAGCTTTTCCATTTGAGGTACCTTGCTTTTGACTATGCAATGGAGATTCCTGCATCCATATAAAAACTTCAGAATCTTCAAACCTTAATCATTCAAGGAACAGACAGATACCACCTGGTACTTTTACCATCAGGAATTTGGACGATGCCACAATTAAGGCATCTTGTCTCATTCTCTATCTTACCCAATCTAGAAGGAGTAAATTTTGCTCTAGAAAACCTGCAAACATTTTCAGTGGCAATGAACTTCGTTTGTACCGATGAGATCCTAAGACTGATACCCAACCTAAAGAAATTGGGGATCTCTTACTTTGGAGGTGTATATGTTCAAGAGTACCACCTCGAAAATCTTGTACATCTGCATCAACTCGAAAAATTGAGAATTACTATATCCAAAGATTTTCCTTTCCGGCAAAAGCTTAATCCTGTCTTCCCGACGATGGTGAAAAAGTTGACCTTAATGGGTAGGATGCTTTATTGGAAAGGTATGGGGATTGTTGGTTCGCTGCCTAATCTTGAAGTGCTGAAACTGACAAATTATGCTTGCGATGGAGACAAATGGGAAACAAGTGAAGGAGAATTTCCTCTGCCGAAATTTCTGCTAATTGACATATCATATTTACAGCAATGGATAACTGAAAGTAGCTACTTTCCAAGCCTCAAGTGCCTAGTGCTTTATAGTTATGATGATCTACATGAGATTCCAGATGGTATTGGAGAAATTCCAACACTTGAACTGATTGAGGTTGTTGGCAGGAAAAAATCTCTTATGGAGTCAGCCAAGCGGATAAAAGAGGAAGAACAAAGTTGGGTAAAATGATGCCCTTCAAGTTCGTTTTGGCGCTGCGTGGATGAAGTACCGATTGTTCTGCGTCTGGTAATCAGGTTAGAGTTTATATACCTCTTCGACCTAAAAGTTGATTAGTTAAAGTCTATATTTCACTCTTATTTTTGGGATGCATTTAAAGCTATTTGGGTGGTATTAGTATGTTTTGTTGGCTGACTCTCTTTGAGCTTTCAGGGTATCGGATCTTTGTTGATGAATGATGTGATGAGGCAGAGGGTGGAATGGAAAGAAATTATCTGTTTCAGGGTATCAAATTACTGATAATTAAAATTAAAGAGGCAGAGGGTGGAAAGAAATATGTTCCATGGACAACCTTCAAATTGGCAAATCAATCACAGAGCATCGATCGATAATATTAATTTAGGTATTATTGGTTATCTTCAAACTCTGAATTTCAGTTGTATGGTTAGATTTTCTAAAATTTTCTTTGTAAAAATTAACTCTAAATGGGTCAAAAAGACAAAGAAGAGAGGAGGAGGAGGAGTAGGAGAAGGGGAAAACAAAGTAAACCAAATTAAGATGGAATAAGAGTGGATAGAAATTCAATTAAGAGGGTATTTGGCTAAGCTTATTTAAAAGGTTTTAAAATAAATAATTATCAAATCACATGTTTTAATATTGATTAACCGGTGAGCATTATACTTCTTATAAAATTATTACCTATAGGAAGAGTGTGTATAATTTTTTATTCTAATTTAACTTACTAGTTTGTACAACTTTTTGTTTTATATTATAGTAGTTTGAGAAATTTATTAATAATGGTGGTTTTTACAACATGCATATGTGCACATTTCTAGTTGTTAAAATAATGCTAAATAGTTTAAAGTAAGTTGTGATGGGATCATCTCTGTTTTGCCATCAGCTTAATTGCTCTGTATTCTCAATGCGATTTCACTCATCTAAGAAAAGTTGGAAGTGATATGATATCTTCATTACACTCATTTATCACTTGACATAAAATACTCATTTATGCTACCTTTTTTTCAGCACTACTGCTAGTTAAAAAAAGTTTAAACGGCAACAACAAGCTCTCAGACAAATTTTTTGTTATGAATCCTAAACTATTAAATGAAGCAAATATTGATATCTATATAGGTGTAGAAAAACTTAACCTAAATTAATACAAAAATACAAGAAATGGTGCCGCTTCTGATAAAAGTTTGAAAATTTTCTTCTCTTCGGTATACTAGGATGGGCAGCAAGATCATATAAGTGCTTAAGTTTTTGATGAAGTACTGATTAGAAAATTATATATTCATGTGTGCTGTGTTTCCAATTGGAAACACATAGAATCTTGGTTTAAGCTGTGTCCACCTTTTGTTTCATTTTAAATTTGATTTATCTACACTTATAAAAATCCTAATCAAGAACACTTTCTAACAGCATGAACATAGCTATGTGGATATGTCATATTACATGCTAGGAGAGAATTGTTGGAAAATAGTTTGTAAATGGAGACACTAGTATCTTTTGTCCTATATTAGAAAAGTAAGAAATTAAGGGGTGATCGATATGCAAAAATAGAATTAGGTGGGAATAAAATGATTCTATAAATGGAATAAAAAAGGGAAAAGAGTGATGCCCCGTATCATTGATTAAGAAATCGAATTAGACCGAGTGGATGATCAACCACATTGTTGTCTGGTTCGATTAACAATAAAAACTAATAATTTTTAAAAAGCATCATATTTTAAGAAAATTGTTTGAATTGCGATTGAACCATTTAAACCACTGAACCACTTGTGAATTATTCCAACCAAACCTATTTATCTTTTTTCTCCCTTTTTATTCATGTTACAATTAAAAATTTGCTTCTTTTCCTGTGTAAAATCCAAATTACAAAGAATAAGATAAAAGCTGCAATACAAATGCCAAAATACCCACATAAAAGGCCAAAAATCAAAGCTTTGAAATTGAGATTTGTGAACTTGAACTATATAATTTATGCTCCTTATGTCTTTTGCTTATTTTAAAAAATAATTATTTTTTGTACCTTGTTCCATACATACATGGTTTTTTTTACGTTTTATTTTTTTGTATTTATTAGTCTTTAAACAATATATAACATATAAATATATGCTTTTTATGTAATTATAATATCATGGTTCAATTATTATCGGACTAACAATTAACTACCAAATTGTGAACCAGTAACATTTTTGGTTCAATGAACAGTCTATTTTTTTGAATATTAGCCCGTATAACTTATCCTATACTTGTATATGTACAAGGAATGAGAAGGGAATAACATTAACATTTCTTGCTTGATTACAATCTCATAATTGGTAATTAGAAATAACATGTAGGGACAAGTTGTAACTTTTTGAATGACCAAATTAACCTTTTTCCAAAAAATTATTAAAATAAATATATTTATTCATATATATTTTTTTTCTTTTCATATATTATAACTTCAGAAAAGAACTTTGTGATGTAAGTCTATATTAGCCATTTTTTTTTAATGTTATCCGAATTGCATAGTCAATATATGCATTTTATATGTTATCAACTATGTTATATATGTAACGCAAAAAAGTAAGGATACAATTCTTTTTTAAAAATACTCTATTTATTATTGTAATTAGCAAGCTCTTTTAACTTTTTGATAAGATATTATTAAAATAAATTATAATATATTGTATAACTAGAGTGATTAGATTTTTATGATATGATTATGATGCCTTTCTTACACTTTTTAATAATAAATTTAATTTGAAAAGTTGTTGATAGTATCCACGACTTTTATTTATTATTTATTATTTATTTTTTTAATCTGTCAAAGAGGGGCAGATATAATTAATATTTCAAATTATAGACACACACACACACACACATATATATTTCTTAAGTATAGATCAAATCGATGATGTGTCTACTTTTTTTATTAAACAAATTGAAAGGCATATAGTTATTCTTATTTTTATTATTTATAATTCAAAATAAGTCTATATATATATATATTTCATAAGCGTATTTATTATTTCATATAGTTATACTTAATAATTACGACTAATTCGTAGCTAGAGCTATGAATTCATAGTTGATACTAAAATTCATAGCTTTAGCTATGAAATAAATCAAATCAAATTTGATGCAGATACTTTCATAGTTAACCCTCATTATGATCAATTGGTAGTTGATAATTATTAATTCTTACGGATAATACATAGCTAATCTATTGTACTTGTGATGAATATTGCTATGAAGTGTAGTTAATAATTGTTGCGAGTTATTTTAGAAACTTACATTTGCTGCAAAAAAATTATAGCTATAGTTTGTTGTTATAGGTGCGAAATTAATTTTTTCAGAGCAAATACCTAATTTTTTTTGGTAGCAACAATTAAAAAGGGTGCAACTTAAAGAGTTTTCTTTCCTTCTCTTTTCTTTTTTTAACAATTGCAAGTGAAAGAGTATTCTTTTATAATAATATTGGGGTCAAATCTAGAGTATCATTGTTTGGTTGAAAATTAAGAATTTCAAAGATTCGGAAGAACTCTAGCAAGTTATCTATATAAACTAAAGACCAAGTCAGAATTATTTATTCCCCAAATTGCATATTCATCTTCACATACTTTCAAATTTCTCAACAGTCTTGAGGAAAGTCTTCTAAACTGCCTTTTGTAGACTTTGATGGCTTGTTGTTTCTTAGAAGTAAATTCCCATTGAACCCATTGGGAAATTTTTACTAGGAGCAATTGTCACTTTAAGAAAAGTGTGTTCACACACTACACGAAAAATATAAATTAGTGGCAAAATAGTAAGCAACAATGCAAAAGTTATCACTAATTATGTATATTAGGTGACAAAAAATTTAGTTTTGTCACCTTAGTGATTTTTACAAACTAAATAGTGACAATAATAGTGTTAAAGTTGTTACCAAAGACAATTAGTGACACACATATGGTGACAATGAAAATCTTGTCACAAATTATAATGACAATTTTTATTGTCACTAAGTTGTCACCATAGGAGTGTCGTTAATTGTTAATGGTGACAACTTAAAACATTAATTTTTGTCACAATTGAGTCATTTTGTGACAAGATAAAAATTCTTGTCACTTAAAAATTATCATTAATGATAAGATAAAAGCTATTGCCGCTCAATGCATATTATTAGTGACAATTTTTACTTTTATATTTTGTTGTTGTGACACCTCAAGTTCGTATCAAATTCAATATGTTTAAAAGTTCCTTTTAAGAGGATGAACAAAATATGGAGCCCTCTGACTTCTGAGGTGCTTCAATATTTATGGTTCTGAATTGAATAACCTTTAGATAGAGTTTTCAAGAAATCAGTAAATGATCTGCAGAACTTACTAAATTGCTCTAGGTTTAAAAATGAGCTGATTATTTTATTGAAGGCCTTATTATGTAAATCCCATATCAGAAGGTGACATTTGGCTTTTGAATGAGTTTATTCTTTATGCAGGCTAGGTTCATTGTTGCTAATCAACTAGTTCCAAATATTCAACTAATTGGTAGATAATCTCCAATTATGCAAATATGTATCTATATGTATATAGCATGAAATTAACCTATCATTAAAAGAAATAGAAATGGGTAGCGTTTGATTTTGTTTGGGATGTTCTGAGAGAATGATTTGTGGAAAATATTTTTGGTTGAGATTGGACAATATATGGAGAATGAAAAGGACGAGACAGAATTTACTCTAAATGTCTTTTCATTTAAAATTTTCTTAATTAGATTAGTCGTATTACATTAAACTTATGTACTATATTATATTTTTACAGTATAATTTAGTTGTTCAGATGTCAAAATGGCTGGTGGCCAAATTTCATTTCAATACTTCTCCTTTCCAAAGCTTATAAAATGATGTCTTATAACAAATTAAATTTATTAATTAGGCTAGCATAAGTGCTTCTGTTGGTAGTCACAATAAATTTATAATTAAGAATGTTTAACTTTGTATAAGTCTTCTCTTTATATATCTAGTCTTTGTGTTGTTTGAAGAATTAATTAATCAACCAATTATTTTTCCAAGAAGTTTCTTTTATGATTCTTTAACTAGTCAACTTCAGCCACTTCACATTGCTCAATTTTTTATTTATATTCATCACAAAACTTTGTAATTTAATTCTATGACTTTCGTATAAAAATAAGCATCAGAAACAATGACACATTTATGAATAATTCTACCTTACTTATTTTGCATTATGAATAATTCAGCCTACACGAGGGACATGTTGAAAAAAAAAAGATTCCGGCAGGATTGTCTGGGGTGGGGTTATTTTCTATTTATTATGCATATTGCGATGGTCAATTGACACGGATACGTCGATTTACTTAATATGAAATATAATAATTCTTAATTTTTACTAATTCTTGAGAAGTTATAACAATTAGAATGGTTCCAGCCTAGTGTTTTTCATGAATACCTGCACCCAAGTGAGTGTACTGTACTATTTCAAAATGAACTTAATTTGTTTCAAATTTAGGCATTGCAATATTTTGATGAAATTCATTATTAAACACTCCAATGATGAAAACCTCTTGTTATCGGCATTACTCCCTAAGTTTTTTGAATTATAATTGAGGAAAGTCTTCGAATTGCTATTTGCATACATTTGTGATTTGTTATATCCTAAAATTGAATTGCCATTGAAATCGTTGGAAAATTTATAGCGAGGGCATTTTTCACTCCAGGGAAAGTGTGATCAGACCTCAAATCCATAGAAAGTTCGTGTATGTCTAAAAGTTCCTTTTACTATTTTTCCAACAAAGGCTAAACGAACTATGAAGTCCTCTGATGACTTTGTGCAGGAAGATGGTTCATTGTTGCTTTCGAAGCTCATATTTTGCAGCTCAACTTGTTGTAACTATTCAACTAATTTGTAGATAATCTCCAATAATGCAAATTTCTATGTATGTGTATAGCATGAATTCTGCATGCCATTAAAAGGAAAAATGGTTTGGTGGCCAACTTGCATTTCAAAACAATACTTCTTTTTCTTGAGAGTATACACACACTTTGCAGATAAGGATGACTAACTTTGTGTGAAATGTTTCTTTGAAGATATTGTATTTGTGTTGTGTGAAGAATTAATCAGTCAGCTCGCTTTCATTTCTCTTTGGACCTTTCAAAGTGAAAATTTCAAGGGCTTCAAATCGCTCATTTTTTTTATTGAGTTTTTAATCACCAAACTTTGTAATTTTTCTATGACTTTAATACAAGAACAAGTATTATATACAGGGCCGGGGTCCACTGTTAACAGCTACGCATTTGGTCTTACATTTTGTCACACTAATGAAAAATTATATTGCCTACTTGGTTTTAACCGCTAGCTTACATAAAGGACATGTTGAAGATATTCAATTATAAAAAAAAAAAAAATGATCTTCAATGATGAAAAGTGACAACACTTTATTAATAATGAGAGGTTGTATGTAAATGAGAAAACTCAAAGCCTTCTCTTCCATGTAGGCATGTTGATCAATCAGTTGTCCCTCTAAATTTCTTCATCTTCTTTCTCCCTCTCATACTTTCTTAAGCCTGTTGTTATTCTTCCTTCATTTTGATTTATGTATAACCTTGTAATACTTTTTGTGTATATCGGAGATGGCTTATACCGCTCTTCTTTCACTTGCACAAACCATAGATAAATTACTATATCATCATAATGATCAATATTCCATTTCTCTTCCTGAAAGACTACAAATTATGTCTGCCAACACATACATCACCGTCTTGAAAGATATTCTTGAAAATTCTCAAGGGAAAGACAACAGTTTGGAAGACCGAATCAGGGGTGTAGCAAACAAAGCAGAGGATATTATTGAATATTTTGTGCTGGAACAAATTCAGTCAAGTGTTGAGCTTGCACGGCATCAGCAGGAGCTTGGGTTTCAATATGATTTTCAAACGCTAAATCAAGAGTTACAACAAGTAACAGAGGAAATTTTTTCAATCATGGGAGAGAAGATGGCGACCAAGAAGGGTGCCACAATGGAGACCAAGAAGTGCGACACAACAGAAGAGGTGCAACTAGGTGAAACTTCTTTTGCTACAGTTTCATCGTCCACCAGCAAAGAAGTCATGGTAGGTTTTGATGATGACTTGATGGAAATAACGGCTCGGCTTTGTAGAGAATCATCCAAACTCCAAGTCATACCAATCTTGGGTATGGGAGGCATTGGCAAGACTACTCTTGCCAAAAATGCTTATGATAATCCATTAACTTTGGAGTACTTTCACATTCGTGCTTGGCTGACAGTATCACAAAATTCTAGTGCCCAAGAAATTCTTTCTAGTCTAATAGATTCCATGAAAGCAGAAAGATCTGGACACGACAATGGGCTAATGAGAGAACTTGTGTACAAAAGGTTAAAGGGTTGGAGGTATCTCATTGTAATGGATGATATGTGGATTACAAAGGCTTGGGATGACGTCAAAATGGTATTTCCTGATGACCATAATGGAAGCCAAATCATGTTAACCACAAGGATATATGATGTGGCCGCTTATCTAGACTCTTCTAGCCCTATTCACGAGATGCGTTTAATGAATGCGGAAGAAAGTTGGAACTTTATTCGGCAAAAGGTGTTTACATAAGGACATTGTCCACCTGAGTTGGAGAACATTGGAAGGGAGATTGCAGAAAGGTGTGGAGGACTGCCCCTTGCAATTGTCCTGACTGCAGGACTCCTCTCAGTCAGTAAGACTCAAGCTTCATGGGCAAATATTGCTGAAAATGTTAATTTAGTTATCGGCAGTTCAATTGATGAGTATTTTGCAAGGATACTATTATTGAGTTACACTCACTCGCCTCATCATTTGAGACCATGTTTCCTATACATGGGAGGTTTTCTAGAAGACCATGAGATCCGAGTCTCAAAACTCATCAAATTATGGGTAGCTGAGGGTTTTTTAAAACCCAGTGGATCTAAAAGCTTTGAAGAGATAGCAGAAGAGTATTTGGAAGATCTTGTTCAGAGAAGTCTTCTCCTAGCTATCAAGACGAAACCTAATGGCAAAATCAAAAGTTGCGGCTTCCATGATCTAGTGCGGGATCTTTGCATAAGAACAGCCCAGGAAGAGAAGTTTCATCTAAATGTTTTAGATAGATATGCTTGCAAGGTTCTCCTTGAAAGCATAAAAAATGAATGCTGTATAATTACTGATGATCTCTATTGCCTTGAAAAGATTTATGGCTCAACTATCCGTACTATTATATGCTTCCACCCTACTGGAAGTTCACTGGGCTCTTTGATAAACTTTAGATTGATAAGGGTACTTACAGTTGGTAACTGCTCATTTCATGCCGTTTTATACTTTGGAACTCCCGGCTGAAGTATTTGAGCTATTTCAGTTAAGGTACCTTGCTTTTACTTGTGGAGTAGAATTTGTTTTTCCTTCATCTGTATTAAACCTTCAGAATCTGCAAACCTTAATCATTCATCCAGAAAGCAGATACCTGTTACTTTCCCCATTGCCATTGGAAATTTGGAGGATGCGACAATTAAGACATCTAATAGTTTATGGTCCCTTACCTAATATTCCAGAAGGAGCACCAACTTTTCCTCTAGAAAACCTGCAAACACTTTTGGGAGTAACAGATTTCAAATGTACTGAAGAGATCCTGAAAATGATTCCAAACCTGAAGACATTGGGAATCATTTATTCTGGAGAGGAATTTGTTGAGGACAGTCACCTTGAGAACCTTGTACACTGCATCAACTCGAAAAGCTAAAATTACAGATGGTATATCATTTTTCTCCTTTTAAAGGAAAGCTAAATCAATTTTTTTCAAGGACGCTGAAGAAGTTAAGCTTGAGTGCTTGGGGACTTCCTTGGGAAGATATGTCCATTCTTGGTTTATTGCCTAATCTTCAAGTTCTTAAACTGAGAAATTTTGCTTGTTCTGGCAACAAATAGGAAACAAGGGAAGGAGAGTTTTGCCAGCTGAAATTTCTGCTGATTGAAGATTCAGATCTCCAGTACTGGATAACTGAAAACAGCCACTTCCCAAGCCTCAAGTACCTAGTGCTTTACTATTGTGATGATCTAATTGATATTCCAGATGGTATTGGAGAAATTCCAACACTTGAGCTCATTGAGGTTGATGATTTGAACCAATCTCTTCTCGGCTCAGCCAAAAGGATAAAAGAGGAACAACAAAGTAGGGGAAATGATGCCCTTCAAGTTTGTGTCGGGGATACATGGAGAAAATGATTCCTCTGCTTCTGATCAGGTTAGGGACTATAAACTTAATTTCACAGAAATTATAATTCAGCAAGTATTTTAACCATCATTAACAGTTCCCCAACTAAACTCTCCAATCTTAAATCTCTTTGAGAAGCATTTCTGTTCTTAGTTGTCACTGTTATGAATTGTTTTGTAGGCTGATTCTTTTCTTACCAGAGCTTTCAGAGTTTCTAATTGTTGTTGATGAATGATGTGATCAGGCAGCTTGTAGCTGATCAAATTACCAGCGATTCAAATTATAGAAGCAGAGAGGGTGGAAGGAAATTTGTTTCCATTGGACAACCTTTAAATTGGTAATTATCATTCAAGGTGCTAGCAGTGGTCGTTGATGTTTATTTTAAGCATTAATATGCAAAAATAAACTTCAAACTCTAACTATGTTGCCCGATTTTCTTATGTAGTTCTGAAAGTTGAATGAGAAGTAATATTTTCTGTTCTTGTAAATGATTATTTTACTCCCTAAAGGTTGTGATTATTTTTAACATGGAAAAGATTCATGCTATGATGCTGATGTGTTTTTGTGCGTTTGTCTGGAAGCCTGAAAGCTGGCAAAATTTTGAATTTCCTTCTACTCCTTCATATATGAGATGGACTAACATTATAAACGCAAACATCTTTCTACATATATATGAGTTCGAGGGTGTTTAGATAAGTCTATCTAAGAAATTTTACGATTTTTTTAACATCTTTTTATGGAGTTTGAAAGCTCATCTATAAGAAATTTTAGCAAACAGCTGAGGGCACCTTACAATGTATTCTATAGAGCTTTTAAGCTCATCCAAACACCCTCCTCATGTCTCGACTGAAAACCTAATTTCATGGTTTTGGCATCTGGCTAAATTAAAAATCGACATATACTAAGTTGATGGTGAGCTAATTCGTCACCCAAAAATAATATCCTTGTACTATTTTTCTTTTTCCTTTTTGATATCTTATTCACTTGCATATATAAACCACATATGTTTTCAGCAATAAAATGATCCCTCATGAAAATGCAAAAGCAGCATAATTTATCATTTTTCTTAGTTAGTGAGAAGTTCCAAAGTAGCTTCTTCCTGCCTCAAAAGATACATCCATCCGTGAAACATAAATATATTTCTATGTTCGTTTGTGATCACTCGGCATATAATTTTTGTCCTTTCCGAGAAAGCCCAATGCTGTTTTTCCAACTACGCTGAAAAAGTTAACCTTATATTGTAGGATACTTCACTGGAAAGACGTGGCAATTTTTGGTTCATTGCCTAATCTTGAAGTGCTTAAATTAAGATATTCTTCTTGTGATGGGGACAAATGGAAAACATCTAAAGTAGAATTTTGTGAGCTGAAATTTCTGCTAATTGATGCATCAGATCTTGAGCAAACAGATAACTGAGAGTAGCCACTTTCCAAGCCTCAAGTGCCTAGTGAAAGATAATTAGAATCTTGGGGAAATGAAGCCCATCAAATTTGTGTTGGAGAAAGTGATTGCTCTTTCAAACTGAACAGTAGTAGTTCTGTTTTTTTCAGTTTAGAGATTATAAATCACTCGCTGTCCATCATTGAGAATCGGATTAGCACACTATATTATGTGCACTTCTGTACTGACTGATTGTTGTTGCCGATGATGATGTAGGAGATTAAATAGCATGGTTTTGATGAGAAAAAAGTATCCTCAAACCTTTTTGTTGAAGAGGCAGACAACCTGGAAATTGTTAGATCGTGCAAAGATTGCCAATGATGATATATAGTGTTTATGGGATTGAAGGAATATCTCAAGTTGCACCTTTATTTTCTGCACATGCAAAATCAAAATTTCCCTTTGCTCAAATTCTTTTATCTCATGTTTCACATGATAAATAAAAATAAAATAAGTATAAAAATATGTGATCTTGAATCTTATATATACACTTGAGATGCATTCATAAAATGAAATAAATAGTAAAAAAAAAGCTAATTGAAATCGATGATCCAATGATCCAAAATGCTATTTTTCGGCACCCAAAAACTCTAGTATATATAATACAATAACATTATTGGTCTAGTACGTGCTTTTGTTGGTAGTCCCAATGGCAAACTTTATATAAAGTCTTCTCTTTATGTATATTTAAGGGTCGACTTGAAAATATTCAATATTAGATTAAAAATGAATTTGGTTTGTTGCGACGGGGGGTGGGGGTGCAATGAGATTATATTTACACTCTTATTGAGAAGATCAGATTAGTATATTCTTGTATATAAATGTCATTACTTGTTTTCGTTAAATTCTAGTTCACATGGATTCAATTCAAATTGATTTTTATATAAATAAGTGGCTTGTTATATCCTAAAATTGAATTTCTATAGATAGTACCTTTGGCAAATATGTGGTCTGGGCATACTTTTACTTTAGAGGAGTTAGTTCAAGCCTCAAATCCATATGAAGTTCACCTATATATCTACATGTATGTACGTTTAAAAGCTCCTGTTCCTTAATGCTGAGCCCTTTGACTTTGTGCAGGAATTGACAAATGAGCTTGTTGTAACTATTCAACTAATAGATATCTTTGTCACCATTGTGGGTACTTATCTGTTTTTGTTGAGGAGGACTGGTGTGAATCATCCTAGCCTATAGTCGAGATGTTGCCATGTGTCATGAGCGAACAATTCTCATTTGGTGGCATGAGTTGTTGGGTATTTTTGAACATTTTGTGGGGACAACTTCAGTATTATAGGCTTTTTCCCATATCTGTGTCCATTTACCAGATTTGTTTGATCCATGCAGCTGACTTAGAATCAGAGGTGGCTCTACCTTTAGTCAACAAAGGCAACTGCCTTCGGCCTCGTATATGTATTTTTTCCTACATTTTAGGCCTCTAAAATAAAAATATAAGGCCTATTTTTTTTATTTTACACTATATGCCTAAAAAAAATCAAGTCTTTAATTTAGAAGTCTCATATATATGTTTTCTTTTTCAAACAATTTAGGCATAAAAAAAAGGTGTAAGGCCTTTAATTTGGATGCCTTATTAAATAATCATTTAAATATAATTAATTAAAATATGAATTTAAATTTTATTACTTTTGATTCTCCCAAATTTCCACTCTCCTTTTAATACTTATTCTTTTATTTATCAAAATCTTGTCTCACTCATTCTTTTTCAATATTAATCACTAAATAATATTAGCGTTAATTCTCTTTTACTATAAATTAAGGTTTTATTTCTTATATTTATTTTTCTTTTCCCAAAATAAGTTTTTCAAAATAAAAGCTAATAAATTTTGTCAATGTCTGAAGAAAAATAAAATGGGTTAGCTATGCTATCAATTAAAAAAGAATGTTAGATGAAATTAATTATACAAATATAATTAATAATTTTGCATATCAAAAAAGTAAGAGAATAAAATTTAAATAATAATATTTTACAAGAGAATTTTTTTTCTATAAAATACGAAATTATTACTAAAAAGACATGAATATTGAAAAAATAATTTTTATTATATATAAAAAGCCTTATTTTTATGTTTTGCCTTAGGTCTCCAATTTTATTGAGACGGCTCTGCTTAGAATGACATTGTTTTACACTTGCAGACATTTCCAAAGATAAAAGACTGTTAGATTGGGCGACAAGGATGAAAATAGCTTCAGGTATTGCGCAAGGACCTGAGTATTTACACGAGAAGGCCAATCCACCTATCATATATTACAATCCAAAACTCTCAGAACACGGGCTTGCCAAGCTTGAAGCTTCTGCAGAGTGGCAATAAGATGAATGCATCAGCTTATGGTTATTCTGCGCTAGCATATGAAAGACATGACGAACTAACGATAAAGGCGGACGTACATAGTTTTGGTGTAGTGCTACTAGAGCTTATCATGGGACGCAGAGCCTTTGACTCTGCACAGCCAACAGATGAACAGAGTTTAGTTAGTTTGGTAAGTGATGACCATTTATTTTCCTGTAACTTTGAAAGTTCTTTTGTACTCTTTTCGCAGTTGGAATTTAAAACTCTATTTCATTCCATATTCCATTTCCTATTCTATTTCATGAATATATGATGTGTACAAATATTTCCTTACAAAAATAATTAATTGAGAATCATATACATTTAACATAAATACAACAAGTTGAAATAAAAATATGGAATAGGGAATGAAACAGAGGATTCAAAGTGCCACAGTTGAGACAGTATTATCTAACTTGCTAAATATTATTTTACAGGCACAACCGTATTTTAGGGAGAAAAAGAGGTTTCCAGATATGGCAGATCCATTTCTTAGAAAAGAATTCCCCGTGAAAAGCTTAAATCAAGCAGTGGGAGTTGCTTCCATGTGTCTGCAGGAGGAGCCATCAGTACGGCCCTTCATCACTGATGTTGTGGCTGCCCTGAGTTTCCTTGCAATGGCACCTCCTGAAGCACCTATTCCAGCCCGTCTCGTTCCTATATTATCATTCAGGATGGAAACAGCAGAAGGCATTGAGTGAAGACTTGAAAAGTCATTATATTGAACATAAGCACATGAAGTAAACAGAATGGAAGTCCATATTTTACATATGATTGATGACAGTTCAGTATAAGTTCAGATGATGATGAAAGAAACAGGGCCACATATCAGGACAAAAGAACAAGGCCCTAAACAAAGTTGAAGAATCCGAAAAATGGAGCTCAAGATCACTACATAAAAGAACAGTGGAATCCTGCAGCATCCATTGTACCTCTGCCTCAAGTTCAATCAGCAGCAGTTGCATCTCAACAGAGTTTTAGGGGGTGTTGCAAGAATTTTTGCTTTTGGAAAAGTGAAAAAAAGAAAGTTGTAGTGAAAGTTGAGAGTATTTTAAAGTAGTTGCAATTGTAAAAGTCAAGACTGCTTTAAACTTCTAGTTTTTTTGTGCTTAACTTCAAAAAATAAAAAATTGAAGCGCCACTTTCCAACATTTCAAAACAGCTAAAATTCGGCTGTTAAATGGAAATGTATAGGTAATTAGCTGAGTTCGTGGGTGAACTAGGTTAAGAACATATTTCCATTTTGGTTGGTTCAAGTAGTGAGGAAGAACGTGGCAACCGTAATCTTAATTCTTAATTCTAGTTCACAACATAGATCCAATGCTAGACGAATCATAGAAGACAATAAATTCAAGAAGCAACATAAAAAAGGATTTGCATAATGGAAGTATGATATCAAATAACAGAGGTAAGAAAATTCTGAGAAATCAAGTTGTCTGAATTCAACCCACAGCAGCATTTTGATAGATCTAAGTTTATACATGAATTAAGAACTTGTAAACATTCTAAGCTAAATTTTAATGGAACCAAACCGTAGGGGTTATATTGTGTTGGAATTTTATTGAAGTTTTAGACATAGTAGTGATCCTAATACACTATCTGTGCATGCTTAAATTTTCAATATGTATAAAATTAAATATATTTATTAATTTCTATATGAGAGTACATTTTCTCAACTATTTAAATATATTTTCTTGTATTTACTTTATGAAGCAACATATTCGTAGAAAAAGAATATGGAAAAAGTGAAGTTAGAGACAGAAGAAATAATATAATTATAAAAAAATTAGAGAGAGAGAGAGAGCATCATACGTGGAAAAACAAAGTGAAGAAAATGATAATTTTTTTTATTTTTTAATTAATAAATCCCAAATTATGCCAAATCTATAAATCTATACTATTATAAATAGAAAATATGTTTTGTCTCTAGGTTGGAAGTTATTTTGGGCTTTTCTAGCGTCCTATTTATTCTTTTTGCTTAACATCATTTAGGGACTTTGTAATCATTGATTTACAATCAACTAAATATTAACCATTGAATATCTTTGTTTTAAGAAGTGTGTAGTTTCATTCAAACAATTTGATATTTGTTTTGTTTTATTTTGAATGCCTAATTTATCCTTTGCTTAATTTTTCTTTTATCTCAAATATACCCTTTGTTTTAACAAAACAAACAAAAATCTTGAATTATTTTGATTTTACATACTCTATATATTAAATAATAAACATATCTAAAATATATAATTAAATTTAATTAAATTTATTTGTTAATCAAGATAAAAATTAAAAAATAAAAATAAAATTTAAATCTATCATCCTAACACTATAATTTTAATTGATATCCTCAATAATGTTAAAAAAATATTTAAAATAATTTAATAAATTTATTTAATAACAAAATATAAATTAAATAAAAAATTAAAAATAAAAATTTAAAGTTATCATTTTTAAACAACATAATTTAATAAATTTAAATATATACTTGATAAGATTAAAATAACAAATATATGTAAAAGAATTTAATTAATTTTATATATTAACTAAAAATAAAATAAACAAAAAATTACAAACAAAATAACAAAAGCAAAACAAAAAAGAAGATTAATCTTCTTCCTCTTCCCCAATCCCCATAACCGCCCCACCCCACCCCTTGCCCCCGTCCTGGGCTAAGATTAATCTTCTTCTTCTTCCTAATAACCGCCCCACCCCCCTCCCCACCCCTTTCCCCGGCCGGCCCATGTTGGCAGCTAGCGGCCAGCAACCTGGCCAGCCCAGCCATGGCGGATCCGGACGCCTGACCCTACGGCGCTGACATGGCTGTCGGGTTTTGGTTGGTGGGTGGGTTATGTATCTATATATATATATGTGTTTTTTTTTTTTTTTTGAAAAAAAGGGATATAGATGTATGCATATATATATATATGTGTGTGTGTGTGTGTGTAATACATATCTGTATATATATATATATATATTTATAATATTTTAAATATATATTTGAAAGAGGATTGTTGTGTTATTTAATTTTTATGTTTTAATTGATTTTAAAATTTTTTTTAATAAGAATTGCTTTTTTTCTGTTAATATTAAGAACAATTGGTTATTCTAAGTTTTCAGAATTACTATAATTTAGTTGATTAATATGTGGGTATTAAAATATAAATAAAAAATATTATCATAAAATATGGGAAGAGATTAAATAAAATTATATTTAAATAAATGATCAAATAAATAAGAAAGGGTATTCATGGTATTTGATCTAAAATGGGGTAATTATTTAAATTTTGCTTTGTTTTGTTTGTCAAAACAAAGGAACATTTGGCACAATACAAAGTGATTACATGTAACGCCCCGGAATTTTATTTTTTTTTTTTCGTATTTAATCGATTAATATACCTTATTTTATTTTATTTAATATTTCAATTAAAATTGTAGTAAGGCATGTACTATGTTTTCAGAATAATATATTTATATATATAATATATAGATAATATTAACTTATCTTTTGATCAAATAATGATAATTAATATTGTAGATATTCTATATTTTGGGGAGTATAAGTTATAATTTTACTTGAATTAATGTTATATTAATATGAGGAGTTGAATTATCGAATTCTAGGAATTAATGATAAAGACATTAGATTTATAGTAGGATAAATATCCTAGTCCTAGTAGAATTATTAGAGTCCTACTTGGACTAAACCACCTCTTTCATATGAGTATAGTCCCTAAAACCAAAACCCTAATTACATTTAATAGTAAATGAAGAGGAAAAAGGGAAAGAAGGAAAAAGGACAGCAGCTGTGGCAGAGGGGAAAGGAAAAGGAGACGACATTTGTTGGAAGTGCATTAGAAATTACACGAGGTAATTCATGAGTTTGTAGACTTCATATTTGATAAATTCAAAATTCAATGATGCTGTTAGGTCTTTATTTTCTCGAAAACAGATATTGTGACAGTTTTAGTACTTCTCATCCGAATTAAGAAAAATCATCAACACAAAAATTTTAGATCTGTGTTTTAGGTTTCTAATGCCTCCTAAATTACCACAATCCGATTTAAATGAAGTAAGTTATGTGCAAAATACTAAGATGTGTTCAATCAGAAGATATAAGACTTTGATTTTTCCGAAAAGGGATATTAGTGACGCTTTTAATACTTCTTCCCGATATAATTAAGTAAAATAATCAACATAAAATTTTTACACATGTTTCTTAGGTTTCTATTTCGGCACGAATCACTTCAATCCAACATATAGGGAGAAAGTTATGAGTAAAATACAAAGTTGTGGCATGACAGAAAATATAGGGCTTCGATTTTCCTAGAACAGAGTATTGTGATGCCTTTTACTACATTATTTAGATTTAATTGGGAAATATATTCAACATATGAATTTTATATATTTCTCTTAGGTTTCTAATTCTGAATAAATCACCTCAATCCAAGTTATATAGAGAAATTTACGATCAAAATACTAAGATGTGTCAAGTCTGGAAATACAGGACTTCGATTTTCTTAGAACAGAATATTGTGACACCTTTTACTACTTGATTTCAATAGAATCTGGAATAATGTTCAACATAATAACTGAATATTTATATCTTAGTTTTTTACATACATTTAAATCACTTTAATCCAATGCATAGGGAGAAATTTACGGCTAAAACACTATGGTGTGGCTATATAGAAAATACAGGACTTTGATTTTCCTAGAACAGAATATTGTGACAACTTTTACTACTCGATTCGGTTTAATGGGGTAATAAGGTCAACATATGAATCGTAGATCTATATTCTAGGTTTTTACAGGATATGGAATCACCTTCATCCGAGGCCTGTAGTAAAAGTTATATCTTAGATACAATCAAGTGTCACATCAAAAAATTTCCTAAACATTAGAAATCTGCTTTCGCACCACTGCTGCCTCTTGAACTCGATTTTCCTCTCTCATATTAACCAATTTAGACTGTATCATCAACATAATAGTTTTAGCACTCGTTCTTAGCTTTGTAATTCCATAAGGATCGAGTCAAATGGATATCTATAAAGAGTGTTATGAGTGAATCAACAAAGTACGTACGAAAAGATAAATTCTTAATAAGTTTTGTGAGTATGTATGTACTAGACTAGTCCCAAGTAAATTTTATCTTGTTAGTCAGTTAAATTGGTGATTGATTTGTTTATTAAATGAATCAGGTGACTCAACAATTGAGTTAATTGACACTGAGATAGGATTGACTTCTAGGATCAATCTTGAAGGTGAGTGCCTAAACCTATAACTACTATATAATATTACTTTTCAAAACCCAGAAGGGTATATGTATAGTAATGCATGATATGAAACATTTTTTCAATATACACTGCACCATATATGTACTCCACTGCGTGCAAAAAGGACTCTTTTTCTTGTTTTCATTTTGCACAAAAGAAATCTTTTTCTTGTTTTATTTCCGCACAAAAAGAAATATTTTTTCTTGTTTTAATTCTAGAAAAAGAAATCTATGCTTTATGATTTTAATGCTTCTAGACTACTAATTAAATTCGATGATCAACTGATTACTGTTACTGCTACTGTTACTGTTAGTTGGATCCAACTTGGTCTGGGTGTGCGAGGGACTTCACTGGGCAGCAGCGGGCTAGCCGGTTGAACCCCAAGCCCCCATGGCCTAATCCCCCTAGCGCACAACAGAAGCCGTTTGTGGCTGAGGTGGGTTGTAGGAATTCCCGGGGACGCTCGGGCACTGTTTTGGTAAGGTCGCACCTTGCCCGGAGCGATAAGGGACTGTTGCGGTGGGAGCCATAAGGTTGACTGGCTACAACAAATACTGTCTGATTATCGCATTTAAGTTGTTAGTATAAGAAAATCATTTATTAAACTCTTGACTTGATACTGCTTGACTGTTTATAAAATTATTGACTTGTTACTGCTTGACTGTTTATAAACTTCTTGACTGTTACTGCTAAACTGTTCTATGAATTCCACTTATGTTTTTTTTTTCCTCAAATAATTTCACTGTTCGAATTCTTGAACATTTTCACTGTACAAATGATTTTTATTCCGAAACTCACATTGCACATATTTGGCACTCACTGAGTCTTTTACTCACACTCGTTTTCCTCTTTAACTTCCTTCTGGCAGAGTTGTATCTTATCCCTAGTGAGGATGTTGAACCTGCTTCTGACGAGAACAGGAATTGAAGAATTTCTTTTGGAATGAGGACTTTCCAGTAGGTTTAGCATTATTGCTATGTTGGTAAATTAGTTCTTCTCCTTTAATGATTTTCTAGTTGGGAGAGGAATTTTGGAGATTTTGAGTTTTATGTTGTAAGAATTATTTAAGTTATTATGAATTTTTGGAGTTTTCTTATTTAAGATTATGATTTTTGGATAGATGATACTGATTATTTGGGATCGAGTTTCACGCCTCAAGACTAGATTGTATGGTTTGATTTTTGGGGCGTGACAGATTACATGATAATAAATAAAACAAATGAAATAGGTTCATAGAAAATCCCAATCATTTTATGTAATTTTACAACTTTCACCTTTATATTTTTTATAGCATGCAAAAAAAAAAAAAGAAATATTGAGGATGAATTTGGAGACACATGCACCTTTAGGTAGTTATGGTACCAAGTCTTGAACACACCAAATTTGGCCTTCTACTTATCTCATCCATTCAGTAAAACTAAATTATAATTGTAATATATAAATAAACATTATGTATTATATTTAAAAAAATTATACATATGTGAACCGCGTGCAGTAATAATTAGTTATATAAAAGTCATCACCAACTTCTTATGTATAAAGGAGAGTGAAACCATTCTTTTTAAGTTAAATGAGAGCACTCAATAAAAGCATGCCATCTAATAATTATGTAAGAAAAACAATGGCGCTTATTAGTAAAATAATTGGACTGATTGGATCAATGACACAACTGATTGATCTCAGTGGCCAACTTTCCTTTAGAACAATTTCCTTTTCTCCCTCTTTCTTGCTTTATAGTATTTTTTTCACTTGCTTTTGTTTGTAGTTACAGTTACTTCACACTAAGAATGAGAAACTGTGTAAACACAACTTTGTTGGTGCTGTGAAGATTTTAATTAATCAATCAATCCAGTCTCTAAATTTCTTCCAAACTCTTCTGCGTCTCTAGACCCTTTTACTATTTCCCTCATTCTGATTTGAATACTTTGTGATAGTTTTGTGAATATGGTCTATGCTGCTCTTGTTTCACTGGCACAAACCATAGACCAGACCATGCATCAAGTTCAAGATCAAGATTCAACTTTTCTCTATGAGAAACAACAAATGAAATGTCTCTATGAAAACCTTAGGGAATGTTTGGTTATGTTTCTCTAGAACAAAATTGTTTTGGATAAATATAATCAAACATATCCTTATTTTTCCTTCAAACAAAAAAAAAAAAAAATAAAAAAGAGGTTTCCCAAAATACCCTCTACTATCTTTCATTATCCCCAAAACTTCCCTATTTTTCAATATATACATACATATATTATATATACATCATATATATTTTATTATTATTCTAACAATAAAAAAATCACTCAATTTCGTTTTCACTCAAAAATTCCAACAAAAAAGCATTGATTTAATTGTTACAGTAAAAAATGTATCCCCCCAAAACATATACAAACATACCAAAATTCTCCAAAACATAACAAAAATTTAATTGCATTCTCCAACACAACTTTCACATTCTCCATAATTTTTTCGACATTTATTCTCCCAAAATACATAATAAACACATAATAAAATCACACAAAAAACATAGCCAAACGTTCCCTTATTTTCTTGCAGACATTTCTTGAAGATTTTTCCAGAGGAAGCCAACCATTTGGAAGGAAGAAGCAGGGATGTAGCAAATGAAGCAGAAGATATTATTGAGTATTTTATGTCAAGAGAAATTGGGTCATATTACACCAAGAAGTTTGCACAGCATCAAAATACCAGAGGCAAGAAAACTCTGAGAAATCAAGTGGTTCGAATTCAACCAACATCAGCATTTTGATGTATCTAAGTTTATACATGAATTAAGAAGTACTAAACATTCTAAGCTAAATTGTAATGGAACAAAGCCTTTGGGTTATATTGTGTTGGAATTTTATATCGAAGTTTTAGACACAGTAGTGATTGTAATACACGATATGTGCATGCTTAAATTTTCAATACATATGAAATTAAATATATTTATTAATTTATATATATATATATATATGAGAGTACAGTTTCTCAACTATTTAAATATATTTCCTTGTATGTACTATATGAAACAACATATCTGTAAAAAAGAAAAATGGAAATGGAAATATTAGGTGAAGTTAGAGACAGAAGAAATGATATAATTATAGGAAAATACACACACACACACACACACACACACACACACACACATACACACATATATATATATATAGAGAGAGAGAGAGAGAGAGAGAGAGGGCATATATAATATTTGAAAAAAACAGAGAGAAGAAAATAATAATTTTTATTATTTTTTTAATTAAAAAAGTTAATTTAGTTAATACATCCCAAATTATACTAGATTTATATTATTCTATAAAGAAAGCATGTTTTGTCTCTAAACAGAAAGCATATTTTGTCTCCAAATTGGAAGTTATTTTACAACTTTCAACTTTATATTTTTAATAGTACAAAAAGAAAAATAGAATATTGAGGATGAATTTGGAGTTCACCCAATGATCTACATTTAGGTAGTTATGATACCAAATTTGCACTTCTACTTTTCTCTTCCATTCAATAAAACTAAATTACAATTGTGAAATATAAACAATAATATATATTCCTTAAAAATATTATGCATTGGTGAATTGCGTGCAATAATAGCTAGTTATATAAAAGTAATTACTGCGAAAATTTTCTCCTACATCACCACCAGAAACCAAACTTATAATTTCTTACATATAGACGAGGGTGGAACCATATTCTTTTTAAGTTAAATAAGAGCACTGAATAAAAGCATGCCATCTAATGGAGCACTTATTATTAATTAAGCCACCATTGTCTATTAACAATCCCTACTTTGTAAAAGTCGATAACTTTAACAAAGATGAAAGATTGGATAACCATGGAACCGAATCCATAGTGATCTGTTTGGCTAATAATTATGTTAGAAAATAAAGGTTTTTATTAGTAAAATAATTTGACTGATTAGATCGATGACACAATTGATTGATTTCAGTGGGCAACTTTCCTTTAAAACAATTTCCTTTTCTCCTGCTTTCTTGCTTTATAGTATTTTTTACTTGCTTTTCTTTGTAGTCGCAATGACATTATATTACCTACTTGTTTGGTTTTAAAACCCGGGCCGCCTAAATAAGGGACATGTTGAAGATATTCGATTAAAAAAAAAAAAAAAAGATCTTGACAATTTGACAACACTTTATTAATAATGAGAGGTTGTGTGTGAATGAGAAAACTCAACGCCTTCTCTTCCATGTTGGTATATTGATCAATCAGTTCTCCCTCTGAATTTCTTTATCTTCTTAATTTCTCCGCTCATACTTTCTTAAGCCTGTTGTTATTCTTCCTCCATTTTGATTTGTGTATAACCTTGTAATACTTTTTGTGTATATCAGAGATGGCTTATGCTGCTCTTCTTTCACTTGCACAAACCATAGATAAATTACTATATCATCATGATGATCAATATTCCATTTCTCTTCCTGGAAGACAACAAATTATATCTGCCAACGAATATATCTCCATCTTGAAAGATTTTCTTGAAAATTCTCAAGAGAACAACAGTTTGGAAGACCGAATCAGGGATGTAGCAAACAAAGCAGAGGATATTATTGAATATTTTATGCTGGAACAAATTCAGTCACGTGATGTGTTTACACGGCATCAGCAGGAGCTTCGGTTTCAATATGATTTTGACATGCTAAATCAAGAGTTACAAGTAGTAACAGAGGAAATTTTTTCAATCACGGGAGAGAAGATGGAGATCAAGAAGGGTGCCACAATGGAGATCAAGCAGGGTGACACAACCAAAGAGGCGCAACCAGGTGAAACTTCTGTTGCTACAGTTTCATCATCCATCAGCAAAGAAGTCATGGTTGGTTTTGATGATGACTTAATGGAAATAAAGACTCAGCTATGTGGAGAATCATCAAAACTCGAAGTCATCCCAATCTTCGGTATGGGAGGTATTGGCAAAACTACTCTTGCTCGAAATGCCTTTGATGATCCATTAACTGTGGAATACTTTGATGTTCGTACCTGGGTTACAGTATCACAAAATTCTAGTGCCCAAGAAATTTTTTCTCGTCTCCTAGATTCCATGAAATTAGACAGATCTGAATCCAACAATGAATTAATGAGAGAACTTGTGTATAAAATATTAAAGGGTAGGAGGTATCTCATTGTAATAGATGATATATGGAGCACAAAGGCTTGGGATGATGTCAAGATGGTATTTCCTGATGACCATAATGGAAGTCGAATCATGTTAACCACAAGGATATTTGATGTGGCTGCTTATCCAGACTCTTCTAGCCCTATTCATGAGATGCGTTTCATGAATGCGGATCAAAGTTGGAATTTGCTTCAGCAAAAGGTGTTTACACGAGGACATTGTCCACCTGAGTTGGAGAACATTGGAAGGGAGATTGCAAGAAGCTGTGGAGGACTGCCCCTGGCAATTGTCCTGATTGCAGGACTTCTTTCCACAGTCAGTAAGATTCAAGCTTCCTGGCAGAATATTGCTGAAAATGTTAATTTAGTTATCGGCAGTTCAAATGATGAGCATTTTGCAAGGATACTATTATTTAGTTACACTCACTTGCCTTATCATTTGAGACCATGTTTCCTATACATGGGAAATTTTCCAGAAGACTATGAGATCCGTGTCTCGAAACTCATCAAATTATGGGTAGCTGAGGGTTTTTTGAAACCCTGTGTATCTAAAAGCTTTGAAGAGGTAGCAGAAGAGTATTTGGAGGATCTTGTTCAGAGAAGTCTTCTCTTGGTTATCAAGACGAAACCTAATGGAAAAATTAAAAGTTGCGGCTTCCATGATCTAGTGCGGGATCTTTGCATAAGAAAAGCCCAGGAAGAGAAGTTTCATCTAAATGTCATAGATAGGTATGCTAGCAAGGTTCTCCTTGAAAGCATAATAAACGAACGCCGTATAATTACTGATGATCTGGATTGCCTCAAAAACATTTCTGACTCAACTATCCGTACTATTATTTGCTTCTACCCTACAGGAAGTTCATTGGGCTCTTTACGAAACTTTAGATTGCTGAGGGTCTTGGATGTGGTAACTCATCATTTCACACCTTATTATACTATAAAGCTCCCTGCTGAAGTGTTTGATCTATTTCATTTAAGGTACCTTGCTTTCACCTGTGGAAAAGAATATGTTCTTCCTTCATCCATGTTAAAACTTCGGAATCTGCAAAGCTTAATCATTCATCCAGAAGGCAAATACCTGTTTCTTTCTCCATTGCCAGAGGTCATTTGGTGGATGCGACAATTAAGGCATCTAATATTTTATGGTCCCTTACCTGATACTTCGTATGGGCATCTGGAAAATTTGCAAACACTTTTGGGAGTAACAAATTTCAAATGCACTGAAAATATACTGAAAATGATTCCAAACCTGAAGACATTGGGAATCATTTATTCTGGAGAGGAATATGTTGAAGACAGTCACCTTGAGAACCTTGTACATCTGCATCAACTCGAAAAGCTAAAATTAGAGGTATATCCTTTTTCTCCTGTTAAGGGAAAGCTTAATCACTTCTTTTCAATGACCCTGAAGAAGTTAAGCTTGAGTGCTTGGGGACTTCCGTGGGAAGATATGTCCATTCTTGGTTTGTTGCCTACTCTTCAAGTTCTTAAACTGAGAAATTTTGCTTGTCATGGTGACAAATGGGAAACAAGGGAAGGAGAGTTTTGTCAGCTGAAATTTCTGCTAATTGAAGATTCAAAGCTCCAGCATTGGATAACTGAAAGTAGCCACTTCCCAAGCCTCAAGTGCCTTGTGCTTAATTATTGTGATGATCTAAGTGAGATTCCAGATGGTATTGGAGAAATTTCAACACTTGAACTGATTGAGGTTGATGATCGGAACAAATCTCTTGTGGAGTCGGCCAAGCGGATACAAGAGGAACAACAAAGTTTGGGAAATGATGCCCTCCAAGTTCGTGTCAGGGATACATAAAGAAAATGATTCCTCTGCTTCTGATCAGGTTAGAGACTACAACCCCCTTCCACCTAAAAGTTGAACAATTATTCAAGTGTTTATCAAGTAACTTAATTTCATAGAAATTATAATTCAGCAAGTATTTTAACCATCACTAACAGTTCCCTGACAATCTTAAATCTTTTTGAGAAGCGTTTCTGTTCTTAGTTGTCACTGTTATGAATCTGCTTTGTAGGCTAATTCTTTTCTTATCAGAGCTTTCAGAGTTTCTAATTGTTGTTGATGAATGATGTGATCAGGCAGCTTTTAGCTGATCAAATTGTCGATGAATCAAATTAAAGAGGCAGAGAGGGTGGAAGGAAATCTGCTTTCATTGGAAAACCTTTAAATTGGTAATCATCATTCAATGAGCTAGCAGTGGTCGATGATGTTTATTCAAGCATTAATGTCATAAAAAATTTCAAACTCTTTACCTACGTTGTGTGATTTTCTGATGTAGTTTTGAAAGTTGGATGATAAGTGATATTTTCTTTTCTTTATGTTTTACTTCCAAAAGGTTGTGATAATTATCAACATGGAAAAGATCCATGCTATGATGCTAATAAGCTTGTGTGTTTGTTTGGAAGATGAATTAACATTAATTATAACCATAAACATCTTCCTCTATATGTGTTCGAAGGTGCTTAGATAAGTCTATCTAAAAAATCTTTATGATTTTAACATCTCACTACAAAATAAATCACTTTTCTAGACAAAGGAAAATGTTCCATTATATACCATTTTGCGGCACTTATACTTTTTAAGGCAGATAAAATATTTGTCGCATAGTTGTGTATTGCATTAGCTCAAGAGGCATATATTATGTGCTCCTATAAGTTCTTTTTGTTATGATGCTTATATGTGTCACGGTTGAGGGTATCTTACAATATATAAGTTCTTTTTATGGAGTTTATAAGCTCATCCATAAGAAATTTTACCAAACAATTGAGGGTATCTTACAATATATTCTAAAGAGCTTTTAAACTCATCCAAACACCCTCTTCATGTCTTGACTAAAAACCTATTTCAAGGTTTTGGTATCTGGCTAAATTAAAAACTACAAGTACTAAGTTGATGGAGAGCGAATTGTCACCCAAAAATTATATCATTGTACTATTTTTATTTTCTTTTTCCCCCCCTTTTTTTGATATCTTGTTCACTTGCACATGTAAACCATATATGTTTTTGACAATAAAATGATCGCCCATGAAAATGCAAAACAAGCATAAGTTATCATTTTTCTTAGCTGATGAAAAGTTCCAAAGTGGTTTATTCCTTCCTCAAAAGATATATTCATCCATGAAACATAAATATATTTCTATGTTCGTTTGTGATCACTCGGTTAAGGCGTTTGACAGCAGCATATAATTTTCAAAAAGCTACACAAAGAAATGGAGAAAATTGATTTTGTTACGACTAGAGTAGACAAATACCAACACATAAGTAAGACTTGAAGCCATAAGAGACGATTGATGCTCTGGTTTGTGCCCCATACATGATAATGTGAAGCTCCCCAATATGGGAAAATTAAGAAATGGATGGAATTTTAATTCATCATTTCTTAGTTCTTATAACTTGTGAAAGACATCGAAATAATACATTTACTATATATTAAACTCTAGCTAGTAGAAGTAGAATAGTGTAGCATAGTTCAATAGTAATGGATTTGGAAAATTACCAAAATCTTCCTGAGATTTGGTTCCATCTGATACTTAACCATTTCCATCACCGAAAACATCACTGTTGATGTCAGCTAAAAATTACAATGGGGTTCTCTCTCTCAGATAGGGATGGGAATAGGCTAGGCCGCCCGCCAGGGGCCTACGGCTTAGCCTATTTGAGGCCTAGCCTATCTAATAAATAAATAGGTGTAGGCTTTTAAAGAAGTCTATTTTGTTGCAAAGGCTATGTATAGGCTTTTAAAAAAGTCTATAAGGCCGGCCTATATAATTTAATTATATTATAATATATATTTAATTATTTATAATACTTATACAATTACTTTTATATTTTATATGAATTAATTTATTAATTATATAATTATATATTATGTTCTTAATTAATACAGAACCATTTTATTTCAATTTTTTTGTTTTAACTTATAATAATGTTTGATTACGCTTTTATCTTTATTTAGATAAATACATTATAATCATCAATCATTTTTGCTTAATATAAATTATAGAATTTTTAGGCTTATTAAAGCCTATCAAAATCTTAAGCCTATTAAGGCCTGAGCCTATTAAAAGCATGAACCTATATAAAATTTAAGCCTAATTAGAATTTTAACTAAAATAGGCTTTTGAGGCCAGGCCTAGGCTTTGAAAAAATCTAAAAAGGTTAGGGCCAGGCCTTAAGAAAAAAGCCTATGTTAGGAAGGTAATAAGCTAGGCTTAGGTTTACAATTTATACAACAGACTTGATCTACTTATAACAAAGCCTAGCTTAGTCTAGTCTATTCCCACCCCTATTCTAGAAAATTACAAAGTCAAAAGATTCCTTAAGGATATTAATGGGGTACTGGTGCAAATTTCAGACAACTTTATTGTCTGAGGCCAACTTGACAATTATGACTGAGAAAAAAATTGTGTAAATGAGAGGACACACTGAAACTTCATTATCAAGGCTTGCTCAGGCCACCAGAAAAGACTCCATGGTTGGTTTGGACGATGACTTGATGGCAATAAAATCTCGGTGTTGTGGAGAAGAAGCATGGCAAAAACAAAGTGAAGAAAATGCTAAGTTTTGTTATTGTTTTTTAATTAAATAGGGTTAGTATTTTGTTTCTAGATTAAAAGTTATGTTATGTAATTTTGCCACTTTCACCTTTATATTTTTTATAGCATGAAAAAAAAAAAATAGAAATATTAAGGATGAATTTAGAGATTCATGCATATTTATGGTACCAAATTTTAAATACACCAAAATTTCCAAGTTCAAGATAAAATAAGTTCATATATTTTCTTAAAATATTTTGATTTTATTTATTTAGAATTTGAAGCTTAGTAGGTTTTAGGATAAATCACATAATTAGTCCCTAAAGTTTTACTTTAAAATCACTCTAGTCCCTAATCTTAAAAAAATCTTCTTTTAGTCCCTAACGTTAATATAGTGTTTCACTTTAGTCCTCAAAACCATTTTCCGGCAGCTTTTGGCTGGAAAATTGACCAAGTTTGACATTTTTAAGGGCACAATTGTCAATTTATAGTTTTATGTTCCACTTTAGTCCCTATCTAAGGTTTTATATTCCAATTTGGACCCTATGTTACTTTTTTTCTTTTTATAAATATATATACATGTGTATATATATATTTGTGTATAATATATGTGTATATATAATTGATACTATAATATTAGTCACATACTCATATATTATTAATATTTAATAATATATTATGGATATATTAATATCATTTGTGTACTATTATAATTAATAATATTAATTATATGATTAGCAATATATTAATAATAATAAAGATTATATTATAATAATTTTAATTATATTCATAATATGTAGTACTAATAATATTACAAATGTTACTAATATAATAATTTATTATATATTATTGATATATTAATATCATTTGTGATACTATTATAATTAATAATATTAGTTATATGATTAGCAATATATTGATAATAATAAAGATTATATTATAATAATTTTAATTATATTCATAATATGTAGTACTAATAATATTACAAATGTTACTAATATAATAATTTATTATTATAATATTACTAATAATAATAATATATGATACTAATAATATTAAATTAATTTTATTATTAATAATAATAATATAATTAATCATAAGAATAATAAGATTAATATTATCAATGATAATAATAGTATTAATATGATTATATAATTATCTAATATTATTAGTATTATTAATAATAATATTGTTAATAATATATTAATAATAATATTACTAATAAAATATGAGTAAGCAAACGCTTTTTCCAACAAGACAAAAAAATTGCCATGTCAGTTGAAAATTTACCACCCAAGCAAAATCCGCAAGTTCAAAAAATTTCGGCGTGCCACATCAGCATTTTTAGTCATTTTATGAGATTCCAACAACTTTCGAACTAAATGTGCAAAACTTTTTTAAGTTGTAGGACTAAATTTGAAATTGTGTAACATATAGGACAAAATTGAAAGTTGAAAAATTTTATAGGACGAAAAAGATATTTTTCCCGTTTACTTGGGGTAGCTGCCATGGCCAACTACCATGGGGTGGGGACAAGGCAGTTGGGGATGGGAATGGGGGTTGTGGAGGGTGCACAGTGCAGGGGTGGGTGAGATTATTAAACAAACATAATTATATAGTTTTTTTTATATATTTATGTTTATTTAGTAATATATATTATATACAAATATATAATATATTATAAATATATAAGACATACATATAACATAAAATATATACATAAATATATTATATATTTATACATATGTATATATAATATATATACAAAAATGAAAAATTTAGAATAAATTAGAAAAATAAAAATACAAAAACGAAAAATAGTTGTTAAATTTAAAAGGCATGAAAGAAGATATATGAAAATATATTTAAATAAATAAATAAATTAAATTGAAAATATATGAAATAATTAAGGGTAATATAGTTTTTATACGTTAAAATTGGATTTAAATTGAAGCAAATCAGGAGCGGGAAACGGTGTGCATAATTTCAAAATACAAGGAGGTTTTTTGCCTTTTTTTATTCATAAGACTCTTTTCCATTTTCATGGGGATAAAATGCAATTTTTTCTTAAAAAAAAAAAGAAGGAAAAAGTGACATAGGGACTAAATTGGAACATAAAACTTTAGATAGAGACTAATTAAAGTGGAACATAAAACTTTAGATAGGGACCAAAGGGGAACATAAAACTATAAATTGACAATTTTGCCGTTAAAAATGTCAAACTTGGTCAATTTTCCAGCCAAAAATTGCCGAAAAATGGTTTTGGGGACTAAAGTGTAACTATATATTAACATTAGGGACTAAAAGATGAATTTTTGAAGATTGAGAACTAAAGTAATTCTAAAGTAAAACTTTAGGGACTAATTATGTGATTTGCCCTATGTTTTATATTTTGCAATATTGAAATTTTATGAAGATATGAACATTTATTTCATGCTTAGCTATTTAAATTATAGTAAGTTCGTATTTTTAGTATAAATTTTATATATTTATATTTTTAATCTTATTGAAAATTTTTCGAAGGTAAAAAATCATAAAAGAAATTATTTTCTAAAATATTTCATTTTTTGTTTAATCCTATGAATACAAAAATCAAAATCGCACCCTCGAAAAATTAAAGATACTACCTCAACACATTTATTAAACAATACATCGATGGCATTTTTGGGCTTCTGAATTTTTTTGACTAACATCAACAAATTCCTTAACTGCATCCGACAATGCTAGTAAAATGTAAGGCAGAGGTTATTCTGAAAGGGGTATTTGCAATTAAACTTCTTTTTCTCTAGATTTTTTTAGTAAATGGAACAAAGCTCAAGAAGGGTTTCGCTAATCAATCCTATTTTTATTATTAACGTTGTACGTTGTAAATTATTTTTTAAATATAAGACCCGGAATTTTTGCCAGTGATTAATAAAGGAATGCCTATTCATTAAGCTAGCCATACTCATGTAAGTATTAAAAATGTAAAGGTGTTGGAGCACAGCGGAAATAATTTAGGCATGAGATTTAATTTATCAGGAATTCGCAAATCACACTCACAAATTTAGTGACAAAATTAATACTCGACAGATAGAAAAATAAAACAGACACAGATTTACGTGGTTCGGCAAATTCCGCCTACCTCCACGGGAGTTTTCTTTCTTCAATTATGATAGACCAGTACAAGCCAACCCTTGAATTTGACGTGCCCAAACTCAAGCCAAAAAACCCCTTGTACAACCACTAACATAACTACCAAAGAAATACTCACTCCACCCCTTTGTATTGCCCCACTTGTACTCACAATAACTACCCCATGAGTATCACATCATGAGTTCCACGACTGTCCTCTTTTTTTTTAAAGTAATCAAATAAACACCTCTATTTATAATAGAAAATTGCTTGACTACTTTACTTAGAACTAGGAAACCCAATACAAGAAGGAGTCCTAATTCTAGTCAAACTCGGTCTCTCAAAAACCGAGTCAAATCCTAACAATCTCCACCTTGACGAGGTTTCTCATATTAGCAATTGTTCATGTCTCAATCGCAAACCAAGTTCCATTGGCCTTCAAAGATATCATTGCACATGTCGAATTAGTAAGGTCTTGGCTCCAACTAACTCATCCTGGCCAATGCCCATATACAGCTTAATGTGTAACTTTCAGGACTCCACCTTCAGTGAATATTCACAACCTTAGGAATCCAACTGGCTAAGGACTCCACCTTCAGTGAATATTCACAACCTTTGGAATCCAACTGGCTCAAGAAAATTGGATTCTTTCGTACCTTTAGGACATAGGTCACACCACCTAAAGTATGAACTGCTCCAACAACTATTTTGATTTTCCCCACTCCAATACCCATGACTCTCCAAGTAGAATCATCGCACAAAGACAAATTACCTGTCTTCCATGATTGAAGTGAATCAAAAATAATTCTCCGTGGAGCAAACATGCATTATGCATCCGGAATCCAAAATCCATTGATCTCCACAACATTCATGATAATGTTGTCCGCAATACAAAGTCAAATCTTCCCGCTGTAAATCCTTCATATCTGTCGGCTTCTCCTACCTTCCTTCAACGCCACTGCTAGGCCCGGTTGAATTAGGAGATCCTCCACTCTTCCTTATCAAAAAGTGAAATTACCTTTGTCATCAAAATTTTGAACTGTGAAGTGATTTGCTAATAACACTGCCCATCCTCAAAAAATTAAATCTCAACTTACAGCCCCAACCAAAAGCTCCGATACCAGTTTGTTGGAGCACAGCGCTAAAGACAATTGTCAATTAATAATCTCAGTTTCTAAAAGCTAAAAAAAAAATTTATAATGTGAAAGATCCCCTGATAATAGGGTAAAATTCATAAGTATTGATACTGGTTTGATGGTTTAGATTTAAATTCCACAATCACAAAATTCGTAAGTACATCGATTTTGGGCCCACCACAAAGCAACTACAGAATAATGCTTTATCAAGAATGAGAAACTGTGCGCCAATGAGAACACTTCAAGTGATGTTCCCTTCCTTTCTGGTATGTTGATCAATCAGTTCTCTCCCTAAGTATCTCTTTTCTTATTGTTATTCTTCCTTCATTTTGATTTGAAAACTTTTGCACTAGTTTTGTGTATATCAAAGATGGCTTACGCTGCTCTTTGTATCACTTGAACAAACCATAGATAAAATTACTACATGATCACAAAGATCAATACTCCATTTCTCTTCCTGAAAGACTGCAAATTATATGCCAACGAATACATCACCTTCTTGAAAGATTTTCTTCAAGATTTTCCAGAGAAAGCCAACAGTTTGGAAGGAGGAATCAGGGATGTAGAAAATGAAGCAGAAGCAAGTATTGAAAATTTTATGTCGGAACAAATTGGGCTATATATATCAAAGTCTGATGCAGGAAAGTTTTCACACCATCTAAGTGGCTTGTTTGAGGACTTAAGCCTCATTTTAATTTTAAAAAGTTGAAAGAAGTGGTGAAAGAGGTGATGCAGATCAAGAATAGCACCACAGACATCCACACAAAACTTAGGCCTCATTTTAATTTTAAAATTTTGAAAGAAGTGGCGAAAGAGGCGATGCAGATCAAGAATAGCACCACAGCCAAAGATGTGCAGCACAGTAGTGGGTATTCTTCTGTTGATACTTCATCATCAAGGCTAGTTGCACCCACCAGCAAAGATGGCACCATGGTTGTTTTTGACGACGACTTGACGGCAATAAAGGCTCGATTATGTGGAGAATCATCCAAACTCCAAGTCATACCAATCTTCGGCATGGGAGGTATTGGCAAAACTACTCTTGCTAGAAATGCCTATGAGGATCAATTAACTGTGGAACACTTTGATATTCATGCTTGGGTCACAGTATCACAAGATTATAGTGCACAAGGAATTCTTTCTGGTCTTCTAGATTTCATGAAAGCAGAAAGATCTGGACAAAGCAATGAATTAATTATGAGAGAGAGTGTGTATAAAAGATTAAAGGGAAAGAGGTATCTCATTGTCATGGATGATATTTGGTGTGCAAAGGATTGGGATGATGTAAAAATGATATTTCCTAATGACTGTAATGGAAGCCGGATCATATTAACCACAAGGCTAGTTGATATAGCTGCTTATCCCAACTCTTCTATCCCTCTTCATGAGATGCACTTAATGGATGCAGATCAAAGTTGGAATTTGCTTCAGCAGAAGGTCATTCCACAAGAAAATTGTCCTCCCGAATTAGAAACCATTGGAAGGGAGATTGCAAGAAGCTGTGGAGGACTGCCCCTTGCAATTGTCCTGATTGCAGGACTCTTGTCCACAGTGAATAAAACTCAAGCTCCCTGGGCGAATATTGCTGAAAATATTAATTTAATTATCAGCAGTAAAAATGATGAACATTTTGCAAGGATATTATCTTTGAGTTACACTCACTTGCCTCATCATTTGAGACCATGTTTCTTATACATGGGAGGCCTTCCAAACGACTATGAGATCCGTGTCTCGAAACTCATCAAGTTATGGGTAGCTGAGGGTTTTTTGGAATCCAACAGATCTAAAAGCTTTGAAGAGGTAGCAAAAGAGTAGTTGGAGGATCTTGTTAAGAGAAGTCTTGTTTTGGTTATCAAGACGAAGCCTAATTGCAAAATCAAAAGTTGTAGCTTCCATGATCTAGTGAGGGAACTTTGTATAAGCAAAGCCCAGGAAGAGAAGTTCCGTATAAATATTTTAGATAGGTATGCTAGAAATGCTTTACTTGAAAACAAAACAAACAAACGCCGTATAATTACTGATGATCTGTATTGCCCTGAAAACACTATTCGTGCTATTATATGCTTCCACCCCAATGGAAGTTCACTGGGATTTTTACAGAACTTTAGATTGCTGAGGATATTGGATGTGGTAACTGCTCATTTCGCGCCGATTTATACTTTTGCACTCCCGGATGAAGTATTTGAGCTATTTCATTTAAGGTACCTTGCTTTCACCTGTCGACTTGGATTTTTTCTTCCTCCATCCACAGTAAACCTTCAGAATCTTCAAAGCTTAACATTCATCCAGAAAGCATATACCTGTTACTTTCTCCATTATCTAATATTTTATGGTCCCTTACCTGATATTCCAAAAGGAGCCCCAACTTTTCCTCTAGAAAACCTGCAAACACTTTTGGGAGTAAGAGATTTCAAATGTACTGAAGAGATCCCGGAAATGATTCCAAACCTGAAGAAACTGGGAATCATTTATACTAGAAAGGAATATGTTGAAGACAGTCACCTTGAGAACCTTGTACATTTGCATCAGCTCGGAAAGCTAAAATTAGAGATATATCCTTTTTCTCCTTTTAAGGGAAAGCTTAATCAATTTTTTTCAACGACCCTCAAGAAGTTAAGCTTGAGTAAATTGGGGACTTCCTTGGGAAGATATGTCCATTCTTGGTTTGTTGCCTGCTCTTCAAGATCTTAAATTGAGAAAATATGCTTGTTCTAGTAACAAATGGGAAACAAGGGAAGGAGAGTTTTGTCAGCTGAAATTTCTGCTAATTGAAGATTCAAAGCTTCAACATTGGATGACTGAAAATAGCCACTTCTCAAGCCTCAAGTGCCTTGTGCTTAATGATTGTAGGAATCTAAGAGAGATTTCAGATGGTATTGGAGAAATTGCAACACTTGAACTGATTGAGATTGATGATTGGATCAAATCTCTCGTGGAGTCGGCCAAGCAGATACAAGAGGAACAACAAAGTTTGGGAAATGATGCCCTCCAAGTTCGTGTCAGGGATACATGAAGAAAATGATTCCTCTGCTTTTGATCAGGTTAGAGACTACAACCCCCTTCCACCTAAAAGTTGAACAATTACTCAAGTGTTTATCTAGTAACTTAATTTCATAGAAATTATAATTCAGCAAGTATTTTAACCATCATTAACAGTTCCCCAACTTAACTCTCCAATCTTAAATCTTTTTGAGAAGCATTTCTATTCTTAGTTGTCACTGTTATGAATCTATTTTGTAGGCTGATTCTTTTCTTATCAGAGCTTTCAGAGTTTCTAATTGTTGTTGATGAATAATGTGATCAGGAAGTAGGGCTGTAAATGGATATTCGAAAATTCATTTACCGTTCGCATTTGTATCCAGTTATACAAAATTCATCCGTATCCGTTTAAAACGGATATTATCCATATTCGATTAGTAGATATCCGATTATAAATGAATACAGATATGGTAAATGCGTATCCGATCCGTTTAATATCTAATCCAAATATATATATTTATTACATAATATGTTATTTATATTTTTCAATAAAAATCTCATAATCCATATATGTATATATATAAATAGTAATTGAAGAATTGGAAACAAAAAAGAATAAATTTAAAATTTTATTGTAATATAGAGAAAAAATCAACATAATTATTGTTGATTGACTTTATAATTAATATACTCAAATGCCAGTATTATTATTAATAAGTACTAATAATTAATTATCAAGTCAATTATTAATTAAAAATTATGTTATTTGTTTGATTGTTTTCGTTTTAATGAAATTACATATTTCCTTCTATTAATTAAAATATGTATTTGTCATAGGCTTATAGATTCACGTATTTAAATATTCGTAAATGAATATCTAAATAATTATCATCGAATATTAATGTAAATTAATAATTCAAATACGGATAAATTTAATAAAATATGAATGCATCTGAATAATTATAATCGAATACAGATATATCCGTATTTGACCGATATCGATGGATACGAATTTTGATATCATTTTTAAATATCCATCAAATCCGTATTCGTATCTGAATATTCAAAAAGTTAAACAGATATGAATATAAAAATAGTGTATCCGATCCATGTAATATCCGTTTAACCCCTATCATGAAGCTTGTACCTGATCAAATTGCTAATGATTCAGATTAAAGAGGCGGAGAGGGTGGAGGAAATTTGTTTCCATTGGACAACCTTTAAATTGGTAATTATCATTCAAGGTGCTAGCAGTGGTCGTTGATGTTTATTTTAAGCATTAATATGTAATAATAAACTTCAAACTCTTTGATTATGTTGATTTTTTATGTAGTTCTAAAAGTTGAATGAGAAGTAATATTTCTATTCTTGTGAATGATTATTTTACTCCCAAAAGGTTGTGATTATTATTAACATGGAAAAGATCCATGCTATGATGCTGATGAGTTTTTGTGCATTTGTTTGGAAGACTGAAAGCTGGAAAAATTTTAAATTTCCTTCTACTTCTTCATATTTGAGATGGACTAACATTATAACCGCAAGCTCTTTCTACATACATATGAGTTCGAGGGTGTTTAGATAAGTCTATCTAAAAAATCTTATGATTATTTTAACATCTTTTTATGGAGTTTATAAGCTCATCTATAAGAAATTTTACCAAACAGTTGAGGGTATCTTACAGTATGTTCTAAAGAGCTTTTTAAGCTCAATCAAACACCCTCTTCATGTCTCGACTGATAACCTAATTTCATGGTTTTGGTATCCGGCTAAATTAAAAATCTACATATACTAAGTTGATGGTGAGCTAATTTGTCACCCAAAAATAATATCCTTGTACTATTTTTCTTTTTTCTTTTTGATATCTTTTTCACTTGCATATATAAATCATATGTGTTTAATTTTAGCAATAAAATGATCCCTCATGAAAATGCAAATCAAGCATTATTTATCATTTTTCTTAGTCAGTGAGAAGTTCCAAAGTGGCTTATTCCTACCTCAAAAGATATACCAGCCATGAAGCATAAATATATTTCTATGTTTGTTGGTGATTACCCGTTTTAGGGCATTTTGGCAGCAGCATATAATTTTGTCCTTTCAGAGAAAAGATTAATCCTGCTTTCCAACTACACTGAAAATGTTAACCTTAGTTTGTAGGATATTTCACTGGAAAGCTTAATCATGTTTTTCCAATGCGATTGTTGGTTCGTGGCCTAATCTTGAAGTGCATAAATTAAGATATTTTGCTTGTGGTGGGGAAAAGTGGAAAACATCTGATGGAGGATTTTCTGAGCTGAAATTTCAGCTAATTGATGCATCAGATCTTGAGCAATAGATAACTGAAAGTAGCCACTTCCCCAGCCTCAGCTGCCTAATGCTTTATTGTTGTTGGTGCCTTATTGAGATTGTAGATGGTATTGGAGAAATTGCAACACTTGAACTGATTGAGATTGATGATTGCAACAAATCTCTTGCGGAGTCAGCCAAGCAGATACAAGAGGAACAACAAAGTTTGGGAAATGATGCCCTTCATGTTCGCGTCGACCTTTGGATGCCGAAGTGATTACTCTTTCTGTTTTTCAGGTTAGAGATTTTATGTCACTCACTATCTCTATGTATAGTACTGTCGCATATGTTCAATTGTCATTGTTGATGATGATGATGCAGGTGATCGGATAGCTGTGATTAATCTAGCATGGTACTGATGGGACACAAGTATATATCTACAAATCCTTGTTATGCTAAAGACGTAGACAACCTTGAAGTTGGCAGATCATGCAAAGAGTATTGACATAAATGATGTTTATGAGATCAAAGGAATATCTCAAGTTTGTATCTTATTTTGTGTATAGCTAAAATCAAATTCTGTGATTAAAATATGAAAATATGTGTTCAAATATGCACATATGTACTCTCAACTAACAGTTCGGGACTCTATTGCTATGTCAAAAGATAGAATCTGCGGATAAAAGAGAACAATAGAGATAATAATGAAAAACTCAAGACAAAAAATTCGGTTAGGAACTTATCCATGAGAAGAATATAACAAGAAATTTTAGCTTATTCTTGCTTGGACTGCATATGCTTCTACATGAAATTATTTTCTCCTACATCACCACCAGAAACAAAACTTATAATTTCTTATATATATTTAGAGGAGGATAGAACCATTCTTTTTAAGTTAAATGAGAGCACTCATTAAAAGTTGATAACTTTAGTAAAGATGAAAGATTCGATAACCACTGAACCGAATCCACAGTGATCTGTTTGGCTGATAATTATGTTAGGAAAGAAAGTTTTTTCTTAGTAAAATAATTTGACGGATTAGATCAATAACACAATTGATTGATTTCAGCGGTCAACTTTCCTTTCGAACAATTTCCTTTTCTCCCTCTTTCTTGCTTTATAGTATTTTTTTTACTTGCTTTTGTTTGTAGTTACAGTTACTTCACAATTAAGAATGAGAAACTGTGTAAACACAACTTTGTTTGTTCTGTAAGATTTTAATTAATTAATCAATCCTGTCTCTGAATTTCTTCTACACTCTTCTGTGTCTCTAGACCCTTTAACTATTCTTCCCTCATTCTGATTTGAATACTTTGTAATAGTTTTATGAATATGTCTTATGCTGCTCTTGTTTCACTTGCACAAACCATAGACCAGATCCTGAATCAAAATATAGATTCAACTTTTCTTTATGAAAAAACAAAATGTCTCTACGAAAACCTTATTTTCTTGCAGGCATTTCTTGAAGATTTTCCCGAGAATGCCAACTATTTGGAAGGAAGAATCAGGGATGCAGCAAATGAAGCAGAAGATACTACTAAGTATTTTATGTCAAAAGAAATTGGGTCATACTACACCAAAAAGTTTGCCCAGCATCGAATGGATCTTTTGCTTCATTATGATTTTCAAACGTTGGATTACAAGTTACAAAATCTAACAGAGGAAATTGATTCAATCAGGGGAGAGGTGATGGAGATCAAGAATAGCACCAGAACCAAATATGTGCAACTCAGTGCATATTCTTCAACTGCTGCTTCATCATCAAGGCCAATTGCACATACCAACAAAGATGCTATGGTTGGTTTTGAAAAAGACTTGATTGCAATAAAGGCTCGGCTTTGTGGACAATCATCAAAACTCCAAGTCATCCCAATTTTCGGTATGGGAGGCATTGGCAAGACCACTCTTTCCAGAAATGCTTATGATGATCCATTAACTTTGGAGCATTTTCAGGTTCGTGCTTGGGTTACAGTATCGCAAGATTATAGTGCACAAGAGTTTCTCTCAGGCCTCGTAGTTTCATTGAAAACAGAAAGATCTGAGCAGAGCAATGAAGAATTGTGTACAAAAGTTTGAAAGGCACAAGATACCTCATTGTAATGGATGATATGTGGAGCACAAAGGCATGGAATGATGTAAGGATGATATTTCCTGATGACCATAAGGGAAGTCGAATCATGTTAACCAAAAGGCTATCTGATGTGGCCACCTATCCAGACTCTTCTAGCCTTCTTCATGAGATGCATTTCATGAATGTGGATCAAAGTTGGAATTTGCTTAAGGAAAAGGTGTTTCCACAAGAAAATTGTCCTCTTGAATTGGAAACCATTGGAAAGACAATTGCAAGAAGCTGTGGAGGACTGCCCCTTGCAATTGTCCTCATTGCAGGACTCCTGTCCATGGTCAGTAGGACTCAAGCTTCTTGGTAGAAATATAGCAAAATGTGTAAATTTAGCTGTCAGTACTACTAATGATGAGCAAAGATACCATCTTTGAGTTACATCCACTTGCCTCATCATTTAAGACCGTGTTTCCTATACTTGGGAAGCTTTCTAGAAGATTATGAGATCCATGTCTCGAAACTCATCAAATTATGGGTAACTGAGGGGTTTTTGAAACTAAATGCATCTAAAAGCTTTGAGAAGAAGGCTGAAGAGTATTTGGAGGATCTTGTCAAGAGAAGTCTTGTCGTAGTTATCAAGAGGAAGACTAATGGAAAAATCAAAAGTTGCAGTGTGCATGGTCTTGTGCGGGACTTGTGCATGAGAAAAGCCCATGAAGAGAAGTTTCTTCTAGATATCAAGGATCATAATGTCAGGATGGTTCTTCCGCTAAGCATAAAAGATCAGCGTCGTATAACTATTGCTCTTTCCAATCTGGATTGCCTTGGAAACCTTTACCGCCCAATAATCCGCACCATTATATGCTTCCAGCAAAGTGAAAGTTCGCTGCGTTGTTCAGGGAATTTTGGATTGCTGAGGGTACTGGATCTGATACCTGCTAATAATGTCAGATTGTTAAGCTCTTTCGGGCGGATGGTGAGATTATTTGGATTCATCTCACTCCCCGCTGAAGTATTTGAGCCATTCCATTTGAGGTACCTTGCTTTTGACTCTGCAATGGAGATTCCTGCATCCATATCAAAACTTCAGAATCTTCAAACCGTAATCATTCAAGGAGCATACAGATACCACCAGGTACTTTTGCCATCAGAAATTTGGAGGATGCCACAATTAAGGCATCTTGTCTCATTCTCTATCTTACCCAATCCAGAAGGAGCAAATTTTGCTCTAGAAGACCTGCAAACATTTTCAGTGGCAATGAACTTTGTTTGTACCTGAAGAGATCCTAAGAGTGATACCCAACCTAAAGAAATTGGGCATCTCTTACTTCAGAGGTGTACATGTTCAAGAGTATCACCTCAAAAATCTTGTACATCTGCATCAACTCGAAAAATTGAGAATTACTACTATATCCAAAGATTTTCCTTCCGGCAAAAGCTTAATCCTGTCTTCCCGATGATGCTGAAAAAGTTGACCTTAATGGGTAGGATGCTTCATTGGAAAGGTATGGGGATTGTTGGTTCGCTGCCTCATCTTGTAGTGCTGAAACAGACAAATTACGCTTGCGATGGAGACAAATGGGAAACAAGTGAAGGAGAATTTCCTAAGCTGAAATTTCTGCTAATCGACGGATCACATTTACAGCAATGGATAACTGAAAGTAGCCACTTCCCAAGCCTCAAGAGCCTAGTTATGTATCAGTGTTGGGATCTAGGTGAGATTCCAGATGGTATTGGAGAAATTCCAACACTTGAACAGATTGAGGTTGATCGATGGAATATGTCTCTTGTGGAGTCGGCCAAGCGGATACAAGAGGAACAACAGAGTAGGGGAAATGAAGCCATTCAAGTTCGTTTTGGGGCTGCATGGCCATGGATGAAGTACTGATTGCTCTGCTTCTGATCAGGTTAGAGTTTATATACCTCTTCGACCTAAAAGTTGCATAACTAAAGTCTTTATTTCACTCTTTATTTTTGGGAAGCATTTGAAGCTATTTGGGTGGTATTAGTCTATTTTGTTGGCTGACTCTCTTTGAGCTTTCAGGGTTGCTTATCCTTGTTGGTGAATGATATGAGCTAGCTGATCAAATTGCCGATAATTAAAATTAACGAGGCAGAGGGTGGAAAGAAATATGTTTCCATGGGCAACCTCCAAATTGGCAAATCTTCAAGAAGCATCGATCGGTGACATTAATTTAGGTATTACTAGTTATCTTCAAACTCTGAATTTCAGTTGTGTTGTGTGATTTTCTCTTGTATATCTGGAAGTTGGATGTGAAGTATTATTTTCCTTTCTTGCAAAAGATTGTTTTAATCCCAAAACGATCATTAACATGGAAAAGATCCATGCTAATGAGCTTATGTTAGTTTGTTAGGGTTTAAGGTTAATCCCTTTTTTTTTTTTTTTTTTTTTTTTATTTGTTTGGGTGGGGTTGGGGGGGGGGGGGTTGAAAATTATTTTTTTAATATTTTCTAAATGGGTCAAAAAGACAAAGAAGAGAGCAGGAGGAGCAGCATGAGAAACAAAGTAAACCAAATTCAGATGGAATAAGAGTGGATGCAAATTCAATTAAAAGGGTATTTGGCTAAACTTATTTAAAATGTTTTAAAATAAATAATTATCAAATTACACGTTTTAATATTCACTAACTGGTGATCAATATATTTCTTATGAAATTATTACATATAGGAAGAGTGTGTATATTTTTTTTATTGTAATTTAACTTCCGAGTTTTCACAACTTTTTGTTTTATATTATAGTAGTTTGAGAAATTTATTTAAGGGTGGTGGTTTTTACAACAGCATATGTGCATATTTCTAGTATTTAATATAATGCTAAAGACTTTCAAGTAAGCTGTGATGGACTCATCTCTGTTTTGCCATTAGCTTGATTGCTCTGTATTCTCCATGCGATTTCACTTATCGTAAAAGTTGAAAGTGAATAAAATATTTCATCGCACTCATTTATCATTTGATAAAAAATAATTGCGGCTAGTTGGAATGCTATTGGTTTTTCAGCACTACCGCTAGCAAGAAAAATTTTAAATTGGTAACAACAAGCTGCCAGACAAGTATTTTATTTCTACCCTAAACTTTTCTTAATGAAGCAAATCTTGATATCTATATAGATATAGAAAAACTTTACCTAAATTAATATAAAAATACGAGAAGTGGTGCCGCTTATGATAAAAGCTTGAAAATTTTCTTATCTTCAGAATACTAGGATGGGCCGCAAGATCATATATGTGCTTAGGTTTTTGATGAAGTACCGATTAGAAAATTGTATATTCATGTGTGCCATGTTTCCGGTCGGAACACATGGAATTTTGGTTTGAGCTATAGCCACCTTTGGTTTCATTTTAACTTTGATTTATCTACACTTATAGAAATCTAGAAGAACACTTTCTAATAGTATGAACATAATTACATGAATATATCAGGTAAATTGTATTTTTGGTCCCATAAATCAGGCTTGTTTTAATTTTGGTTCCATTCGTCATCAATTTCGCACATTGTATCCAATAAATGCATTTTTTCCCCCAGTTTGAGGACTCAAAAGGGCTTTCGTCAAGAAATTAACAGGTTGGCTCACGTGCCACTCACGTGGCTGTTAAATTGAGTTTTTTTGGTCCCATAAGTTAGGCCAGTTTGGATTTTTGGTCGCAACGAGAGCTCTAATAAATTTTTGCAGAAGAATAAAGAATAGTAATTGCAAATGAAGGTGCTATTTATTTTTGTGGCACCATCTCCATTGAAAACCTCATAGACAAATGAAAATCCAAATGCGAGGTTGTGCTTCCATGAATAATAGTTTTTTTTACTTGGAAAGACCCTCAAATGTGTGAAAGAACAAGACAAGTGATGCTTGGGTTATTTAGGATGTTGAATATAATGAAGAAAAGTTGTTACAACTTTAAGAAAACCAAACTATGTTGCTTTTTTTGTTGGTGGTTTCTTGGTTGATGGTTCGTCACTTTGTTGGGACCAAAATTGGGAAAATTATAATTTTGGTCCTCAAATATAATCACTTATTTGCTTTTAGTCCAGAAACAATCTTGAGTTGTACTTTTGTCCTCAAATTGACATTTTTTAACAATTTACATCCTTGCCGTTACTTCAGGCATCAAACCTAACGGAAAGTGGCCATGTGTATAGCACATGACCATTGTTGGAAGGAAAAACTTCAGACTTTGTTAGGAAAAATTATAATTTTGGTCCTCATACATAACCACTTATTTGCTTTTGGTCCCTTAAACTTGCTGTTTCCCCCCCCCCCCCAAAAGTGGTCATGTGCATGTCACATGACCACTTTCCATTAGTTTTGATGACTGAAGTAAAGGCAAGGACGAAAATTGTTAAAAAATTGTAAATTTGAGGACAAAAGTGTAACTCCAGATTGTTTAGGGACTAAAAGTGAATAAATGGTTATGTTTGAGGACCAAAATTATAACTTCCCAACCAAAATCCAAACAAATCTAACTTATGGGACCCAAAAAGCAACAATTTGACGGCTATATAGGTGGCACATGACTGAGTCCGTTAACTATTGGACAGAAAGCCGCTTTGGTCCTTAAATTGCACAAAAAGTGCACTTATTGGATGTGATGTGCGAAAGTCATAAGGAATAGGATCAAAATCCAAATAGGTCTAGCTTATGAGACCAAAAATGCAATTTACCAGAATATATCATATTACATGCTACGTGAGAATTGTTGGAAAGTAGTTTGAAAATGGAGACACTAGTATCTTTTGTCCTATATTAAAAAATTAAGAAATTCAGGGGGTGATTAATATGCAGAAATAGAATTAGATGAGAATAAAATGATTCTTGAAATGAAATGAATATGGGAAAAGAGTGATGCCCGTATCATTGATTAAGAAATCAAACTAGATCGAGTGGTTGGACCATCAACCACATTGTTATCTAGTACGGTTCTCAATAAAAACTAATAATTTTAAAAAAGCGTCCTATTTTAAGAAAATCGTGTGAATCGGTTGTTTAATTGTTTAAACCGTCGAACTGCTTGCAACTTGTTCCAACCAAACTAGTTAATCTTTTTATCCTTTTTCTCCCTTTTGTTCATGTCACAATTAAAAATTTGCTTCTTTTCTGTTTAAAATCCAAACTACAAAGAACAAGTTAAAACCTGCAATACAATTGCCAGAAGACCTACACAAAAGGATTAAAATTGAAGTTTTGAAGTTACGATTTGTGAACTTAATTGAACAATATAATTTATACTCTTTATGTCTTTTATTTATTTTAAATAATGAATTATTATTTGTATCTTGTTCCATACTTATATTGCTTTTTTACGTTTTATTTTTTTGTATTTTATTAGTCTTTAAATAATATATAAAATATAAATATATATTTATTACGCAATTATAATGTTACAATTCAATTATGTATGGTTCAATTATAATCCGACCAACCATTAACCAATGAATCATGAATAGTAACTTTTTCAATTCGATGAACAGTCTATTTTTTCGATTATTGGCCCCGTATAACTTATCTTATGCTTGGTATATGTAAAAGGAATGAGAAATGAATAACAACATCATTTCTTGCTTGACTCCAATCTCATAATTGCTAATTAGTAATAACATGTAGGAATGGATTGTAACTTTTCGAATGATCAAATTAACTTTTTGATAGAAAATTATTAAAATAAAAATATTTATTCATAAATGTTTTTTATATATTACTTCAGAAAAGATTTCGTGAGGTAAGTTTATAATTAGGCTTTTTTTTTTAATGTTATCCAAATTGCATAGTCAATATATACATTTTGTGTTATCAACTATTTTATATATGTTACGCAAAAAAGTATGGATACAATTCCTTTTTAAAATTACTCTATTTATTATTGTAATTAGCAAGCTCTTTTAAAATTTTTAATAAGATATTATTAAAAATTTATAGTGTATTGTATAACTAGAGTGATTAGATTTCTGTGATAAGACAAGGATACCTTTATTACACTTTTTAATAATAAATTTAATTTGAAAATTTGTTAACAGTATCCACGACTCTTTATTTATTTTTTATTATTTATTTTTTAATCTTTCAAAGAGGGGTGGATATAATTAATATTTCAAATTATATACACGCATGTATATATATTTCATAAGCGTAGACCAAATTGATGATGTCACTACTTTTTTCATTAAATAAATTGAGAGGCACATAGTTGTTCATATAATTTCAAAATAAATCTTAATATATATATGTATATTTCATATGTGTTTTAATTATTTCATATAGTTATGCTTAATAATTACGTCTAATCCGTAGCTGCTGCTAAAAAATTCATCACTTTAGCTATGAAATAAATCAAGTCAAATTTGATGCAGATACTTTCATCGTTAATCTTCATTATGATCAACTCGTAGTTGATAATTATTAGTACTTTCTTTATATATTAATTTTTCTATGAATAATACATAGCTAGTCTATTGTACTTGTAATGAACAATGCTATAAAGTGTAGCTAATAATTGTTGTGAGTTATTTTAGAAAATTACATTTGCTATACCAAATTTATAGTTATAGCTGTGAAATTAATTTTTTTGCAGTGAATATCTAATTTTTTTGGTAGTGACAATTGAAAAGGGTGCAACTTAAGAGTTTTCTCTTCTTTTCTTTCTTCTTCTTCTTCTTCTTTTCAAAAAAAAAAAAAAAAAAAACAAGTGAAAGAGTATTCTTTTAAAATTAACTCAGGGTCACATCTAGAATATTTCAATGGTTGGTTGAAAATTAAGAATTGCAATGATTTGGAAGAACCCTAAGTCGTTATCTATATAAACTAGAAACCAAGTCGGAATTATTTATTCCCCAAATTGCATCTTCTATTTTCACATTACATTCAAAGTTTTCTTAATAGTTCTTAAGGAAAGTCTTCTAACTTACCTTTTGTAGATTTTCATGGCCTGTTGTTTCTTAGAAATTAATTGCCCTTGAACCTGAAGGAGATTTATACTAGGAGCAATTGTCACTTTAAGAAAAGTCTGTTGACACCTCAAGTTCATATTAAGTTCATATATGTTTAAAAGTTCCTTTTATGTGGATAAGAAAAATATCACTACAAGAAAATATGCTTTTTGCTACAATATTTTTTACTTCACTAAAAATAATGTAGTAAAAAAGGATTATTTGCTATGATTTTACTATTGTAGTATAAAATTCCAAATGTGTGGTAAAAGTTAAAGTAAATATTATACTTCATCTTATCGTAGCAAAAAATGTACTTATTTATTACAACTTTTATATGAGGTTAATTGTATTGTATATTTGCTATAATTTTACATAAACTGTAGCAAAAAGTTAATAATTAACCATACTTTTTCATTAGTGAAATCAAAATAATGAAACTAGCTTATGAAAATTTAAAGGCAAAGATTAAGATCTTAAATCAAAATTTTTTTCACTAGAAAAGAAGAAAATTATGTTGGAAGTAATGCTTAATAAATAATAAAATTGCTTCCAATTTTTATTATTAAAATATTAATTAACTAATTAATTAAATTCTAAATTAACAAATAAAACCATTAAAAAATTCCTAACTACTCATGGTTTTAATTAATAAAAGTAGAGGTACAATAAAATTTTTTCTCTAATTTTTATTATTAAAAAATATTTGATTAATTAATCAAATACTTAGTTTAGCTAACTAGCAAAGTTCCTCAAAACAATAAGAAAACCTCAAATTTGGAGGCAAAATAAATATTTGTCTCCAATAACTCTTATTATTAAAAAAACTTGATTAAGTAATCAAATATATTTAAATTAGCTAATTATTAACAAAGTGATCATTAGCTTAGTGGCATTAGTTTCACACACATTAGAATAAGGTCAAGAGTTCGAATCTTGATAAGCTCCTTGTGTATATATAAATAATAAAGTAAACTACCCAAGTTAATTGGTTTTTACTACATCTAATTGTGGTGAAAAATAATTTAGTCATTTACTACACTTTTCAAAGTGTGATAATTAACTACTATATACTACACTTTTTTACTGTAGTAAAAGATAGTGGTATATTTGATAGTTTTTTACTACACATTAAATTTGTAATAATTGAAGATAATTTCATAGCAAAAGTCAATTACCACGATTAAAAAGTGTAGCAAAGCGTCTACCTCGCTCGCAATGCTTATGGCTAGAAAAGTACTGTAGCACAAGTGTAGTTAATAACTTTTTACTACACTTAATAACTATTTACTACACATAATTAACCATAGTAAAAATAATATTTTTTTTGTAGTGTATATATGAAGTCCTTTAACTTCTGAGATGCTTCAATTATGGTTTTGAATTGCGTAACCTATAGATAGAGTTCTCAAGAGATCAGTAATTAAATGATCTGTAGTACTTAATAAATTGCTCTGGGTTTAAAAATGAGCTTAGGCCTGTGAATGTGTGGGTTTTACCCTACCTAGGCCCCAAAAAAATTTACAATACCTAGGCCCAAGCCGATACCCACCAAAAAAATGCAATGGGTATGGGTAGGGTTTATACCTATGAATTACCCATAGATTCATATCCAACTATTACCCATTATTCTAATACCCAAATTTAACCATTAACCTAATAATTACATATACCAAAATTAGAAATAGACTAAAGATAAATTTTCAATATATATATATATAATTAAAAATGTTTGTTATTTTTTATACAATAATATATTGTTCAATAATTTACATATCTTTATTTAAATATAAAAATATTTTATTCTATTCACACCATGCACATTGTTTTGTCTCAATTTCCTTTAGTCAGTTGTTGCATTCTAAAATCAATAGTATATGCCCATAAAATATGAGTCCACCACAGTCCATACCATCTAAAAAAATAATGATGAAAGATTAATCTATTTATTAGAAAGTGTGGCATATAGTTAAAGTTCGATGTGATATTTTAAATTTTTTATATTGAAAATTATTTGAAAAAAATGAAAAATATAAAACTAAAGGGAAAAAAATATAATTACAGAGAAAATGTAAAAAAAAAAAAAATGTGAGGGAGAGAAGAGCTATCTGATCCTTATAATATTTTTTTATCTACATAAAGTAGGAATTATGTCAAATTTGAATTATAAATATTTTTCAAAAAGACATAAATTTGAAAAAAAAAAACTAGTGCTTAGTTAGTATATGATCTGACCAACAATATAAGAAAGTGGACTAATATTTGATATTTTGCTCACTAATTCAGATTGTAGAAAAAATAGTATATTTCTTATTTTATTCACTTAGTACAATAGAATTAAATGTATAAAATTAATTAAATTAAATTAAATATATACACTAATTAAATTTCAATAATACTTTTTTTGTTACCGTATACTAAAAGATTATGTTATTATGAAAAAAATGAATCAAAACACTAAAAAATTATATTCAAGAAGTTAGACCCAATAGGTATTGAGTTATATAGGGTAGGGTAGGGATGGGTATATAGGATAGGGTATAGGGTCTCATTGTATGGGTATTTTATAATATGGTAAAATATAGGGTCTTATCATCTGGGTATTTTAATGATATAGGATTCATGCTACATACATATATATATATGTATTTGCATAACTGGAGATAATCTTCGAATTAGTTGAATATTTGGAACTAGTTGATTGGCAACAATGAACCTGGCCTACATAAATAATAAACTCATTCAAAAGCCAAATGTCACCTTCTGATATGGGATTTACATGATAAGGCCTTCAATAAAATTAGTGGTATCACATTAGACTTATATATGTTTTATATTATATATCATTTTATAGTAAATTAATAACTAAAAAACAAATTTTTTTTTACAGTATATTTTAGTTGTTCAGATGGCAAATGGCTCGTGGCCAACTTTCATTTCAAACCAATACTTCTCCTTTTCAAAGTGTATAAAATGATGTCTTATAACAAACTTATTAATTAGGCTAGCAGAATTGCTTTTGTAGGTAGCCACAATAAATTTATAATTAAGAATGATTAACTTTGTATAAAGTCTTCTCTTTAGATATATATATATATATATATATATCTAGTTTTTGTGTTGCTTGAAGAATTAATTAATCGACCAATTATTTTTCCAAGAACTTTCTTTTATGATTTTCTAACTAAAGTCAACTTCAGCCACTTCCCATTGCTCAATTTTTGATTGAGTTTTTCATCACCAAACTTTGTAAGTTTACTATTACTCTCATATAAAAATAAGTTTTAGAAACAATGATACCTAAGATTATGAATAATTCTACCCTACTTGTTCTGCATTATGAATAATTCACCCTACGAGGGATATGTTGAATAATTCTATTTATTGTGCATATATTGTGGTGATGCTAATTTGACACGGACACGATGATTTACTTAATATGAAGTATAATAATTCTTATTTTTTTTATTAATTCTTGAAAAGTTATAATAATTCAAAAGGTTGCAACCTAGTGTTATCATGAATACCTGCACCAAAGTGAGAGTGTAATGTTTTAGAATGAACTTAATTTGTTTCAAATTTAGGCATTGCAATGTTTTGATGAAATTCTTTATTAAACATTACAATGATGAAAAGTTCTTGTTATTGACATTATTCCTTAAGTTTTTTGAACTGTAATTGAGAAAAGTCTTTGAATTGCTATTTGCATACACATATGACTTGATGTATTCTAAAATTGAATTGCCATTGAAATCGTCAGAAAATTTATAGCGATGGCATTTTTCACTTTAGGGAAAGTGTGATCAGGCCTTGATAGATTGTAGATGAATATTTGAAAATTCATTTAATGTTCACATCCGCATCCATTGTGTGATTTGTTGATGTAGTTCTGAAAGTTGGATGAGATGTAATGTTTTCTTTTCTTGTAAATGATTCTTTTACTCCCAAAAGGTTGTGATAATTACTTACATGGAAAAGATCCATGTTATGATGCTAATCCGTCTATGTGTGTTTGTTTGGAAGACTGAAGCTGGTAAAGTTATGGAATTTCCTTTTACTCCATATTTGAGATATAACGACAAACATCTTCCAATATATGAGTTTGATGGTGCTTGGATAAGTCTATCTAAAAAAATCTTATGATTTTAACATTTATAAGCTCATCTATAAGAAATTCTATCTTACAATATATTTTAAGAAATTTTTAAACTCATTCAAACACCCTCTTCATGTCTCGACTGAAAACCTAGTTTCATGGTTTTGGTATTTGGCTAAATTAAAAATCTACATATACTGAGTTGATGGTGAGCTAATTGGCACCCAAAAATAATATCCTTGTACCGTTTTTCTTTTCTTTTCTTTTCTTTTTCTTTCTTTTTTGTTATTGCTTGCACATATAAACCATTTATGTGTTTAGCAATAAAATGATATCGGAAAAATTATATTTTTGTCCTCAAACATAATAATTTATTCACTTTTTGTCCCTAAACTATCTCTTGCTACATTATTCATCCTCAAACTGTTACTTTTTAAATAATTTCTGTCCTTGCCATTACTTTCAGCATCAAAACTGACGGAAGAGATCATGCTACACACACATGACCACTCTTAGAGGGAAATAACAAGGGGGTACCTTTTTCCTGCCTAACTGCCTGTATATATTAGGTACAATTTATTACAGAAAAGCAAAAACAGAAGGAGAAAAGAAAGAGTAGCCCGTCCAATATTTGTAATAAGAGGGGAAATGCATTGAATACCCGAAGACCAAGCAGACTTTGCTGTCATAGAGATGCAAAAAATAAAAGAAAACAGGTAAAGCATCTGGCCGGGCCCACTTTGCTGTCAAGCACTAGATGTCTGGATCTAATGGACAAGACTACTTAAGCCCTTTATACCTCGGGTCGGCAAATAAGATTTTGCAGGTTAGATCCTCTCAGCTTAAATTAGATGTGGCATTTGTTACGTTAGTGGTTAGCTTGCGTTTAGATCTGTAAATGAGTAGGGTATCACCTTACTCATATTCATACCCTAAAATATCCAAAAAAATGAGACTCTAATCTCATCCTATCCTAAAATATTCAAAAGAATGAGATTCTAATCCTATCCTATTCTATCTAACCCAAGACTCATTGGGTCTAGTTTATTGGACTTATGTTTTAACGTATATATTTATTTTCTCAAGATATACTAAAAATATTATTTGGCATACGATAACAAAAAATAAAATTTTTTTATATTTAATTTAATTTAATCATTAAATTTAAATTATTTAATTTTAAATTTTTTGCTAATTAAATTAACTGTTTTATTGATATAATAGTTAAACTTTATTAATATAATTAATAATTAAACTTTTTGCTAATTAAATTAATATAATTAAAAAACAATTAATAAAAACAGTTTGAAAGCAAAAACTTTTTTCTATATTTAATTTTATAAAAACAGTTAATTTCTATATTAATAAACTTTATTCATTAAAAAATTAATTTTATTAACTTTTTTTATAAAAATTATTTATTCCACCATTAATTTTATTAATGAAAAATGTTCAACTATTGCTATTGCTATTCGAATTAAAAAAAAAAATTGCTATCCCAATATATTAACTTTATTAATTTAATTTAATTTTTAATGAAGAAAATTATTTAGTTGTTACTGTTCATTCACATATTTATAATTTTTGTATATAAAAAAGTTTATCATTAATATAAATTTGATTTGGATATAAACAATTTTTAGATTCATAGATTAAATTTAAGTATAAAATAATGGGTAATTCTTAGGTATGAGTACATGAGTAATTTATGGGTACAGACCCTACCCATACTCATTACACTATCTTTAATAGGTATGGGTATGAGTATTGACATTTTAGGCTTGCATAGAGTAATACCCTACCCGTTTACAGGCCTACTTGCGTTCACCAACAAATCCTAGGATCCTTCCTATCATCAACTGATATCTATGTCTGACAACAACGTAACTGAGCCAGGGAGACCATCAAGTGCCGCGATCGATATTTTGCAATGTTTGTCCTATTGAGTTGACTTGGTATCCATATCCTCGATTCTCCTATTGACTAACTGAAGCAGAGAATTGAGGGTTTAGGTTCAATTTGTTTGAAAATGGGACATGAAATAAGACGTACAATTGTTGTGTTTTCTCTTCAAGAGTAGTCATGTGCGTGTCACATAGCAACTTTCTGTAAATTTTGACTGCTAAATAAACGACAACGATACAAATTGTTAAAAAAAATGACATTTTGAGGACAAAAAAGGTAACTCGAGATAATTTAGAAACGAAAAGCTAATAAGTAGTTATGTTTGAGGACCAAAAATATAATTTTTCCTATAATTTTTTGATTGTTGGCAAGATTCAAAGTCTAGCAGTGTCTGAAAGTACGTTTTTTGAAGACATTCTGATGAGTATGATTTTTTGATTGCACCCTGATTTAATGTGAAAAGTTATCGCATGGTATATGAATGTCTTTTGAAAACTGTTATTGTTGAAAGTTGGATGTTTTGTTTTGTTTCAAAAAAGACACGCTTTTTCTTATGTCTTTTTTCTTGTGCATTATGAAGGTAACTTGCTCAAAAATACAATAAAAGGTTAAAAAATATGCGTTGGTGAAATATCACTCATACAACTGTATAATCATTTTTGGCAGAGGACTATCAATTTTGGAGTTGGTAAGAAGATGCTAAGATGTTCCTTAGTTTTAGTTCAAGTATGAGTGGTTACTTAGACAATTTGTTTATTGTTGAAGACAATATTCTAAGGATTGTAATAGTTAGGACGGATTCCTAAACATAAGTGTTTGATTTTAGAGTTTGAGAAATTGAATTATTCTCTGCTGTGACACTTTTGAAGTTTTCTAATAATATCCCATGGATTTTAACGTGTTTTGATCTCTATGGATCAGTATTTTTGAGTCCTTCGATTTTGGGAGCTCTGCTGTGTTATGTCATGGAATTTGAGGCAACACATAACACATATCAAGCTTTTATAATGCGTTGGGTGAAATAATTCTGGTCTTGAGTTGGTTTACCTCATCATTTTGACATGGCTTATGCTTCTCTTGTTTCACTTGCATAGACCATTGACAAAATACTACAAGAACATGATCGTGATAATGATCAATATCCTATTTCTCTTCATGAAATGCATGAATATGTTATTTTCTTGGAAGTGTTTGTTGAAGATTTTCCAGAGAAAACCAAAAGTTTGGAAAGACGAATCCGGTATCTAGCAAATTGGGCAGAAGATATCATTGAATATCGTATGCTGGAAACAGTTCAGAATTTTTTTTTGAGTTTGAGCACTTGAACTTGAGCTTGCAATTGTTTTAACTTTACTTGACAAGTCGACTTAATCAAGTTAGTCGAGTCGCGCTTGAGTTTTCATCGAGTCGGGTTGATCAAACTCCAAATATTTTCCACGCTCAGCCCAATTGAACCCTAGTCCAACGGAAATACAAGAAAAGCAATAGGATAGCATTAATGAACATACCTTTGTTATTGTGTGGTTGTGACTATTTATATGGTGTTACTTAGGTCAACTGGTACGGATCATTCTAGTGTGTCCTCAAAATGTTGCTCCATGTTGTAATCGGACAACTCTCATATTGGTCCGGTTTGATTAAATCCAACAAGAACAAAAAATGGCACGAATGTTTGGGCATTTTTTAATATTGTGCAGGGACAACTTCAGCATTATAGGCTTTTTCCTGTATCAGTGTCCATCTACGAGAGATTAGTTTGATCCCTGCAGCTGACTTAGAATGACATTAATTATTTTACACTTGCAGACTGTTGAAACCCAGGAGGATCTATTGCGGAAACAATGAAATAATAGTAAAGTAATTCAATGTAAAGTGACAACAAGATTTAACGTGGTTCGGCGATGTGCCTAATCCACCCAACAAAGAAAAGGAATTTTATTGATCTCAAATCAAAGTGCAAGTACAAATTTGAATCCCACAAATCTCACGAAAGCACCTAACACCCTCGTTCTAAACTCCGTCTTGATAGAATTACTCAAAAGCAGTAAAGAAGCCCTTGTGCTATGTTCGTGATAATTTTTTCAAAAGAAAAAACTAATATTTATAGTCGAAAAAACCGAAGCCTAAGCCTAATAGGATTGCGTCGTGGGCCCATTCTCCCTTTCCTTGTCAAATTTTACCTCAATTTCAAGGCAAAATCAACAATTCTCCACCTTGACTTGAAATTCCCATTCATCTTCTTTGTCCCTGCCCCCAATAGGGCCTGTTATCTGAGTCTGCAAATATTAATCAAATCCAAGCAATGCTCGAATTTGATTCCTGGAACAGCCTTAGTCAACATGTCTGCCGGATTATCCTTAGTCCCAACTTTGTCAACCAACATGACTCCTTGGGACACCATATCCCGAACAAAGTGATACCTCACATCTATGTGCTTTGTTCTCTCATGAAATGCTTGATTCTTTAATAAGTGTATGGCACTCTGACTGTCACAAAATACCTTAGTGATCTCAGAAGTCATGCCCATATCATCGATCAGCCCCTTTAGCCAGATGCCTTCTTTAACGCCTTCAGCCAAAGCCATGTACTCAGCTTCTGTTGTGGACAATGCAACTGATGACTGCAAAGTCGCCTTCCAGCTAACCGTACAACTTGATACACAAAACACATAGCCCGTCATGGACCTTTTGCTATCCAAATCTCCTGCATAGTCTGCATCCACATAGCCAATAATTCTTGTAGTAGAATTCGATTGACTATATCTCAAACATCTGCCTGCAGAGCCTCTCAGATACCTCATGATCCATTTCACAGCCAGCCAATGAGTCTTTCCTGGTTTGTGCATATACCTGCTCACAACACTGACTGCATGTGAAATGTCTAGTGCACACCATGGTGTACATCAAGCTACCTACTGCACTAGCATATGGCACATTTGACATGTGCTCCACCTCCTCCTCAGTACTCGGTGATAAATCTGATGAGAGCCTGAAATGAGCTGCAAGTGGCGTGCTAATTGGCTTTGCCTTATTCATCCTAAATCACTCAAGTACTTTCTCAATGTAATGCTGTTGAGACAAGTACAACAATCCTGCGTGTCTATCTCAGATGATCTCCATGCCCAAAATCTTCTTTGCACCGCCTAAATCCTTCATCTCAAATTCTTCACTTAACTGAGCTTTTAATTGGTTGATCTCAGATATGTTTCTAGAGACAATCAACATATCATCAACGTACAACAGCAAATATACGAGAAGGTTATCACTACAAATTTTGTAATATACACAACAATCAAATTTGCTTCTAGTATATCCTATCTTGGTAATAAAAGCATCAAACCTTTTATACCACTGCCTGGGAAACTGCTTCAGGCCATATAATGACCTCTTCAAAAGACATGCTTGATTTTGTTTCCCGAGAATAACGAATCCTTCTGGTTGGCTCATGTAGATTTGTTCCTCGAACTCACCATGCAAAAACGCTGTTTTCACATCTATCTGCTCTAGTTCCATATCAAACAGAGCAACCATGGCAAGTAAAACACGAATGGAAGTATGTTTTACAACTGGGGAGAATACTTCATGAAAGTCAACTCCCTCTCTCTGGGTAAAACCCTTAGCAACCAATTGCGTCTTGTATCTAGCATCTTCAACACCAGGAATTCCTTCTTTCTTCTTGTAGATCCATTTGCAACCTACAATTTTCTACCCTTTTGGTACATCAACCAGCTCCCATGTGCTATTCTTGTGTAGAGACTCCATCTCTTCACTCATAGCTGCAACCCATTTATCAGAATCTGGCTTGGAAATTACCTCTTTGTATGAGACTGGATCATCTCCTACAAACTCCTCAGCTGAACTCAAAGCATAAGCTACCAAATCTGAGTAAGCATACCGTTGTGGTGGTTTGATCTGCCTCCTCTCCCTATCTCGAGCCAAGCAATAATTTTGTAGTGGTTCATTTTTCTGCTGTTGATTAGGTGGTAATGTGCTCTCACCAGCTTCATCTACCACCTTCTGTTTCCTCTTTGAAACTTGTGGAGGATCAATATGAATCTCCACCTTCTCCTTAACGCCCTGTTGACCGCTTTCCTGCTGCTCTACCTTCTTCATCATTGTAGACTCATTGAATGTCACGTCCCTACTGATAATCATCTTGGAGCCCTTGTCATCATTACACCATAAACGATAACTTTTGACTCCATCTGCATAGCCTAGAAATATGCACTTCTTAGCCCTTGGCTCAAGCTTCCCATCCCGGACATGAGCATAGGCTGGACACCCAAATACTCTTAGATTTGAGTAATCAGCAGGAGACCCAGACCAAACTTCCATTGGTGTCTTGCAGTCCAAAGCGGTTGATGGTGACCTATTCACCAAATAACAAGCAGTGTTAATTGCTTCTGCCCAAAAATCCTTGGACAATTCGGCGTTAAAGAGCATGCATCTAGCTCTTTCCAAGATAGTCTTGTTCATCCGTTCTGCAACTCCATTCTGCTATGGTGTATGTACAATTGTGCGATGCCTCACAATTCCTTCCTTCTCACAGAATTCCTGAAATTCCTTGTTGCAGAACTCCAATCCGTTGTCAGTCCTCAAGCGCTTGATCTCCTTTCCTGTCTGCTTCTCAATTAAGGTCTTCCATTGCTTGAAGTTGACAAACACCTCATCCTTATGCTTCAGAATGTACACCCATACTCTCCGTGAGAAATCATCTATGAATGTCAGCATGTACCTTGAACCTCCCTTTGAAGGAACCTAAGAAGGCCCCCAAAGATCTGAGTGAATGTAATCTAAGGTACCATTGGTCCTATGAACTGCAGTACCAAATTTCACCCTATGTTGCTTGCCCAGCACACACTGCTCGCAGAAATCCAGTTCTCCAGTCTTCTTTCCGCAAAGCAAACCTCGTTTGCTCAGTTCTGACATCCCCCTCTTACTCATATGCTCAAGCCGCATATGCCAGAGTCTCGTAGTATCATTGACTGATGAAGAAACCGCTGCAGTACCAAAAATCATGTTTCCCTGCAATATGTAAAGGCCATGCCGCTTTTCTCCCTTCATGATAAGCAGTGCACCTTTGGAAACTCGCAGAACTCCATCTCGAGCTCTGTACTCACAACCATTCTTGTCCAGAGTACTTAGTGATATCAGGTTTTTCTTCAGATCTGGAACATAACGCACATCTGTTAGGGTCTTTACTATCCCATCATGCATCCTGATATAAATTGAGCTAATTCCTACAACCCTGCAAGAAGCATCGTTTCCCATAAGCTCCTTAACACCATCAAATTTCTGGTATGTGGTAAACCAATCTTCTCTTGGGCACATGTGGTAGGAGTAGCCACTATCCAAAATCCATTCAAAGCTTAGTAAAGTTTCAGCAACGTTAAGAACAAGCCCACCATCAGACTCATCCTCAACAATTCCTGTGACATCATCCCGTTTCTGATCAGAAGTTTCGCCCGCATCCTTCGCCTTTCCTAATTCCGGACAATTTCGCTTCCAATGCCCTTTCCATCGCACCTAAAACACTTGTCACTGTTTCTAGGCTTGGCTCGGGACTTCGATCGGCCTCTACTCCTTCTCCTTTCTCTTGGTCTTCCTCTTGCCACCAATCCTTCCCCACTTTCACTATCGTTGCTGCCCAAGACATGTTTTCTCAACTCGTTGGAATTCAATGAGGCCTTCACATCCTCCATTGAAATTGTATCTCTCCCATACAACAAAGTAGTAACCAAGTGCTCAAAAGATTTTGGCAGAGAACACAAGAGAATTAAAGCTTGATCCTCATCATCAATTTTGACATCTATACTAGCGAGATCCAGAATCACCTTATTGAAAAAATCAATATGTTGAGTAATAGATGTACCTTCCTTCATTCTCAATGTGTATAATCGCTATTTTAAATACAGCCGATTTGTCAGGGACTTCGTCATATATAGACTCTCCAGCTTCTTCCATAAATCCGCTGGCGTACTTTCCGTGGCGACCTCTCTCAATACGTTATCCGCCAATGATAACACCAGAGTACCGTAAGCCTTCGCCATGAACTCATCCTTCTCCTCGTCCTTCAGCGTTTTCGGCAAGAAATCTCTGCCCTTTAACGCTCTCTGTAATCCTTGTTGACACAGGAGGGCGTGAACCTTCATCTTCCACAGCCCAAAGTCATTCTTCCCATCGAATTTCTCTACCTCGTACTTCATTCCTGACATCTGATCCAACCTGCTCTGATACCAGTTTGTTGAAACCCAGGAGGATCTATTGCGGAAACAATGAAATAATAGTAAAGTAATTCAATGTAAAGTGACAACAAGATTTAACGTGGTTCGGCGATGTGCCTAATCCACCCAACAAAGAAAAGGAATTTTATTGATCTCAAATCAAAGTGCAAGTACAAATTTGAATCCCACAAATCTCACGAAAACACCTAACACCCTCGTTCTAAACTCCGTCTTGAGAGAATTACTCAAAAGCAGTAAAGAAGCCCTTGTGTTATGTTCGTGATAATTTTTTCGAAAGAAAAAACTAATATTTATAGTCGAAAAAACCGAAGCCTAAGCCTAATAGGATTGCGTTGTGGGCCCATTCTCCCTTTCCTTGTCAAATTTTACCTCAATTTCAAGGCAAAATCAACACAGACATTTTGAAAGATAAAAGGCCGTTAGATTGGGCGACAAGAATGAAAATAGCTTTAGGTATTGCACAAGGACTTGAGTATTTACATGAGAAGACGAATCCACCTATCCTATATCGCGACTTGAAATCATCAAAGGTTTTGCTGGAGGCAAAAAAACAATCCAAAACTCTCGGAATACGGGCTAGCCAAGCTTCTGCAGAGTGGCAATATGACGCCAGAATATGGAAGACATATTGAACTAACAATAAAGGCAGATGTATAGAGTTTTGGTGTAGTCCTACTAGAGCTTAAAACCAGACGTAGAGCTTTTGACTATGCACGGCCAACAGATGAACAGAGTTTTAGTTAGTTGGGTAAGTTATCACCATTTATTCGACTAAAAATCTGTAGCCTTTTCACTCTTTTCCATAGTTTACATGATGAAGAAGTGCTTCAGTATTAACAGTATTGTTCATATGGTTGAATAGGCACAACCATTTTTCAGGGAGCCGAAGATGTTCCAGATATGGCAGATCCACTTCTTAGAAAGGAATTCCCAGTGAAAAGCTTAAATCAAGCAGTGGGAGTTGCTTCCATGTCTCTGCAGGAGGAGCCATCAGTGCGGCCCTTCATCACCGACGTGGTGGCTGCCCTGAGTTTCCTTGCAATGGCTCCTCCTGAAGCACCTATTCTGGCTCCTCTCGTTCCTATATTATCATCAAGGATGGAAAGAGCAGAAGGCATATCTGGTCATAAACAGAAGATATTTCAGGTATTGAGTGAAGGCCTAAAAAGTCATCATATTGAACATAAGCACATGAAGTAAACAGAACGGAAGTCCAGATTTTACATAAGATCATGACAGTTCAGTATGTTCAGATGATGAGGACAGAACAGGGCCACATATCAGGACAAAGGACAAGGCCCTAAACAAACTTAAAGAATACAAAAAATGGAGCTCAAGATCTCTACATAGAAGTAAAGTGGATCATATCTCAAGTTTAATCAGCAGCAGCCGCAGCTCGAAAGATTTTTTGGGGATGTTGCAAGAACTTTTGCTTTTGGGAAAGTAAAAATTTATAAAAAGTTGTGTAGAAAGTTATAGTGAAAATTGAGAGTACTTAAACGTAATTGTAAAAAAAAAATAACAAGAACTATAGAAGTTAGGTGAGGGCTGCTCCTGCTTCTAGCATTTTTGTGCTTAACTAAAGAATTAAAAATAGAAGCACAACTTTCCAACACTTCAAAACAACTAAAATTCAGCTAAAAATTATAAAGTACTTTTTTAAAATTGTTGCAGACAGTTACAATTCAAGAACATATTTCCATGTTGCTGGTTCAAGTAGTGAGGAAGAACACCCCAACCGTAATCTTAGTTCTAGTAATCCATGACATAGATCACATGATAGACTAGTCATGGGAAAGAATAAATTCAATAAGCAACATAAAAAAGAATCTGTACACTGGAAGTCTGAGATCAAATACCAAAGGCAAGAAAACTCTGAGAAATCAAGGTTGTGATTGCTTGTGAGGAGATGCCTCATTTTTAATGTTTATGAGATTTTGGGGTTGTTTTAGTGTTTTAGAGATATGAGAATGGAAAATGAGGTTGTGATTGTTGTGAGATAAAATATAATGATTATAGTGAAGTGATGTGATTTGAGGTTGTGATTAGTTGTGAGATATGTTTGAGAGATGATATTGTTTTATGAGATTTGATTTTTGGGTTTGTTCAGGATTGAAATATTTAAAAGAAATAATAGATAAATTTAATAAATTGCATTTTTATGATTGTTGTTTAAAAATGGATATTGAATTAATTTATTAATTTAGTAATATATATTTTTGAGTAGTAAAAGAACAGTTTATTTTTTTAGTGTCTTCGTCAAATTCATTTGAACAAATTATTCATTAATTGGATTACTTGGATTTTTGTTACAAATTATTTACTAATAGAATTATATATAATTTTTTTTATTAATTTAGTATTATATTTTTTATTTGAATAATTTTTTATTTGAAAAGTTTTAATTAAAATACTCGATAATTTTATAATTCATTTTTGGGCAAATAATTTCCACAAAAATTTATATTTTTTTTGGGAAAATAAATTATATTAGCCAAAATTCTTTTCCATCACTTAGTGTAGAATAATTTTAATGAAAATGAAATTAGTCTTCTGTGTTAAATTTCAAAAAAAAAAATTTGGATTATATAAATAAAAAAAAAAGTGATTCAACATTTTGTTAAAAAGAATAAGACAATAAAATTTTCATTTATTTAAGTAAATCATTGCTATATAAGGTAATTGATTGATAGGGTATTTTATTTGAAAAGTGACGTTTAGATCAAATTTAAAAAAAAAAATTATCCAACAAAAATTAATATTATATAAAATCATTGTTGCCATAGAGTCCTATAACAAAATTTCCAACATATTTGAGTCAGAAGTTAATATAATTTACTAATCTGATTGAGCTAACCCTAATACGAAGAAACTATTAGAAAGGTCTATCTTTGGACTTAACATGAATGCACATGGTGTGTCATATTAAAATATGTGAATTTAAAAAATCAATAAAATGCAATTTTATAGTCATTTCTATTTATTCGGTATGCACTTATGATCATGATATCGGGATTTGAGAAAATAATCAGTGTAATTCTTTTGAAATTAAAAATTTTAAATTATAATAATTATGTAGTATGAGTTCACGAAATAAGTTTTAAATCTTATCATTTTAGTAAAGTGGCCACCAAAACATAAAAAGTGAACATTGCCTTCACATATACATAGAAATCCACGAAATGTAGCAGCAAAATCAGCTAAAGCCTAAAAATTAGTCAAAACAAGGCTAGGTCTCAAAGAGAGATAAGAGAGGGAGATAGAGAAAAGTTGGATTTGTCGAATAGTACTTCTACAATTTTGCCTCATAAACAATCTGACTCCTTTGTCTCCAAAGACCAAGACCAGTCTCACAAGCAAACACACCTTTGTGCGTGGCTCATGTCTTTGAGACGCGAGGCGTGGGGTTGCTTTCACAAGCAATCGCGGTGCAACTGGTTCGAGTTCAACCCACAACAGCATTTTGATGTATCTAAGTTTATACTTGAATTAAGAAGTAGTAAACATTCTAAGCTAAATTGTAAAGGAACGAAACCTTTGGGCTATATTGTGTTGGAATTTTATATCGAAGTTTTAGACATACTAGTGATTGTAATACACTATGTGCATGCTTAAATTTTCAATACATGTAAAATTAAATATATTTATTAATTTTTTATATAAGAGTAAATTGATTTTTTCAACTATTTAAATCTATTTCCTTGTATTTACTTTATGAAACAACGTATCTGTAAAAAAAATGGAAAAATTAAGTGAAGTTAGGGACATAAAAAAAAATGATATAATTATAGAAAATAAAGAGAAAGAGAGAGAAAATAGTATGTGGAAAAACAAAGTGAAGAAAATGCTAATTTTTGTTATTGTTTTTTAATTAAACAGGATTAGTGTTTTGTTTCTAGCTATATTAAAAGTTATTTTATGTAATTTTAGAACTTTCGCCTCTATATTTTTTATAGCATGAAAATAGAAATAGAAATATTGAGGATGAATTTGGAGATTCATGCATATTTAGGTAGTTATGGTACCAAGTTTTGAATACATTAAATTTGTCCTTCTACTTATCTCATCCATTCAGTAAAATAAAATAATAATTATAATATATAAATAAATAATTTGAATTATCTAAAAAACATTTTGCACGTGGAAACCACGCACAATAATAATTAGTTATATAAAAGTCACTGTCAATTTCTTATATATAGAGGAGAGTGGAACCATTCCTTTTAAGTTAAATAAGAGCACTCAATAAAAGCATGCCATCTAATGGAGCACTTATTATTAATTAAGCCACCATTGTCTATTAACAATCTCTACTTTGTAAAAGTTGAAAACTTTAATAAAGATGAAGGATTAGATAACCATGGAACTGAATCCATGGTGATCTGTTCGGCTAATAATTATAATTATGTAAGAAAAAGAAGGGCGTTTATTAGTAAAATAATTTGGCTGATCATATTGATGACACAATTGATTGATTTCAGTGGGCAGTCCTTTAAAACAATTTCCTTTTCTCTTTATAGTATTTTTTTACTTGCTTTTCTTTGTGCTCGCAATTAAGAATGAGAAACTTTGTGTAAATACAACTTTGTTTGTGCTGTGAGATATTTAATTAATCAATCAGTTCTATCTCTAAATTTCTTCCTCCTTCTGTGTCTCTAGACCCTCTTACTACTCTTCCTTCATTCTGATTTGAATACTTTGTAATAGTTTTGTGAATATGGCTTATGCTGCTCTTGTTTCACTTGCACAAACCATAGACCAGATCCTGCTTCAACATCAAGATTCAACTTTTCTCTACGAGAAACAACAAATGAAATGTCTCTATGAAAACCTTATTTTCTTGCAGGAATTTCTTGAAGATTTTCCAGAGAGAGCCGACCATTTGGAAGGAAGAATCAGGGATGCAGCAAATGAAGCAGAAGATATTATTGAGTATTTTATGTCAAAAGAAATTGGGTCATATTACACCAAGAAGTTTGCACAGCATCAAAAGGAGCTGACACTTTGTTATGATTTTAGAAAGCTGGAATACAAGTTACAAAATGTAACAGAGGAAATTGATTCAATCCGGGAAGAGATGATGGGGATCAAGAATAGCGTCAGAATGGAAGGTATGCAACTCATTGATTCTTCTGTTGCTGCTTCATCGTCAAGGCTTGTACCCACTACCCAAGATGTGATGGTTGGTTTTGATGACCACTTGATGGAAATAAAGGCACGGCTTTGTGGAGAATCATCCAAACTCCAAGTCATCCCAATCTTCGGTATGGGAGGCATTGGCAAGACTACTCTTGCCAGAAATGCTTATGAAGATCCATTAACTATGGAGCACTTTGATATTTGTGCTTGGGTTACAATATCACACGATTATAGTGCACAAGAGATTCTCTCATCCCTCCTAATTTCTGTGAAAGCAGAAAGATCTGGACATAGCATTGAATCAACGAAAGAAATTGTGTACAAAAGATTGAAGGGTAGGAGATATCTCATTGTAATGGATGATATGTGGAGCACAAAGGCATGGGATGATGTAAGGATGATATTTCCTGATGACCATAATGGGAGTCGGATCATGTTAACCACAAGGCTATCCAATGTGGCCACTTATCCAGATTCTTCTAACCCTCTTCATGAGATGTGTTTCATGGATGCAGATCAAAGTTGAAGTTTGCTTCAACAAAAGGTGTTTGCAGGAGAAAATTGTCCTCCTGAATTGGAAACCATTGGAAAGACAATTGCACGAAGTTGTGGAGGACTTCCACTTGCAATTGTCCTAATTGCGGGACTCCTATCCACGGTCAGTAGGACTCAAGCTTCTTGGGAGAATATAGCAAAAAGTGTAAATCTAGCTGTCAGTACTACTAATGATGAGCTATTTGCAAAGATATTATCTTTAAGTTACATCCACTTGCCTCATCATTTAAGACCATGTTTTCTATACATGGGAGGCTTTCCACAAGATTATGTGATCCGTGTCTCGAAACTCATCAAATTATGGGTAGCTGAGGGGTTTTTGAAATTAAATGGATCTAAAAGCTTTGAGGAGGAGGCAGAAGAGCATTTGGAAGATCTTGTCAAAAGAAGTCTTGCCCTCGTCACCAAGAGGAAGGCCAATGGCAAAATCAAAAATTGCAGTGTCCATGATCTTGTGCGGGACTTGTGTGTGAGAAAAGCCCAGGAAGAGAAGTTTCTTCTACATATCAAGGATAGCAATGTTAGGATGGTTCTTCTACAAAGCATAAAAGATCAGCGTCGTATAACTATTGATCTTTCCAATCTGGATTGCCTTGAAAACCTTTACATGCCAACAATCCGTACTATTAGATGCTTCCACCAAAGTGGAAGTTCACTGAGTTCTTCAGGAGATTTTGGATTGCTGAGGGTACTGGATCTGATACCATTCAGATTGTTAAGATCTTTCCGGCTGAATATCACACCATTCAGATTCATCTCCCTCCCCGCTGAAGTATTTGAGCTATTCCATTTAAGGTACCTTGCTTTTGACTATCCAAAGGAGATTCCTGCATCCATATCAAAACTTCAGAATCTTCAAACCTTAATCATTCGAGCAAACAGATACCACCCGGCACTTTTGCCATCAGAAATTTGGAGGATGCCACAATTAAGGCATCTTGGCTCATTCTCTATATTACCCAATCCAGAGGGAGCAAATTTTGCTCTAGAAAACCTGCAAACATTTTCAGTGGCAATGAACTTGGTTTGTACCGAAGAGATCCTAAGAGTGATACCCAACCTAAAGAAACTGGTTATCTCTTACTTCGGAGGTGTATTTGTTCAAGAGTATCACCTCGAAAATCTCATACAACTGCATCAACTCGAAAAATTGAGAATTACTATATCTAAAGATTTTCCGTTCGGGCAAAAGCTTAATCCTGTCTTCCCGATGATGCTGAAAAAGTTGACCTTAATGGGTAGGATGCTTCACTGGAAAGGTATGGGAATTGTTGGTTCGCTGCCTTATCTTGAAGTGCTGAAACTGACAAATTACGCTTGCGAAGGAGACAAATGGGAAACAAGCGAAGGAGAATTTCCTCAACTGAAATTTCTGCTAATCGACGGATCACATTTACAGCAATGGATAACCGAAAGTAGCCACTTCCCAAGCCTCAAGAGCTTGGTGATTTATCAGTGTTCGGATCTAGGTGAGATTCCAGATGGTATTGGAGAAATTCCAACACTTGAACTCATTGAGGTTGCTGGTGGGAAAAGATCTCTTTTGGAGTCAGCCAAGCAGATACAAGAGGAACAACAAAGTTGGGGAAATGAAACCCTTCAGTTCGTTTTTCAAATGCATGGATGAAGTTTCGATTGTACGGCTTCTGATCAGGTTAGAGTTTATATACCTCTTCGACCTAAAAGTTGAATAATTAAAGTCTATATTTCACTCTTATTTTTGGCAAGCATTTGGAGCTATTTGGGTGGTATTAGTATGTTTTGTTGGCTGACTCTCTCTGAGCTTTCAGGGCATTCAGTCCTTGTTGATGAGTGATGTGATGAGGCAGAGGGTGGAATGGAAAGAAATTATCTGTTTCAGGGTATCAAATTGCCGATAATTAAAATTAAAGAGGCAGAGGATGGAAAGAAATATGTTTCCACGGATACTCTTCAAATTGGCAAGTCAATCAAGAAGGATCCATCGATGATATTAGTTTAGGTAGGGAAAATTATAATTTTGATTCTCAAACATAACCACTTATTAGCTTTTAGTCCTTAAATAATCTTGAGTTATATTTTTGTCCTCAAATTGACAAATTTTTAAATAATTTTTGTCCTTGCCGTTACTTCAGGCTTCAAAACTAACGGGCACATGACCATTTTTGGGGGGAAAAACAGCAGGTTTGAGAACCAAAAGTATAACTCGAGTTTGTTTGGGGGCCAAAAGCAAATAAGTGGTTATGTTTGAGGACCAAATTTCCTTCCAACAATGAGCACATGACCACTTTCCATTGGTTTTGACGCCTAAAGTAACGGCAAGGACGAAAATTGTTAAAAAATTGTCAATTTGAGGATAAAAGTGTAGCTCAAGATTGTTTAGGGACTAAAATCTAATAAGTAGTTATATTTGAGGACCAAAATTATAATTTTCCCGTTTAGGTATTATTGGTTAACTTCAAACTCTGAGTTTCAGTTGTATTGTGTGATTTTCTCATGTAGATTTGACATTTGGATAATTGGATGTGAAGTGTTATTTTCCTTTCTTGTAAAAGATTGTTATAATCCCAAAAGGGTTGTGATCATTAACATGGAAAAGATCCATGACAATGAGTGAGTTAGTTTGTTAGGGTTTAAGGTTAATTCTTTTCTTTTCTTTTTTTTTTTTCCTTTTTTTTTTTGGTTTGGGCCGGGGGGGGGGGCGTATTTTAAAATTATTTTTCTAATATTTTCTTGGTAGAAATATCAACTCTAAATGGATCAAAAAGACAAAGGAGGGAGAAGGAGGAGGAAACAAACGGCCCGTTTGGTTTTATTTTCAAAGGCCATTTTCATTTCCAGTTGTTTCTAAAAGTTGGAAAGTTAGTTATGAAATAAAAATAGAAATTGAGATGTATTTGGATGAAATATTGTTGAAAAGTAATAATTACAATAGGTTGTAAGATTGAAAAGTAGATTAATTTATATTTTTTATGTTTAAAAAGATTTATTTTTTAAAATATATGTATATTTTATTAATTTAAAAATAATAGTGGGTAACTTTATGTCAAATCAAATTTGAATTTGATTGATGTGTAAGAGGATAATAGGGTAGGTTCAGAAATGAGTTTTGGAAAGAAAATATGTACTTTTTCTGTTGAAAATTGTGAGAAAGTATTTGTTTTCAATTTTCATTCCCACAAGAAAATGATAAGGGGGCTTGGAAATGAAACCAAACGGGCCGAAAGTAAACCAAATTAAGATGGAATAAGAGTGGATGGAAATTCAATTAATAGAGTGTTTGGCTAAGTTTGTTTAAAAGATTTTAAAACCAATAATTATCAGATTGCATGTTTTATTATTGATTAACTAGTGAGCAATATACTTCTTATAAAATTATTACCAATAGGAAGAGTGTTCTTTTTTTTTTTTTTTTTTTAAATTGTAATTCAACTTACTAGTTTTTACAACCTTTCGTTTTATATTATAATAGTTTGAGAAATTTATTTAACAACAGTGTTTTTACGACAGCATATTTGCACATTTTTAGTAGTTAAAATAATGCTAAAGACTTTAAAGTAAGCTGTGATGGGATCGTTTCTGTTTTGCCATCAGCTTGATTGCTCTGTATTCTAAATGCGATTTCACTTATCTAAGAGAAGCTGGAAGTGATATGATACCTTTATCACACTCATTTATCACTTGATATAAAATAATTATGGCTACTTGGAATGCTACCTTTCTTTCAGCACTACCGCTAATTAAAAAAAATTGAACGGTAACAATAAGCTATCAGACAAGTATTTTGTTTCTATATATTGAATAAAAGCAAGATGAATCCTGAACTCTTAAATGAAGCAAATCTTGATATCTGTATAGGTGTAGAAAAACTTAACCTAAATTAATACAAAAATACAAGAAATGATGCCGCTTCTGACAAAAGCTTGAAAATTTTCTTCTCTTCGGCATAGTAGGATGGACTACAAGACCATATATATGCTTAAGTTTCTGATGAAGTACTGATTAGAAAATTGTATATTCATGTGTGCCATGTTTCCAGTTGGAACACGTGGAATCTTGGTTTGAGCTATAGCCACCTTTGGTTTCATTTTAACTTCGAGGGAAAATCGCAGTTTTCGTCTTATAACTTAGAGTTAGTTTCGATTGAGTTTCATTCATTTCGTAATTATTACATTGAGTCCCATAATTTAAAATTTTTCTCACATTTGGTCCCACCTCCCCCCTTTCGTTAAATAATTAATGGAAAACGCATGTGCCGTACGTGTGGCGGTTAACAAGTGAGTTTTGGAGGAAAAATCAACGAGGCCTAAGTTATGGGACCAAAGGTGAGATTTTCAGATTTTTTTTTTAAAAACTAAATATTCAAAAATTTTCAAAAAAAGAAAAAATTAAATATTTCTTTTCCAAACATTAGAAAAATCATAACTTATATTTCATAATTTTTATTCTTTGGAAATTTATTTAGTTGTTAACTTGTTAATTTTTGTTATTTTTAAATATTAGTTAATTTGAATAAATTTTAATTTTTAAATTATATTTTAAATTTTTAATTACTATTTTAATTTTAAATTTAAATTAAAAAATTATTTTTAATTTCATTATTTCTACATACAAATTAAAATTAATATAATTTAAAAAATAATTTTGAATTAAAAAAAACTTGGTTAATAAAATATAATTTAAAATTATATTTAAATATTCATTTGGAAACAAGCATGGAAAATTTAAAATTTAAAATTTCCAAATAGTTAATTTTTTGTTATTACAATGAAAACTTTAAATATCACAAAAATCATAAATATAAATATTAATTTATAATGAAAAATTATAAATTATAAATTATAAATTTTATTTTCAAATTAACTAATTTTTAGAAATAACAAAAATCTAACAAGTTAACAACAAAATAAATTTCCAAACATGAAAAATTAATAAATACAAATTACAAGTTTTCTCATGTTTGGAAAAGAATTATTTAATTTTTTTTTTTTTTTAAATCCTTTTGAATGTTTGAAATTTTTTAAACAATAAATTCTTTAAAATGTATAATGTTTTAAAAAAAATTGAATATTTATTTCATGTAATTTAGAATATTTTAAATTTAAATTTATGAAATTATTGAAATTTTTTATGATAATGTTACCAACTACATTAATTAATATCATTTTACAAAGATAAAAAATTAATTCAAATTTAATTTTAAATTAAAAATTATTTGTAATTTTGTTATTTCTAATTATTATTTAAAATTATTAGAATTTAAAATATAATTTAAATTTAGAAATGACTTGTTTAATAAAATATAATTTAAAATTAATTTTTTATTAAATTTTAAATTTTAATTTATTTTTTTGAAAACTTTTGAATATTTAGTTTTTAAATTTTTTTTTGAAAATCTCACTTACATGTCAATCGCCACGCGTACGGCACGTGCGTTTTCCATTAATTATTTAATAGAAGGGGGATGAGACCAAATGTGAGAAAAATTTTAAATTATGGGATTCAATGTGATGATTTCTGCAGCACCCCACACGGGTTATAGCCCGCAAGGCGGAATGCCACTCAGTTTAGTCCTATTAGCATGCAACAACATATCCGATAGGTCCCATAAAAATTTTCACATATTTCCAACAACATCAACAATCATCAATACTCAACATGCTTCATACTTAATGCGGAATTAATATCAGAGTGCTATATACCATACTAATAGCCCAACAACATTCAAACCAAAATATCGTCACTAGTATCACGACTCATATGTACCGTAAGTCTAACGTCCATCATGACATATTACAACATCTCTAAAACAAAACATCTCAAGGTGCATTCATAAGTATATGGATACTCAAACACTAATACAGCAAACTCCAATTCAGATCTGCCAGTCCTCATTGTTCCCTGTCTCACACCTGTCTAAATAAAAATGAATAATACACGAGGGTGAGTCATAAGGACTTAGTGAGGAATAATGTAAAGCAATGTACGATCTTTCAAGAAACAGAGACTCAACGACAGTAATCACTAGCAGTTTAGTATAAGAGAAACAAAGTTATGCCATAATAGAACAATCAAGGGGTCAGACTACTATCAAATGCTAGGTTAGAAGTTGTGACCGTCAGCTCGGCCTGATCATCTCAACTGATCCTACTCCGGATGTTTAGGGTCATCTCAATTGATCACAATCGGGAGGTTTAGCTATGGCTCGTTTGCTCGGGGTATCAACACGATCTAGACTGGAAAATCACTCCAGCCTTATTGCTCCTTGAGCAAAATACAATTCAGGAATAACAAACTCAATCACATATGCAAGTCAATAAATTATATACAACATGTATATCGGAGTATCCTTGTGCCTCCATAACAGTACAGTAATAGATCAGTTTAGTTCAGTTCAATAGCTCGAGCATGACAACTTGGCAATAACAGTAGCTCAAGCATAACAGCTTGGCAAGGCACTCGACCCGATAGTTCTCCTGTACAATTATCTTTCAATTCGATCAATCAATCAATCAATTGCCAATATGGTAGAACAATGAACTTCACAATACGATTTCAATAATGCCATCACAGCAAACAACGATAGACAGAATCAATCAAGGAAGTCAACACGGCTAAACAACAATACACAGTACGGATTCAATCTGAACGATAACATATGAAACAATGAAATGTTAATGGCACCAGAATAGTAATAATCAATTGATTCAAAATAATTTCGATACACGATTTGACAACGGTACGATCCAAAAGTTCAACGATTAGCAGTATTCAATAAATGATAATCAAGTCATTGGAACCTCACAGGGTTCAGAAAGTAACAATAAACAATAATGATAGTCAAGACAATAGAACCTCATAGGGTTCAAAAGGCAACAATAAATGATAATCAATTTAGATGTCAAGCGATAGAACCCACAGGGTTCAGCAGTAAACTAATAACAATAGCGATAGCAAAAACAGGTATCAGAATAATGGAACCTCACAGGGTTCAATCACGATGCAATTGCTTGACTAAAACAATTACTAGATCGGTGGATCCTAACCTGAATAACCTTAACAGAATGCAAATCAAGGCCTATACTCTGTAGGATCCAACTCCTCAATACCTAACCAAAAGGTAGGTTTACAAGTTAAAACCTCATTCAATCCTATAATTACAGTCATACAACTATGAATCTAAAATCAACAGTTGCTCAGCGACTACGATAATTTAGGATCTAGTTCGATTTATGTCAATATGAAATAGACTATACTCGTCAGTATTACGAAAATATCTGGAACTCATTATAAATCGATAAGGATAATATAGTTAGATCCCTAAATTACTCATAATTCTTGTAACGTTACACCATATTGATTTTAATAGTTCAAGTATCATCAAAATTCCAAGTTTATCGCTTAGGTCATGATTACATAAAATTAGGGTTTTGTCACTTATTTAGCTATTAACCTATGGCTCACATGAAATAATACCATTTCGGATTCACTACCTTAATTAACATACATGAATGTTTCATTCTTATGCATGGCTGTTGATGAGGGTGGAAATCAGGTATGTTAGTATCCTGAGCTGGAATTAACTAGGATCGACTTGAGAAAGACTAAGGGGTGAGCCTCAAATGAATCGGGGTTGAGTCCTGCAATCAATGGAAAACAACAGGCTAGCCGAGGTGCCCTCAACTAAGGCATTCTGATGCTCAAATCAATAAGGATCGACTAGAGATATGAACAGTGGAGTAGGGACTTTAGATAAGAAATGGCATACCTTGCTGAAGGGTAGTGATGGGGTATTTATAACCTCTCCAAGGTGGTTGATATGTCCTTGATGCCCCTGTTGTGTAAAAAGGGCCATTGTCTTTGTCTAAGGACTTTCTAGTCTTATCCAGCATGTATACTATTCCAGGTGGCGTTACCTCCAGCTACCTAAGACGAGGCAGTATACTATAGGTGCCCCCAAGCCTGACACGACTACAAAAGGCAGTACTGCTGTTGAAATGTGCCATTAATGTGGCAGCATGGCGCCTGGTGAGGCATTTAATGCGGCCGATGAGTTCTCTCATTCCCTCGACCCCTCTAGTCGAGGCTGCACCATTCTGGTCAAAGGATTGGGGCCACCTAAAAGAGATCATCAACCGCACCCAGGACGCTAATATTCTGCTCAACAAGCAAGGATTAAGAGGTTGATTCACTGGTCGGTTTGGAACGAGTTGGGCTTGGGGCTCCCATCCCAGTTGGGTGTTATTGGGCTGGGCTCACTGGGCCATCCTATATCAGTTGTTTTGATCGATCAATTCGTTCATTTTTCTTTTATAATATAAGGTTTTGAAGATGAATACATGTATACATTTACATACAACAACACTTTAACCCAATTCCGATCATTTACCCAAATTTTGAGTTATCGATAAGGAATCTTCACGATCAACCCACGTGCATACGAACGCCATGTCGAGACGAACAATCTGTCTCTCCGCCGCCACTGGTAAACTTCACCAACACCACCAGAAGCTGTGCCTCAGCTAGACTAAGCCAACCCCCCAATCAATTTCTTCAAACTCAACCTAATTGATGCTCAATTTCCACCTGAAAGTAGTAGTGCCACCAAGCTCCATTGCCGTCGCTGGTCCATTTTTAAATCTGAAGGCATGGTTGTGATCCCTAAGCTGTAAGCTTCAAAGCCTACTCCCTGTTTTCGTCAAACGGTCGCCGGGGACCTACTCCTGCTGAGCTCAACCGCTATTAGCTTTTCGGTCAATTTTTTCCATTGCGATTCCAACCGTCTCTGCTTGTATGTAGTGTCACCAAGATGCTGGAAGTGAGAGGAAGATATTGGTCGGTTCTATTTTTGGTTTCGAAGTGTGGCTAGAGGTGATCGTCGGAGAGAGAAAGATGGTGGACTTCGGTGGAGAAGAAAGGAAGAATGGGGTTGAATTGAAAATCCCAACATTTATAGAAATGATTTTTCTTTTATTGTAGATTGGCCCCAAAGGTTTTTGCTGACCCTCAATTGAGTCCAACCAATTTTTGTGTATCCAATTTAGCCACCAAATTGCAATAGTCCTCAGATAGGGTCTACTATCTAATAAAAATTAAACATTGACCCCTCTTAATTTAAATAATGGCACGATTAAGTCTTCTAAATTCGCATTTTAGCCCTCAAAACTTTTGAAAAGTAAATAAAATTTATACAAAATACAAAATATAAAATAAGGCATTTCTAGGGGTGTTACAATTTCAAAATAAATGGAACTCAATTGAAACTAACCCTAAGTTATGGGACCAAAAGTGCTATTGACCCTAACTTTGATTTATCTACACTTATAAAAATCCAGATCAAGAACACTTTCTAACAGCATTAACGTAGTTATGTAGATATATCATATTACATGATACGTGAGAATTGTTGGTAAATAGTTTGTAAATGGAGACACTAGTACCTTTTGTCCTATATTAGAAAAGTAAGAAATTAAGAGGGTGATCGGTATGTAAAAATAGAATTAGGCAGGAATAAAATGAATCTAGAAATGGAATGAAAATGAAAAAAGAGTGATGCCCATATCATTGATTAAGAAATCAAATTAGACCAAATGGTTAGACCAGTTGGACCATCAACCACACCGTTGTCTGGTTTGGTTATTAATAAAGACTAATAATTTTTAGAAAGCACCATATTTTAAGAAAATTGTTAACTTGAACTGCAGTTGAACTATTTAAATAAATTGTCGAACTGCTTGCAACTTATTCCAATCGGACCTATTTACCTTTTTATCTTTTTTTTCTCCCTTTTTATCCATGTTACAATTATAAATTTGCTTCTTTTCCTATTCAAAATCCAAACGGCAAAGAACAAGATAAAAACTGCAATACAAATGCCAAAATACCACATAAAAGGCCAAAAATTGAAGTTTTGAAGTTAAGATTTGTGAACTTGAACTATATAATTTATGCTCTGTATGTATTTTGCTTATTTTAATTAATAAATTATTTTTGTACCTTGTTCCATACATAGTTGGCTTTTTTACGCTTTATTTTTTGTATTTATTAGTCTTTAAACAATATATAAAATATAAATATATGTTTATTATGTAATTATGATATTACGATTCAATTATTATCCAACTAACAATTAACTACCGAATTGTGAACTAGTAACATTTTCAGTTTGATGAAAGGTCTATTTTTTCGAATATTAGCCCGTATAACTTATCCTATACTTGGTATAGGTACAAGGAATGAGAAGAGAATAACATTATCATTTCTTGCTTGGTTCCAATCTCATAATTGGTAATTAGTAATAACATGTAGGAACATATTGTAACTTTTCGAATGACCAAATTAACCTTTTTCCAAAAAATTATTAAAATAAAAATATATTTACTCATAAATGTTTTTTTTATATTACTTCAGAAAAAAAACTTTGTGTTGTAAATATATAATTAGGCAATTTTTATTGTTTTTTAATGTTATCCGAATTGCATAGTCAATATATGCATTTGATGTATTATCAACTATGTTATATATATTACGCAAAAAAGTATGGATACAATTCTTTTTTAAAATTACTCATATTTATTAGTGTAATTATCAACCTCTTTTAACTTTTTGTATTATTAAAATAATTATAATATATTGTATAACTAGAGTGATTAGATTTTTGTGATACGACTAGGATGCCTTAATTTATTACACTTTTTAATAATAACTTTAATTTGAAAAGTTGTTGATAGTATCCACGATTTTTCATTTTTTATTTATTTTTTAATCACTACAAAAAAAGGGCATTAGTGACCAAAAAATCGGTCACTAAATATGCAAAAATCGATCACTAACAGGTTTAGTAACCGATCCGATCGGTCACTAAAACCCTCGTTACTAATTTGTCTAGGTTACTAATTAGTGACCGAAATGGCGGTCACTAATTATTTAAAAAAAATTGTGTATATTACTATACGGTCACTAATTCAGTGACCGATTAGTGGCCGCATATTTTGGTCACTAATTTTAATGAGTCAAAGATATTTCTCTTCAACTTTGCTTCCTCTTGGATTTGAACTTAAGACCTTTACTATGCTCAAATGAGTAACTGACCACTACACCACATGCATTTTCATGCATTTGTCTCAACAATATAATATATATAATATTTACAAGTTAAAAAGTAATTATAATATTCTTATGTATAAGTTACTATTATTTTGAATTTTAAAATTTAACAAAAATAGCAATTATTCATTTAATATTTGTGTAATATTTATACAATATAATAACGCACTGTATTTTTTATTTATAACTATTACTTTTAAATTTTAGGTATATTTTATCATAATATATTATAAACATATTAAAAATAGTATATACATACTAATATGCATAGTGATAAATAGTTTTTTTTTTTATAATAAATACTAATATTTATTACTATTTATAGTAGTAAATAGTTTACGCATATATATGGTAATATGTATATATACTTATACAAACAAATTAATATATAATATTATTAACTATATTATAAATATTTATTTATAACTATTATTTTTTAATTTTAGGTATATTTTATCATAATATTTTATAAACATATTAAAAATAGTATATACATACTAATATGTATAGTGATAAATAGTTTTTTTTCTTTTTTATATAATAAATAGTTTATAATAAATACTAATATTTATTACTATTTATAGTAATAAATAGTTTACACATATATATGGTAATATGTATATATGCTTATACATACAAATTAATATATAATACTATTAATTATATTATAAGTATTTATTTACTCATAATACATGTATATATATTAATTAATTCTCATTTTTTTTCTTTGTATAAAAATATTATTCTTGTTTATTTCTTTGTGTATCTATATATATTAATAAATTAATGTTCAATTATATGGATATTATATAAAAATATTTAGTGGTTATATATTTGTATATGTACGTATATTTTTATATTTTTTTATATATACATATATTATATTATCAAATATATATTTTAATAGCAAACATAATATTTTATTACTTATATAAGTGTTACATAAATTTTATGCTTTCATATTACAAGAATATACAAAAAATAAAATTTTATATTTGTGACCGTTTATTGACTGAAAAACGTGTTCATTAATTAGTGACAGCTTTATACGGTCATTAATATTAGTGACCGAACTCTTAATTCGGTCACTAATTAGTGACCGCTTCGTGCAATCACTAATTTTAGTGACTGAAAAGAGTCGGTCACTGATCGGTCAGTAATTTTTTTAAAATATTATATTTAAATTAATCATTAATCGGTTATTAATCAATCACTAATTGATCATTAATTAGTGACCGATCAATCGGTCACTAAAATTTGGTCACTAAAGCTCATTTTTTTGGTAGTGAATCTTTCGAAGAAGAGCAGATATAATTAATATTTCAAGTTATAGACACATGCACAAATATATATTTCTTAAGTATAGACCAAATCGATGATATGTCTGTACTTTTTTCATTAAAGAAATTGAGAGGCATATAGTTATTCTTATTTTTATTATTTATAATTCAAATAAGTCTATATATATATTTCATAAGCTTATTTATTATTTCATATATTTATACTTAATAATTCCGACTAATTCATAGCTGATGCTAAAAATTCATAGCTTTAGCTATGAAATAGATCAAGTCAAATTTGATGCAAATACTTTCATAGTTAACCCTCATTATGACCAATTTGTAGTTGATAATTATTAATTCTTATGGATAATACAGAGCTAATATGTTGTACTTGTAATGAACATTGCTATGAAGCGTAGTCCATAATTGTTGCTAGTTATTTTAGAAAATTATATTTGCTGTAAAAAATTTATTGCTATAATTTATAGTTTTGATGCGAAATTAATTTTTTCGCAGCAAATACCTAATTTTTTTGGCAATGACAATTAGAAAGGATGCAACTTAAACAGTTTTCTTTTTTTCTCCTTTTTTTTTTCTTTCTGTTTTTAAACAGTTGCAAGTGAAAGAGTATTCTTTTAGAATAAATCAGGGTCAAATCTAGAGTATTTCATATTTTGGTTCAAAATTAAAAATATCAATGATTCGGAAGAACTCTAGCAGGTTATCTATATAAACTAAAAACCAAGTCAGAATTATTTATTCCCCAAATTGCATCTTCTATCTTCACATTACTTTCAAATTTCTCAACAGTCTTGAAAGTCTTCTAACCTGCCTTTTGTAGACTTTGATGGCTTGTTGTTTCTTAGAAGTAAATTCCCATTGAACCCATTGGGAAATTTTTACTAGGAGCAATTGTCACTTTAAGAAAAGTGTGTTCACACCTCAAGTTCATATCAAATTCGATATGTTTAAAAGTTCCTTTTAAGAGGATGAACAAGATATGGAGTCCTCTGACTTTTGAGATGCTTCAATATTTATGGTTCTGAATTGAATAACCTTTAGATAGAGTTTTCAAAAAATCAGTAAATGATCTGCAGAACTTACTAAATTGCTCTAGGTTTAAAAATGAGCTGATTATTTTATTGAAGTTCTTATATTATGTAAATCGCATATCAGAAGGTGATATTTGACTTTTGAAGAGTTTATTCTTGGGACACTTATTTAAAAGTACCAAACACACTTTCTACTTTTGTGATCAGTCCCCATTTGATTTTTGTTAGAAAAAACTCCCAAATTTTGTTAAAAGTTTAGAGATCACTCCCCACTCACTTGATTTGACAAAAATGTCCTTAAGTATAATATTTTTCATTAATTTTTTCTCACTTCTTCTTCATCCGGACAAGTAAACAGTAAACCCTATCATACCAGAAACAGAAAGAACAGAAAAAACGCAACAAGCTCCACGGCGGGAACGAGAATAACGTTAGAGCCAAAAACCACCAACCCGATAGCTGCATTGTCTTCTTCTCTTTTTATTTTCATCATTTTCGGGTTTCTTCTTCTTCTCAGTTTCTTCTCAGTTGCTTCTGAGTTTCTTATATTTTTCTGACAATGTCAACCAATAATGAAGTTGGAGTGTTCAATCAAGTTAATGGACATTTACATTAATCTCGCAAGAAAATGGAGTGAAATCAACGCCGAACACTTCAGTTTGCAATACATAGCTCCACATCAAAGATTGTACATGAGTTTGACTGATGATGACGGTGTCATGAATATGGTCTTACTGCATTTGACATTGAAGATGAACGTTGTTGACATCTTGGTAAACCGAAAGGATGAATTAAGCAGCAGTGCAAAGAAGAGCAGTGATGGTTTAAGGTAATACTTCTACAGAATCTAAACTGTACTGCAGTTTGTAAAGTTTTGTATTTGAAGTGTTCTGAAATTGTACTCTATTATGTAAGTTTTATACTTCAAGTGTTCTATTAATGGATTATCCAAAATTGTACTGCAACTTCGAGCAGTTTATACTTGAAGTGTTCCTAAACTATACGTCTTCTATATAAAATTATTCTTTTGATTTTCTGAAATTATACTTCATTTTATCAAAGATTGTACTATATTTATTGAAGTTATATACTTTAAGTGTTATATTTATCAATTAACCAAAATATACTGCAATTGCTAAGGCTTTATACTTCAAGCGTTCTGAAATTATACTTCACTTTATCTAAAATTATACTTCTATTTTCTGAAATTATACTTTCTTTTGTACTTCATTTTACATAAACATGTACTCTATTCATTGAAGTTCTATACTTCAAGTGTTTCAAAATTGTACTTTATTTTAGCTAAACTTATACTTCAGCTATTTGAATCTATTATTTAAGTTTCAAGTGTTCTACTAATAAATTATCCAAAACTTGTACCGCAATTACTAAGGTTTTATACTTCAGGTGTTCTGAAATTGTATTTCACTTTATCTAAAATTGTACTTTTATTTTTTAAAATTATACTTCATTTTATACATCATTTTACCTAAACCTGTACTCTATTCATTGAAGTTCTATACTTCAAGTGTTCCGAACTTGTACTTCAGTTATCTGAATCTATTATTTAAGTTTCAAGTATTCTACTAATGGATTATTCAAAAATTGTGTTGCAATTGCTAAGGTTTTATACTTTAGGTGTTCTGAAATTGTACTTCACTTTATCAAAAATTGTATTTCTATTTTTTGAAATTACATTTCATTTTATACATCATTTTATCTAAACTTATACTATATTCATTGAAGTTCTATACTTCAAGTGTTCCGAAATTTTACTTTATTTTATCAAAACTTGTACTCTCGAGTCAAAGTCACTTTCATTGTATGACTTTACCGATCAATATTACCGAGTTGAGATGTATCAACAAGCATACCAAGCAGTGATAAACACTATTCCTACGTATGATATGCATATGTTCCCTCTAGATGATGATGGCATCATTAATGCACCTGATTGCTGATCTCAACCTGGGCATAGAAGGACACAGAGGATTCCATCACAAATTGAGAAACGTGTAATTAAGTGTAAAAGGTGTGGTAGAACAGGGCATAATCGTCGAACCTGCAAAGAATAAGTAATCTAGCTAAATTTTGTACCTTAATCTAGGAGATTTATACTTGATTTCATGATATTTGTACTTTATTTCGGTAATCATGTACTTGATTTAGTGTGAAATTGGCATTTTTGTATATTGTCCGAGATATCAATTATTTTGTACCCCAATATGGGAGAACTATACTTGGTGTCATGACAATTATACTTTATTTCTGCAATTATATATTTGATTTAGCGTGAAATTGGCATTTTTGTATGTTGTCGGAGACATTAGTTATTTTGCACCCTAATCTGGGAGAATTATACTTGATTTCATGACAATTGTACTTCATTTCGGCAATTATGTATTTGATTTAGCGTGAAATTAGCATTTTTGCATGTTGTCCGAGATATTAGTTTTTTTGTACCCCAATTTGGTAGAATTGTACTTGATTTCATGACATTTGTACTTCTTTTTGGCAATAATGTACTTGTTTAGCGTGGAAGTTAGCAAATGGATATTGTCCAAGATATCAGCGCTCTCGTACCTCAATCTGAAAGATTTATACTTGATGTCACGACATTTGTGTTTCATTTCAGCCATTATGTACTCCATTTCTTAATATTTTTACTAATATTATTGAATTGAAATTTGTTCTATGAATTGCTTTTTAAGTCTCAGTAATTAATAACCAAACTCTAAAAATGTGTGTAATATTTATTATATGAATAAAATAATATTAAAGTTTTAAAGTGTTAACCACTAATGTTCAACGAATGAATGTTATCAATCGCAATAATGTAAAGAATACTTATGCTTTCAAAGATGTAAACAAATGAGCATTTGACAATAATATCCACCCTATAACCCGTACAAATACGTACTTCATCTGATCCGATAATCTCAAAATATTGTACTTGACTATCACTACAATTATTGGAGACTAATTATTCAATTGCAATAAGTGTACTTCAACATAACATCATTTATACTTTGTTTGTTCTACGTTTGTACTACATTTTTATCATATTGTACTCAAATTCACTATCCGGTTTCAATTGAATTGAAGTGTACTTTAACATAACACCATTTATACTTTGTTTGTTTTATGTTTGTACTTCATTTCCATCATATTATACTTAAATTCACTGTCCAGTTTCAATTTAATTGAATTGTACTTCAACATAACAATATTTATACTTTGTTTATTCTACGTTTGTACTTCATTTTCCTCATATTGTACTCAAATTCACTGTCCAACTTCAATTTAATTGAAGTGTACTTCAACATAACACTATTTATACTTTTTTGTTCTACGTTTGTACTTCATTTCCATCATATTATACTCAAATTCACTCTCCAGTTTCAATTGAATTGAACTGTACTTCAACATAACAATATTTATACTTTGTTTGTTCTACGTTTATACTTCATTTTCCTCATATTGTACTCAAATTCACTGCTCGATTTCAATTTAATTGAACTGTATTTCAATATAACACCATTTATACTTTATTTGTTCTATATTTATACTTCATTTCCATCATATTGTACTTAAATTCACTACCTAATTTTAATTTAATTGAAGTGTACTTCAACATAACACCATTTATACTTTATTTTTTCTATATTTGTACTTCATTTCCATCACATTGTACTCAAATTCACTGCTCGATTTCAATTGAATTGAAGTGTACTTCAACATAATACCATTTATACTTTGTTCGTTCTATATTTGTATTTCATTTCCCTCATATTGTATTGAAATCAAAATATTATAAATACTCGATGGAAAATTATACTTACATACAAAATAATATTATAAACAAAGTATACTTCAATTTACATATGTATGTACATACAAAGTATGATGATTCAAACCCTACAGACTTAAATGTTTTGTACTACAATTGCTTCTAAAATGTACTATAGATACACAGGTTATATACTACATTTTCAGTTAATGTATACTACATGCCTGAATGTTTTTGTACTACAGATGCTTCTAAAATGTACTGCATATATACAAATATTAAATTATAATTTAATTTAATCTACATGCTTGAATGTTTTGTACTACAGATGCTTCTAAAATGTACTGCAGTTACATAGATTATGTGATATACTTTTCCTGATGTGTACTGCAAGCATAAATGTTTATACTATATTTGCTTCTAAAATGTACTGCAGTTACAAAGATTATATACTACACTTTCATTTAATGTATACTGCAGGCTTAAATATTTTGTACTACAGTTGCTTCTAAACTGTACTACAGATACACAGATTATATACTATATTTTCAGTAATGTATACTGCACGTTTGAATGTTTTTGTACTACAAATGCTTATAAAATATACTGCATATACACATATTATATACTATAGTTTCATTTAATCTATAGGTTTGAATGTTTTGTATTACATTTTCGCAACTTCCTCTCCCGGCGTCCAAATCACTTGCCGCTTGAACCGTTGGATAGCTCTCGGCTTATACATTAACTCCACAAAGTTCCAGTCCCGTCCGATTCTCCATGGAACAGTAATTGCCCTCGCAATAAGCTGGAATTACAGCATTGCCACTGCACTGCCGCATTCTAAAGATCTTCGCCATTTCCTATCCAAATGGAACCGTCTACTGGTGAAAATTGGTGGGAACGTTTCCAACACCTCAAGGAACACCCCACTGAAACAGTTTCACAAAATTCTTTTTCCAAGCCACTCTGCTCAATGCATCTTTGCACTACCTGCGTGCAGTAAGACCGCTCCAGGTCGCCCTCAATGTTCGGTGCCCAAACGGACACGGAATGACTTCAAACTTGGTGGGAAGCATTCTCATAACTTAAGGAATATGCCATTGAAACAGTTTTTCAAACCGCACCTCGTAAGAGTCTCTGCTCATGGGATTTTTTCGCCTTACCGAGTGAGCCGACAACGTCTTGGCGCTCCTAATGCCCCTTGAAGTCAAGGTCGCCATTCTTCTCCAATGAGCGAACCATGACATTCTCCCCCACTCGATCCGTTGACGTCCTCATCAACATATACATAAGGACTCGAAGTGTATGCGGTGCCCCAACTCAACTCTGATCTCTTTTTGCACCGGATGAATTTAGCTCTTCTTTACACAGATTATATACTATACTTTCATTTAATGTATACTACAAGCTTAAATATTTTGTACTACAGTTGCTTCTAAAATGTACTACAGATACACAAATTATATACTACATTTTCAGTTAATGTATACTGCATGCTTGAATGCTTTTGTACTATAGATGCTTCTAAAATATATTGCATGCACACAAATTATATACTATAATTTCATTTAATCTGCAGCTTTGAATATTTTGTACTACAAATGCTTTTAAAATGTACTACAGTTACACAGATTATATACTACACTTTTGCTTAATGTTTACTGCAAGCTTGAATGTTTATACTACATTTGCTTCTAAAATATACTATAGTTATACAGATTATATACTACACTTTTGCTTAATGTGTATTGCAAGCTTGGATGTTTTGTACCACAAATAATATACTACCACTTTCAGATAATTTCACTGTATAATTTTAGGTAAAAAGAAGTATAATCCTCAAAAAAGTGAAGTACAACTTTCATGCCTTTCAAGTACAAATCAAAAACTTCCCATCTCACAAATAAAATTATATATATCAATTGGGTTCAAGTGTTTAACAACTAAATAGGGAATAAAAACCCTAAACATGAGAAAATAGACAAGAAATAAGTATAACACTGAAAAATCACAGACATTTAAAACTGTAAATGCAGAAAACATACATTTGTTTCTTTTTATCACTTCTTTTTATATTTTGGTTCTTGTTGCCACTGTTTCTCCTTCCATTGTCACAGAAAAAATGGCAGAAATTTTGGTATCTTTTTTTTTTTTCTTCTCGCGTCAATGGCAGAGGAACGATTTCATGCCCTTTTGTTTGGCCGCTTGGAGAAGTCGTTGATTTCAGGAAAAAAAAAAAATGAAAGCATTCTTCTTGAAGAGAAAAAACGCATTTCTCAGGTATTTTTGTTGTTTTCTCTAACTATAAGGATATATGTGTCTTTCTAAAAGATATGGGGAGTGATTTCTAAGTTTTGTGAAAAAGTAGGGAGTTTAGTGTGTAAAAATTCAAATGGAGACTGATCACTAAAATGAAAGTAAGATTATGAATTTTTTTCTAATTAGCCGTTTATTCTTTATGCAGGCCAGATTCATTGTTGCTAATCAACTAGTTCCAAATATTCAACTAACTGGTAGACTATCTCCAATTATGCAAATATGTATCTATGTATATAGCATGAATCCTATCATTAAAAGAAACAGAAACAAGTAGCATTTGATTTTGTTTGCGACGTACTGAGAGAATGATTTGTGGAAAATATTTTTGGTTGAGATTGGACAATATATGGAGAATGAAAAGGAGGAGACAAAATTTACTCTAAATGTCTTTTCATTTAAATTTTTCTTAATTAGATTAGTGGCATTACATTAAATTTATGTACTATATTATATGTAATTTTTATAGTAATTAATAACTAAATAGGCCATAAGGATAAGGTAAGATGGGTGATAAGCTTTTCCTTATGTCAGTGGGGTTGGTGGCGGGATTGGATTTTCCTTTTTTTTTTAATAAGAATTAGTGAATTGGATTGATCATTGATGATAGCTATTCGAAATTAAGCAAACCCTAGAAACATACTTAGAAGTTTTTTCTTTATATTTTTTGTTCCTTTTTTCAGATGATGGTAAAGGAAATTTTTGGCTTTGTTTGGTTTTATTTTGGTTTTTGAAAAAATTTATTGTATGATGAATGTGAAAAATATATATTTGCTTTTATTTTGAAATATATATTTTTTATTATAAAATTCTTTTTATATGAGTATTTTATTAGTAATATCAAATCACACTTTATATCACTAATATTATTATTGTTGTTGTTGTTTATTTATTTATTTATTTATTTATTTGCAGCATCGATTCCATTGAAAAGGCTCTATCTCAAATTTGGTGCAGCTCAAATAAAATCTAATGATTATAAATTAAATATACGATACCAAGATCAACAACTTAGAATTTTTAGCAATTCACTGCACAACAATAATTCAATGTTACTATTGACACCAAAAATATAGCTATTCTGAAACAAGAAAATTTCTATCCATATTATGATTCTGAACTCCTAAAAATTATTGTGTTTACATGCAACAACAAAACTATATCTATGAACAAAAGAATAGTGAATATTATAAGTTCTATGACTTAGTGATATAAGCATGTGATATGTAGTTGAAATCAAATTTTGGAAATATTAGATGAACATGTAGAAAGAAAATTAATTTAATTATATCTACGAACAATAGATACATATTAATATAAAATGAGAGATCAAAATATCTTAAAATACAAATTTTGTATTGCAAAATTTAGCAACTATTTTCAAAAAATAGGTTGGGGATGGAGGTCTTCGAGCTTATCACTCCACATATCCGAAAACAATTGCCTTATAATCCATCTAAATCTTGAGGGGTCAATCTGGACATATATTTTTACAGTATGATTTAGTTGTTCAGATGTCAAAATGGCTCGTGGCCAACTTTCATTTCAAAACAATACTTCTCCTTTCCAAAGTGTACAAAATGATGTCTTATAACAAATTTACTAATTAGGCTAGCATAAGTGCTTCTGTTGGTAGTCACAATAAATTTATAATTAAGAATGATTAACTTTGTATAAGGTCTTCTCTTTATATATTTGGTCTTTGTGTTGTTTGAAGAATTAATTAATCAACCAATTATTTTTCCAAGAATTTCTTTTATGATTCTTTAACTAGTCAACTTCAGCCACTTCACATTGCTCAATTTTTTATTTATATTCATCACCAAACTTTGTAATTGAATTCTATGACTTTAAAAATAAGCATCAGAAACAATGACACATCTATAAATAATTCTACCCTACTTGTGTTGCATTATGAAAAATTCAGCCTACAGAAGGGACATGTTGGAAAAAACTAAAAAAAAAAAAAAAAAAAAGATTCCGGTAGGGTTGTCTGGGGTGGGTTATTTTCTATTTATTATGCATATCGCGGTGGTAAATTGACACGGATACGTCGATTTACTTAATATGAAATATAATAATTCTTATTTTTTACTAATTCTTGAAAAGTTATATTAATTAGAAAGGTTCCAGCCTAGCATTTTTCATGAATACCTGCACCCAAGTGAGAGTACTGTACTATTTCAAAATGAACTTAATTTGTTTCAAATTAAGGCATTGCAATATTTTGGTGAAATTCGTTATTAAACACTACAATGATGAAAACCTCTTGTTATTGACATTACTCTCTAAGTTTTTTGAACTGTAATTGAAGAAAGTCTTCAAATTGCTATTTGCATACATCTGTGACTTGTTATATCATAAAATTGAATTGCCATTGAAATCGTCGGAAAATTTATAGCGAGTGTATTTGTCACTTTAGGGAAAGTGTGATCAGGCCTCAAATCCATAGAAAGTTTGTATAATGTTAAAAGTTCCTTTTACTATTTTTCCAACAAAGGATAAACAAACTATGAAGTCCTTTGACTTTGTGCAGGAAGATGGTTCATTGTTGCTTTTGAAGTTCGTATTTTACAACTCAACCTGTTGTAAATATTCAACTAATTTGTAGATTATCTCCAATAATGCAAATTTGTATGTATGTGTAGAGCATGAATCCTGCATGCCATTAAAAAGAAAAATGGTTTGGTGGCCAACTTGCATTTCAAAACAATACTTCTCATTTTCTTGAGAGTATTCACACACTTTGTAGATAAGGATGACTTAACTTTGTGTGAAATGTTTATTTCAAGATATTGTATTTCTATTGTGTGAAGAATTAATCAATAAACTCACTTCCAAATTTCTCTTTGGACCTTTCAAAGTGAAATTTTCAAGGGTTTCAAATTGCCAATTTTTTTTATTGAGTTTTTAATCACCAAACTTTGTAATCTTACTATGATTTTCATATAAGTACAAGTATTATGTACGAGGCAGGGGTCCACTGCTAACCACTCTGCGTTTGGTCTTACATTCTGTCACACTTATGAAAAATTATATTGCCTACTTGTTTGGTCCTAAAAGCTGGCTTACATGAGGGACATGTTGAAGATATTCAATTTGAAAAAAAAAAAAAATCTTCAATGATGAAAAATGACAATACTTTTTTAATAATGAGAGGTTGTGTGTAAATAAGAAAGCTCAAAGCCTTCTCTTCCATGTTGGTATATTCATCAATCAGTTCTCAAATTTCTTTATCTTATTTCTCCATACTTTCTTAAGCCTGTTGTTGTTCTTCCTCCATTTTGATTTGTGTATAACCTCATAATACTTTTTGTGTATATCAGAGATGGCTTATGCTGCTCTTCTTTCACTTGCACAAACCATAGATAAATTTCTATATCATCATAATGATCAATATTCCATTTCCCTTCCTGAAAGACAACAAATTATATCTGCCAACGGATACATCACCGTCTTGAAAGATATTCTTGAAAATTCTCAAGAGAAAGCCAACAGTTTGGAAGACCGAATCAGGGATGTAGCAAACAAAGCAGAGGATATTATTGAATATTTTATGCTGGAACAAATTCAGTCAAGTGTTAAGTTTCCACAGCATCAGCGGGAGCTTAGGTTTCAATATGATTTTGAAACGCTAAATCAAGAGCTACAAGTAGTAACAGAGGAAATTTTTTCACTCATGGGAGAGAAGATGGAGACCAAGAAGGGTGCCACAATGGAGATCAATAAGGGCGACAAAAACAAAGAGGCACAACTAGGTGATACTTCTGTTGCTACAGTTTCATCATCCACGAGCAAAGAAGTCATGGTTGGTTTTGATGATGACTTGATGGAAATAAAGACTCGGCTTTGTGGAGAATCATCCAAACTCCAAGTCATACCAATCTTGGGTATGGGAGGCATTGGCAAGACTACTCTTGCCAAAAATGCTTATGATGATCCATTAACTTTGGAGCACTTTCACATTCGTGCTTGGGTCACAGTATCACAAAATTCTAGTGCCCAAGAAATTTTTTCTGGTCTCCTAGATTCTATGAAAGCAGAAAGATCTGGACACAGCAATGAATTAATGAGAGAACTTGTGTACAAAAGATTAAAGGGTAGGAGGTATCTCATTGTAATAGATGATATGTGGAGTACAAAGGCTTGGGATGATATCAAGATGATATTTCCTGATGACCATAATGGAAGTCGAATCATGTTAACCACAAGGATATCTAATGTGGCTTCTTATCCAGACTCTTCTAGCCTTATTCATATGATGCGTTTCATGAATATGGATCAAAGTTGGAATTTGCTTCAGCAAAAGGTGTTTACACGAGGACATTGTCCACCTGAGTTGGAGAACACTGGAAGGGAGATTGCAAGAAGCTGTGGAGGACTGCCCCTTGCAATTGTCCTGATTGCAGGGCTCCTTTCCACAGTCAGTAAGACTCAAGCTTCCTGGGCGAATATTGCTGAAAATGTTAATTTAGTTATCAGCAGTTCAAATAATGAGCATTTTGCAAGGATACTATCATTGAGTTACAATCACTTGCCTCATCATTTGAGACCATGTTTCCTATATATGGGAGGCTTCCCAGAAGACTATGAGATCTGTGTCTCTAAACTCATCAAATTATGGGTAGCTGAGGGTTTTTTGAAACCTAGTGGATCTAAAATCTTTGAAGAGGTAGCAGAAGAATATTTGGAGGATCTTGTTAAGAGAAGTCTTGTCTTGGTTATCAAGACTAAGCCTAGTGGCAAAATCAAAAGATGCAGCTTCCATGATCTTGTGAGGGATCTTTGTATAAGAAAAGCCCAGGAAGAGAAGTTTCGTCTAAATGTTTTGGACAGGTATGCTAGCAAGGTTCTCCTAGAAAGCATGAAAAATGAACGCCATATAATTACTGATGATCTGTATTGCCTTGAAAACATTTATGGCTCAACTATCCGTACTATTATATGCTTCCACCCTATTGGAAGTTCACTGGGCTTTTTAAGAAACTTTAGCTTGCTGAGGGTATTGGATGTGGTAACTTCTCATTTCATGCCGTTTAACATTTCAAAACTCCCAGATGAAGTATTTGAGCTATTCCATTTAAGGTACCTTGCTTTCACTTGTGGAGTAGAATTTGTTCTTCCTTCATCCGTATTAAACCTTCAGAATCTGCAAACTTTAATCATTCATCTAGAAAGCAGAAACTTGTTACTTTCTCCATTGCCATTGGAAATTTGGAGGATGCGACAATTAAGACATCTAATATTTTATGGTCCCTTACCTGATATTCCACAAGGAGCTCCAACTTTTCCTCTAGAAAACCTGCAAACACTTTTGGGAGTAACAGATTTCAAATGTACTGAAGAGATCCTGAAAATGATTCCAAACCTGAAGAAATTGGGAATCACTTATTTCGAAGAGGAATATTTTCTGGCCAGTCACCTTGAGAACCTTGTACATCTGCATCAACTCGAAAAGCTAAAATTACAGGCATATCCTTTTTCTCCTTTTAAGGGAAAGCTTAGTCAATTTTTTCCAATGATGCTGAAAAAGTTAAGCTTGAGTGCTTGGGGACTTCCTTGGGAAGATATGTCCATTCTTGGTTTGTTGCCTAATCTTCAAGTTCTTAAACTGAGAAAACATGCTTGTTCGGGCGAAAAATGGGAAACAAGGGAAGGAGAGTTTTATCAGCTGAAATTTCTGCTAATTGAACATTCAGATCTCCAGTACTGGATAACTGAAAGTAGTCACTTCCCAAGCCTCAAGCGCCTAGTGCTTTATGGTTGTGATTTTCTAAGTGAGATTCCTGATGGTATTGGAGAAATTCCAACACTTGAAATTATTGAGGTTGATGAAGTGAACAAATCTCTTGTGGAGTCGGCAAAGTGTATACAAGAGGAACAACAAAGTTGGGGAAATTATGCCCTTCAAGTTTGTGTAGGGGATACATGGAGAAAGTGATTCCTCTGCTTCTAATCAGGTTAAGACTTCAAACCCCTTCCTCCTAAAAGTTGAACAATTATTCAAGTCTTTATCTTGTAACTTAATTTCATAGAAATTATAATTCAGCAAGTATTTTAACCATCATTAATAGTTCCCTGACTTAACTTTCCAATCTTAAATTTTTCTGTGAAGCATTTCAGTTCTTAGTTGTCGCTGTTATGAATCTGTTTTTTTTTGGCTGATTCTAATTTTCTTACCAGAGCTGTCAGTTTCTAATTGTTGTTGAGGAATGATGTGATCAGACAGCGTGTAGCTGATCAAATTGCCGATGATTCAAATTAAAGAGGCAGGGAGGGTGGAAGGAAATCTGTTTCCATTGGACAACCTTTAAATTGGTAATTATATATCATTCAAGGAGCTAGCAGTGGTCGATGATGTTTATTTTAAGCATTAATGTTATAAACTTCAAACTCTTTACCTATGTTGTGTGATTTGCTCATGTAATTCTGAAAGTTGGATGAGAATATTTTCTTTCTTGTAAATGATTATTTTACTCCCAAAAGGTTGTGATAATTAAAAAGATCCATGTTATGATGCTAATCAGTTTGTATATGTTTGTTTGGAAGTTTTGGAATTTCCTTTTACTCCTTCATATTTGAGATGGACTAACATTATAACCACAAACATTCTCTCTACATATGAGTTTGAAGGTGCTTAGATAAGTCTATTTGAAACAATCTTATGATTTTAGCATTTATAAGCTCATCTACAAGAAATTCTATCTTACAATATATTTTAAAGAGCTTTTAAGCTCATCCAAACACCCTCTTCATGTCTCGATCGAGAACCAAATTTCATAGTTTTGGTATCTGGCTAAATTAAAAATCTAAACATACTAAGTTGATAGTGAGCTAATTGGCACCCAAAAATAATATCCTTGTACTGTTTTTCTTTTCTTTCCATTTTTTTGTTTGATATCCCAGAAAAATTATATTTTTTGTCCTCGAATATAATCACTTATTTACTTTTCGTCCCTAAACTATCTCGTATTACATTATTTGTCCTCAAACTGTTACTTTTTAAAAACTTTATTTCCTTGCCGTTACTTCAGGCATTAAAATTGACAGAAGAGGTCATGTGACACTCAGGTGACCACTCTTAGAGGGAAATAACAAGGTGGTAGAACTTTTTCCCGCCTAATTTGCTTACTTCTTAAACATCCAGCCATTTTTCTTCCATTTTTGGCCATTTTTAGCTTTTAACAAGCAAGAACATACTAGCAATAACAATCAGGAACAGAGCAAGGAAAATGTGCTCAAAAAAATCCTTAACAACCGGAACAGATAGTGAAGCAACATATTTATTCTCCAACCACCATTAATTTGCAATATTTGTAGATATATATGAGCTACCATTGTTAACATATGGAGCCCAAACAACTCCGGCGGAAGATATCTTGCTTACCCCCATGAAAGCATACAAGATTTTTTGCTTAGCAGATATATTGGAATCAGGGTTCAAGATACATATATATTGATCAAAAGGTAATTATTAGGAATTAATGTTAAATAAATGCTGCACTGGGTTCAATGAAATATCCAATTGATGTTTTTACATCTACAACGTCATAGTAGATTTGGAATCTTGAGTGTATAATGAGATTCTAGAGTTCTCCCTGAAGAAGAATATGAGAAAATTTTGAAACTTCCTACATATTTTAGATACAATTTATTACAGAAAACCAAAAACAGAGAGAGAGAGAAGAAAGAGTAGCTAGTCTGTCCAATATTTATAATAAGAGGAGAACTGCATTGAATACCCGAAGACCAAGTAGACTTTGCTATCATAGAGATGCAAAAAGTAAAAGAAAACAGGTAAAACATAGGGCCGAGTCCACTTTGCTATCAAGCACTGGATGTCTGGATGTAATGGACAAGTCTATTTATGCCCTTTATACCTCGGGTTGGCAAATAAGATTTTGCAGGTTAGATCCTCTCAGCTTAAATTAGATGTGGCATCTGTTGCGTTAATGCTTAGCTTGTGTTCATCAACAAATCCTAGGATTCTTCCTGTCATTTTGGTCTCTTGTGATGCTGCTGCTGCTGTGGTTTATGTAATGACTGATGAAGGTAGAGGGGGCACCCCAAAATCAAGCAATCTTCAGACAGAGTTCCGTCAATCCCATGCAGAAACTTCTCTTAAAAAGTTAGGGATGAATCAACTTCTCAACTTGTTCCATGTTAATAAGGGGAGACTTGACGTGCTTGAATTTTTAACGAAACTCATGCTCTGGTTCTTCCCCAAATTGCCTTCAGCATCCAAAAAATGCAAAGCTAACAACCTTCCCTTCTTGTTATGAGATTCTGAGTACTGTTCCATGATACTTAAGGTGTATCTATGTCTCTGACAATAATGTAACTGAGCCAGGGAGACCATCAAGTACCGCTGCCTGTGATCAATGTTTTGTAATGTTTGTCCTAGTGAGCTAACTTGGTATCCATATCCTCGATTCTGCTTATGCCTCTGACTAACTGAAGCAGCGAATTGAGGGTTTAAGTTCAATTTGTTTGAAACTGAGACATGAAATAAGACGTACCGGCATCATGTTTTCTCTTCAAGAGTGGTCATATGTGTGTCACATGGCAACTTTCTGTCAATTTTGATGGCTGAGTAAACAACAGGGACACAAGTTGCCAAGAAAAATGACATTTTGAGGGAAAAAAGGTAACTCCAGATAATTTAGGGATGAAGAGCTAATGAGTAATTATGTTTGAGGACGAAAATTTTAATTTTTCCTATAATTTTTTGATTGTTGGCAAGATTCAAAGTTCTAACAATGTCTAAAAGTACGTTTTTTGAAGATATTTTGATGAGTATGATTTTCTGATTGTAGCATGGTTTAACGTGAAAAGTTATCACATGGTATATGAACGTCTTTTGATTTCATTGTTGAAATTTGGATGTTTTGCTTTGCTTTGAAAAAAGTATGCTTTTTCTTATGTCTTTTTTCTTGTGCATTATGTAGGTAACTTGCTCAAAATACGATAAAAGGTTAAAAAAACTATTCACTGGGGAAATATCACTCATACAATTGTATAATCATTTTCTTAGAGGACTTAGTTGAGAACAAAGAGGACGATCAATTTTGGGATTGGTAAGAAGATGCTAAGATGTTAATTCTTAGTTTTTGTTCAAGTTCGAGTTGTTACTCAGACATTTTGTTTATTATTGAAGACAATATTCTAAGGATTGTAATAGTTAGGATGGATTCCTAAACATATGTGTTTGATTTTAAAGTTTGAGAAATTGAATTATTCTCTTTCATGACAGTTTTGAAGTTTTCTAATAGTATCTCATGGATTTTAGTGTGTTTTGATTTCTGTGGATCAGCATTTTTGGGTTCTTTTATTTTCAGAACACTATGTCTTGGAATTTGAGGCATCACATATCAAGCTTCTATAATGCGATGGCTGAAATAATCCTGGTCATGAGTTAGTTTGGTCCGAGCCCGACTGAAAAAATTAGACACACATCTTGGGGTGCTTTGCAAATATTATATTTCTAAGGGCATGTTTTTATATTCCCACGTCAAAATGAAACAACTGTTTCAAATGCATAGAAAAGGGGGCAAGTTAAAGTACACAAGGAGTGGATGAAGTATGGCGGCACAGACAATTATTGATGGGAAATTCAACCATGCAAAAGATGAATTGCTGAAACAATAAAGTCCAAGTGCAGAAATTTGAATTCAGATGTCTATACCTTCTTTTCTTGGTAGCCACAATCACTTTACAATTAAGAATGAGTAATTTTGTATCAAATCTTATGTTTCAGGACAATTAAGACATATTTAAATATTCTATTCCATTCCCTATTCCATATTCTATTTCATTTCATGAATATATAACGTGTATATTTAATATTTCTTTAAAAATATAGTTGACTGAGAATTAAATACACTTGGCAAAAATACAGCAAGTTGGAATAAGAGATGAAATAGAGGATCTAAAGTTAATTAGACTGCCATTAAATGGAGCAATTATTAATTAAGCCCCGCCATTTTTTGTCAATAGTGCTGCTTTCTAAAAGTTAATTCTTTATAAATATAAAAGATTCCTTTACCATAGGACCAATTTCATAGAAATTGGTTCAGCTAATAATTCAGTTAAAAAGATAATATTTACTTAGTATAATAATATGGTTGATCAGAATATGCCACAAGTACAATATAATATCTAAGTGGGCAAATTTTTTATTTCAAAACATTTCTTGTAATATTTATTTGATTTGATTTTGGGCCGACTTTGGACCAGCCACAGTGACTGTGAGGATAGTTACGAATTAGAATCTTTTTAAAAGATGAAAAGATTACAATAGAACAGAAATCATGAGTATATAAATTTGGTGGTTCTGATTTCACAATCACAAAATTCATAAGGACATTGATTTGTGAGTGCTACAATAGTGCAATTAATAACAACTGTTGATATTATTCCTCTGTTTTAGCATCATTTGATTTGTTTGTCATTTAGTTCCTTGTCTTCAGTGTTTAGTTCCTCCTTTTTAGCTCTGTTAGATTTGTTTCCTTTATCCTAGTTTATCTTTATCTATTATTGTTGTAGAGGATTGTTATTATTGTAGAGGATTCTTTGAATTTTTGTTAGGTTTATTCCTTTATATACACTCAACTCCATAATAATAACACACATGACTTTCATTTCGTTGATTTTGTTCTCTTTATGGTATTAGAGCTCAAGAGCATTGACCAGCTTGATCCTTTTTTTTCTACCCACCCACCACACTCACCAAATGGGCTCTACCACTAATGTTATCAATGCAAATACTGTTATCCAATTCAATCCAGTTACCTAGCTTCCTATAAAACTAGTTGGTGCACCATGATGTATTGGTAACAACACTCATCGGCTGATGGATAAATATCCAGAACCTGTTCAAATATTAGTTTGTAATTTTATATGTACATAAAACTATTATAACAACAAAGATAAAAAAATATAAGTTATTACTATATTTCTAGTAATCGTCGTGAATTTTTCATCTGCATCAGCAACTTTCATGGGGATTTTACTCTCATACCATCAAAGGAATAGTGGAAATGAACGGAATGAATTTGCCGTTCCCAGGCAAGGAATATGTTCATAAATCCAAGTCTGTCATTCAAAAGAAGAATTATGCAATGTTATAGTTACTCAATAATAGTAATAAAAAATATTAATAGCAACAATGCCATTAACTTATTATTAGGCCAATACTGCATTAAGCAAAGTATTTCTTTTTCGGGCCTTTCCCTGTTTCACCTCCTAGATACACCAAATTCTCATCATGCAAAAACTTAAATGCACTAACTCCCCATGCACAAAGGCTAATGGGAGATAAATTGTTTAGCTACGGTAGAAGGAATCTAAGCATCGAATAATTACTAGTTGGAAACAAAATATAGTTGAAACTAGTAGTTTGTACATCCTAAAAAAATCATCTACATCCTGATCACTAAGCTTTTCTGCCAACTCTTTCAATCTTTTACAAATCTTGACTCGAGTGACATTCTTATTTTTTCCCTTCAAATAATCATTCAACAGTTTCTGACTCTATCTTTATATCAAAATTCATAGGTTGCTCGACGTGCTGCAACCCCACAACAATAGAAAAGTCCCTCGCAATAAAAGGAAGCCTAATGTCGTTACCAAAAATAAAAGAACAAGCCCTAATATCAAACCTCCTTAAGAGAGCTTAAACTCTAATGACACTATTAGTACTCAATTTACTCAAGTAAGTCATTTTAAGGTATGCAGAAAATGGGGTTCTGTGGCTGAAGCTCATCTTACCATCCAACTCTTTCATAATATTTTTAAAGTACCCTGAAGAGCACCGAGAATATAGCTCGAAGTCTCTATTATTTCTGCAGAAAAGAGAGACATACATAACTACATAAATACTGCATTGGAGGTTTTGGAACAATAAATCACAATTTAAATACTGAAAGTTTAAATTTTTGTACCAAAAAGACTTGCACAGAATATTGAATTGGAGGTTTTGTGTACTGCAATTCACAATTTAAATACTGAAAGTTTGAATTTTTGTACCAAAAAGATTAGCACAGAATATTGAATTAGAGGTTTTGTACAATGCAAGTCACAATTTAAATATTGAAAGTTTCAACTTTTGCACAAAAAAACTGCACAACATATTAATTTGGAGGTTTTGTGTACTGTAAAGTCAGAATTAAAATACTAAAACTTGAATTTTGCTACCAAAAAAATTGGAACATAATACTGAATTGGAGATCTATACTGCAAGTCACAATTTAAATAATAAAATTTTGAATTTTGATACCATATTATTGAAAAATAATACTAATCATATTCATCATTAGTTTGCAGGAATGAATGCCCAAGAAATGCTCAAACATGATGCATTCATATCGTATACACCATAAATTAGATAATATCCCCAAAATTCAATTGCAAACAACTAATATACACTACACCTTATATAAATTATATAATCACTAAATTTAGATAACTGATATTTGAAGCATACAATTAAAACAACAATTGAAGTATAAATTGACAATATTCAAGTACCAAAAAAACTTATATTAGGGTGTTTTTTAATAAAAGAAAAGACAACCGTGGTGAATTGAGTATATCAAAATCAAGCCTAAAATAATTAAAACCAACATCAAACAAGAAGCAAATAGAGTAATGTACTGCATTTCTTATGTATTTCAATACAAAAATAATAGAATAGAAAATTATACAACTTACCTCATAGGCTATGCAATTGAGGGGTGAACATAGAAACCCTTCTAGCTAAGACTACAAAAAGAATTGAGAAAAGTCAGTCCCCAAATAAGAAAGTTAAAGAGAAGCAGATTGCATCGCAACACCAGCATGAAAATAGCAAGTAGAGCATAATTAAAGCACCAGACGTCAAGTTTGCACAAATGGAAAGAATGGGAAGAGAAAAACGTGACAGAATAGGAAAAGAAAACATGAGTTGTGAGGGGAGTTATGTGAGTAATGTTGCTGTTAGTCGGAAAGTGGAGGGATTTTTGTCATTTTCAATTTAAGTGAGGGCTTCTTTATCTTTTAACTCAAGTGGGGAATGAATTCAAAGCTAAAATTGGAAATCGGGAGTTAAAACTAAAAAGATTGTGAGTGGGGACTGAATACTAAAATGAAAGTTGGTTTGGGGATTTTAAGCCAATTAACCCTTTCTTTTCTCCTTTTCTCGTTAATTGAAGAATTTTGGCATGAGCTAGATGCTCTTTAATCTCCTCCCCATGCTCTCCTAGGCTTTCCTACATACGCTCCTATTCAAACAAATTCCCTATTTCTATAGGTGTTTTCTTTTCTATATATTTCACATGATAAATAAATGTCAAATGTATTAAACATTTCCTATAAAAATATTTGGTTGTGAATCAAGCACACTTGGTGTGTATTCATAAAATGAAATAGGAGAAGAAAGCCAATTGAAATTGATGATCCAAAATGCTATTCTTTACCACCCATCGCCATAATTTATTGGCTTCACCATGAGCACCTCCACCACTGCAGCCACTTCTCTCCTCTTTTTTCTTTTTGAATTTTATACAACTTTACATCTTTCACAGAAAAAAACTAAAAAGAAATATAGGAGATGCCCTCATTTGTGTGTGAATTTCAAAATGGGAGAAGTGGATAAAATTTTGATTCATCATTTCTTAATTCTTATAACTACTGAAAAACTTACTAAAAATTTATACGTTTATTGTAGAAAACTCTAATATAGGCAAAATTACATTTTTAGTCCCATACATTAGGGGTGTGTCCCACGTTTTTGCCAAATTTAGAAAACGTCCCAAAATCTCAAAAACATTGCAAAGTTGGTCCCAAAAGTCAATTTCCGTCCAAAATTTAATGAAAAATGCACGTGGACGTTTGGTAACAGGATTTGGTGGCAAAAGTGCACTTTTAGTCCCATATGTTGGGGGGGGGGGGAGTGCAACTTTAGTCCCATTGTAGATAAATTAATTTTAAGCCAATTGAGAAGTGACATGTGTAAAATAATATGTTAATTATTAATTTAAAATTTTTTATTTATATTTTGGGATTTATTAAATTTAATTCCAAAAAATAAATGATTAATTTTAATTAATAATTTAGTATTTGCTTTATATTAAAATCAAATATTGACATGTGTCAAAGATAGAGTGTTTATATCTATGGACCAATTAAAGCAAAGGTATATGATATTATCTCTTGATAATAATATTATCTTTTGATGTTTGATATTGTCAAATTAAAGATATCCGATATTATCCCTCGATATTTGATATTTTCCCATCGAGAATATAACTATCAAAGGTGTTCAACATTATCGGGGATCTCCCACCAATACGGGTGTTCACAGGTCGTGTAGCACCCCTCCTAAGGATGACACCTCAGTCAAGGCACCACACAGATTCAATCTTAAATATCAGAGTTGCAACCTAACAAAAGGCCCATAAGTTCATTTCACACATATTCTAAAATGACATTAAATCTCATCAATCAGTTCTAAACCAAAATTTTTCAAAATTAACCCTACTAAACTTCATAATATTAATATCTTACTGCATAACACATTAAAGCCTTATAATTATAATCATACATATCACAACATCTCTAAGGTTTCATTCCGAATACAATACATCATAACTTATATTCTGTACAATCTTCAAAAGGAAACCAAATACATTTCTTCCCAGCTCAATCTCGAACCATCTCTTCCCTGTTTGATATCATAAAGTACAGGGAGGTAAGTCTAAAGACTTAGTGAGGAATACAGAAGGAATTTATCGAGGTTGATTCGACTCGACAAATCATAATACAAACGAACAGATCAAACAAATAAAGAAACAGATAGTACCGATAAGCAAACAGGAAACTCTCCTGCCTTGTTGCTCCAAGATCAGATGTCAGACAAACAAAAACAATCAGACAGATCAAACCCAAAGCATATGCACTCAAAGGATAGTCTAAGACATGCATTGCCGACCCACCTTATACCAGACAAACATATCACCTAAGCGTAACAGCTTGGTATATGGTAGATCCCCATACGAGCAGTATAGTGCACCGTCGATGCCCAGGGGAAGTCCCTAGCACACCATCGATACTCAGGGGAAGTCCCTAGCGTACCGCCGACACCCAGGGGAAAGTCCCTAGCGTATCGTTGACACCAAGGAGAAGTCCCTTGCATGCCTCACATAACCAAACAGATCGCCCGGATCGGCCCTTGGCCTCATAATCACCGTACAAATAACAGAATTAACCGCTTATGCAGATGCCCAGGGGAAAGTCCCTAGCACATTGCCGGTTTCAGACATATAAGATCAAGCAGACATAAACAATGCCTATCAGGCAACAGATAACAATAACAGATACAGATATCCCAGCATGGCCAAAATACAGATCAGATAACAGAAATGTCGACAAGGCAACAGATACAAAGTAGATCAGAACAGATAACAGACAAAATTTTGGGCGCCAGAACAGACAGAAACAGATACAGAATAGATATAACCCTCTAAGGGGTATTCAGAACAGAATCAAATAACAAACAGAACCAAACACGGTTTTGAGTAACGTACAGAAAAAGTAAACCCACACAGGGGTTAATTTCAATAACAGATAGCTTAATAGGGTGCCAAATTGGCAGAACCTCATAGGTATAACAAGTACCAAGAGGGATAGATCCTCACCTTATACCCAGTCAGTCAGATATATATCTATTGCTCATCACCGGCCAAATCTCCGTCACCTAATTCACAAAATAATTCATAATTAAAGTTCGATTGATTCTACTAACCTTATTCGTTATCGAAACTTAATATTTCCCAAAATTACCAAATATGTATTATTTAAGTCCAAATTTATATAAATAAATCAAGCTAAATTAATCCTATCAACTAATAACAATTTAAGATTTAAAATCTTAAATTCCTATTTTATAATAATCTATAATTAACTCAATCCCACAAAATGTCACTAATTAAATCTTACAAAATCTTATATAACTCAATTCAACCTCCAACTACATAATATTTCATGCTTAATCTAACAATTAACTCCAAAATTATTAATATGCCATCAAAATCTAAAATTCCTATACATATATATAATACATAATAATATAATAACACAACCTAAAATCCATAATTAAATCACTTATCATCCTAGCTCATACATATACCTTGCATGAATATATATATATAATACATAAAAATATAATTATCAAAACCTAGCAAAATTCATAACTCACTAACTAATGCTCGGATTCGAAAATGGACTATACCGTCACGACCGTTGGAACGAGCGGAAAAAACTGCCCAGTCGCTGCCGCGCCATCGCTAGCCGCCGCCGCCTGTATATGGTAACTTTGCACCGTTCTCTTCTTTACACTCTCCTGAACAATAATCTCCAGTTAGTTTTTAGTTATACTGTTCCTATTTGCCGAAAAACAACAAAAACAGCCCCAACTCACTTTGCTCCTCCTCCACTGTACAAGCTCCGTTCACCGTCGTCCATTGACGGAAACCACCATGAAACCTTATATTCTACTTCTCCTCCTCCCTAGCTACACAACCGTACCCTTCGTCGTAAGTTTCGAGACTTGGAGATGATCACCGAAATTTTACTAAGGAAATGGGTTTTTTTCCGTTGCTTCTCCGACCACCTTCAACCACCGTGCATGGCTGCTGTCTTGTGGCTTGAAAATGGTGAGGGAGGTGGTGGCAAGGTGTGATGAAGAAATAGAGGCTGAAAGGAAGAAGAAAGCTGGCGGATGGAAGGAAGAAAATGGGAAGAAAAATGAAGAAAAAGGAAGAAAGGAAAATGAAAGTCAACATGCATTAATTTTGACTTGATAGAGGCATGGTGCAAGCATGGAACATGCATGGCTAGTTGCTTCCTCATCATTTCATTTTCATTTTTATTTATTTTTTAATAATAATTTAACAAATATATAAAATTTCGGATCGTTGCAAGTCGGGTCGAGTCAGGTTTGAAGAAAAAATTGATCCAAACCAATTCAATTTAATTAGGTTGGGTTGGATCGGGTTTTATGGAATTGGATCTCCAGACCTTAATGAAACCAATTCAATTTAGATCGGGTTGGTTCAAGTTGGATAGTCGGGTATACCTATTCAATTTTATTTTATTTTATTTTATATATTATTTTTAATTTTATATTTTTTTAAATTAGATATTATTTTGATTATATATTACATTTCAATTAATGAAATAATTAAAAAATTCAATTTTAAGTAGGCAAAATATTGAAACTAGTATATATACTATATGACCAAAATATTGAAACAAAGTGTACTATATGACCATTTAAATATATATATATATATATTAATTTTTAATCGGGTCGGGACGCAAAAGTCGAACCCGAGTCCAAACCAATTGTTAATTGATTTTGATCACGTTTTACCCGATTAGCCTATCAAATCTGAACCAATTAAGTTAGTTTGGTTTGGGTAATCGGGTTCATCGTGTAAATCTGATATGATGAACACCCCTACCCACCAAGCGCCTATATAAAGGGGGTGATCCTAGCTCATTTTACACAACACAAAATCCAGCAAGTGAGATAAACTTTGAAGGAGTCCAGCAATTCTCTCAAACAAATTTAAGGAGATCCACGACATTGAAGGCATTCTTCGCAGAGCTCACATATTTTTGGCATTTGATTCCAAATTAAGGTGTGAAGCCCTCGAATTGGCGTTATTTTTATGAAGGAGTTTCACGACGTTCAAAGCATTCTTCACGGAACTCATATATTTTTGGCATTTGATTTGAGATTAAGGTGCAAAGCCCTCGAATTGGCGTTATTTTTCTTCAAATCAAATTTAAGCCCTCGATTTGAAGAAAAATAACGCCAATTCAAGGGCATCCCACCTTAATCTCGAATCAAATGCCAAAACAATATGATCTCCTTGAATTTTCTTGAGAGAATTGATGGACTCCTTCAAAAGTTCTCTCACTTGGTGGAATTTGTGTTGTGTCAAATGAGCTAGGATCATCCCTTTATATAAGTGCTTGGTGGGAGATCCCAGATAATCTTGAACATCTTTGATAGTTATCTTTTCGATGAGATAGTATCAAATATCAAGGGATAATAATTTAGGGGTGTAAATGAGCCGAGCCGAGCCGAGCCTAGGCAATCGAGCTTGAGCTTGACTCGTTGGAATAGGTAAGGGCTCGGGCTCGGCTCGGCTCACTAAAGCTCGATTCATATAGGTTTGGATGAGCTTGAGCTCATATAAGCTCAGATGTGCTCCTTCTTGTATAAGCCCCGATGAGCTCGAGCCCGTTTAGGCTTGAAACAAATAATTAGGGTTTTTTTTCTTTTCAATTTTTAAATAATTTTATTCTTTCTTAAAATTATTATTATTATTATGATTATTATTATTATAAAAAGCTTGTTTAAGCTTGCGAGCTTGTCGAGTCGAATACTAATGAACTTGGTACGGCTCATTTAAGTTCGAGTCAAATTCGAGCTTTTATCGAGTTGAGCCCGAATCGTTCGCAAATAGTCTCATCTCATTTACACCCCTAGATAATACCGGATATCTTTGATTTGACAATATCAAACGTCAAAAGGTAATATCAATATTAAGAGATAATATCAAATATCTTTGATTTTAATTGGTCCATTGACATAGACACTGCATCTTTGACACTTGTCAATATTTGATTTGAATATAAAATAAATACTAAATTATTAATTAGAATTAACCATTTATCTTTTGAAATTAAATTTAATAAATCCCAAAATGTAAATAGAGAATTTTAAATTGATAATTAGCATATTATTTTATACATGTCCCTTCTCAATTGACTTAAAATTAATTTATCTACAGTGGGACTAAAGTTGCACCTCCCCCTAACGTATGGGACTAAAAGTGCAATTTTTCCACTGAGGCCATGCTCGTCAAATGGCCATGCCCGTCACACGCTCTTTTTCCGTTAAATTTTGGATGGAAATTGACTTTTGGGACCAACTTTGCAACATTTTTGAGATTTTGGGATGTTTTCTAAATTTTGCAAAAGCGTGGGACTAAAGTTGCCCACCCCCCTAACATATGGGACTAAAAATGCAAATTTGCCCTCTAATATAATACAACGATAACATTATTGGGCTAGCATGTACTTTCGTTGGTAGCCACAATAACTTCGCATTTAAGAATGACTAACTTTGTACAAAGTCTTCTCTTTGAAATATATTTTACTAATTTGTGTTGCGTAGAATTAAGAAATCAGTTGTTTTTCCAAGAAGTTGCTTCTATGATTTTCTAAAGTCAACTTCAGCCACTTCACATTGGTCAATTTTTTATTCAGTTATTAATCAGAAAACTTTGCAAGGTTACTATGACTTTCATATAAGAATATTAAGTATTATAAACCATGACAAGTTTATGATTGAGTGTATCCCTACTTGTTTTGTACTAAAAGCCAGCCTAAGGGACAAGTACTTGAAGATATTCAATTTCAAAGAGAAAGAAAAGGTCAATGATGAACATGATAATTTTGATATTAGAATAAAAATAATTGTGTGTCTGTGTTCCAGTTTCTCTACTATTGCGAACCACAGTTAGATTCATGCATGCTATACTTCTTAATTATTGGAGAAGCTAAGTATTCTCTTTCAAATTCAACTGATCTCAGAGATTTTTTCCCTTTTGGAAGATACAGAAATGAAACAATTAACTTATTGATATTGAAAGACCCAATAACCAATTTTTCCATATCATTTTTGGGTCTAATAAAATTCATTGGTATAAGAAGAGCCCCTTCATATAGAGATTTTTTCTTTCAAACCATATTTCAATTGTTAATACGAAGTTCACTTGGATCTATAATCCATACTAATTTTCATATGAGTAGGTGGCTTGTTGTAATCTAAAACTGAATTTCCATACACTGTAGGTAAATTTATAGTGAGGGATTTTTTTTTTATTTAATGTTCAAGCCTCAAATCCATATAAAGTTCAAATATATTTCAAAGCTCCTCTTACTTAATATTGAGTCCTTTGACTTTGCGCAGGAAGCTTCATTGTTGGTTTTGAAGCTTGCAATTGACAAATCAGCTTGTTATTCAATTAATATTTTGTGATCTGTTTTCATAATATTTTATTCATTTATAGATCAAATTGGTGTTAAATTATTTTAGGCCCACCATAGATCAAGCAATTCCACATCACTATATTAAGCTAAGAAACTGTGTAAATGAGAAAACTCATCAAATCCTTCTGTTCCATTTTGGTATATTGATCAATCAGTTGTCCCTCTAAATTTCTTTCTCTTCATTTTGTTTCTAAAGCTAGCTTTGTTTCCTGTTCCTTTTCATACTCCGTAGATGGCTTATGCTGCTCTTGTTTCACTTGAGAAAACCATAGATAAAATACAACATGATCATAATTATGATCAATATTCGATTTCTCCTCATGACAGACAAAAATTTATATCTATCCACAAATACATTACCTTCTTGAGAGCTTTTCTTGAAGATTTTCCAGACAAAGCCAGCAGCTTGGAAGGGAGAGTCAAGAATGTAGCAAATGAAGCAGAAGATATTATTGAGTATTTTATGTCAGAACAAATTCGGCTGTGTCATATCTTGCACTCGACTACAGGACCTGAAAGTGTTAAGTTTCCGCACCATCTAACTGGCTTGTTTACATGGTTTCAAGGAAAAAGAAGTGGAGTCTACACAAAGCTTAGGCTTCATTTTAATTTTAAAGAGTTGAAAAAAGTGGCAAGAGAGGTGGTGGGGATTAAGAATAGCACCAGAACTGAAGACGTGCAACTCGGTAATTCTTCTGTTGCTACTTCAACATCAAGGCGAATTGCACCCACCAACAAAGATGCCATGGTTGGTTTCGAGGACGACTTGATGGCCATAAAGGGTCGGCTTTGTGGAGAATCATTCAAACTCGAAGTCATCCCAATCTTCGGTATGGGAGTTATTGGCAAGACTACTCTTTCCAGAAATGCTTACGATGATCCATTAATTTTGGAGCACTTTCAAATTCGTGCTTGGGTTACAGTATCACAAGATTATAGTGTACAAGGAATTCTTTCAAGCCTTCTGGTTGCAATCAAAGCATTCACTAATGTGGAACCTGAACAAAGAAAGAAATCAAGAAAGGAATCAATGGAAGAACTTGTGTACAAAAGTCTAAAAGGTAGGAGATATCTTATTGTGATGGATGATATGTGGAGTATAAAGGCATGGGATGATATAAAGATAATATTACCTGATGACCATAATGGAAGTCGCATCATGTTGACCACAAGACTATTCAATGTGGCTGCTTATCCAGACTCTTCTAGCCCTCTTCATGAGATGCGTTTCTTGGATGCGGACCAAAGTTGGTATTTACTTCAGCAAAGGATGCATCCACAAGAAAATTATCCTCGTGAATTGGAAACCATTGGAAAGACCATTGCAAGAAGCTGCAGAGGACTGCCCCTTGCAATTATTGTGACTGCAGGACTCCTGTTCACGGTTAGTAAGACTCAAACTTCTTGGAAAAATGTTGCAGAAAATATAAATTTAGCTATCAGCACTACAAATGACAAGCAATTTCCAAAAATACTGTCTTTAAGCTACAACAACTTGCCTCATCATTTGAGACCATGTTTCCTATATATGGGAGCCTTTCCAGAAGATTATGAGATCCGTGTCTCAGAACTCATCAAATTATGGGTAGCTGAGGGATTTTTGAAATCAAGTGGATCAAAAAGCCTTGAAGAGGTCGATGCAGAAGAATATTTGGAGAATCTTGTGAAGAGAAGTCTTGTGATGGTCACTAAGAGGAAGTCTAATGGCAAGATCAAAAGTTGCAGCATCCATGATCTTGTGCGGGATTTGTGCATAAGAAAAGCCGAGGAAGAGAAGTTTCATTTACATGTTATGAATAGGTATCGTTGGAGTGTTCTTCTAGAAAAGATAAAAAATCATCATCGTCTAAGTGTTACTTCTTTTGACCTGATCTTGCTTAAAGACATGTACGCCTCAACCAATATCCGTACTGTTTTATGCTTCCAGTACTATAATGGAATATCACTGCGCTCTTTTGGAACTTTTAGACTGCTGAGGGTATTGAATGTGGTACCTGAAACTACTTTTGAATTTTTCAGAATTGTTGTGCTCCCTGATGAAATATTTGAGCTGTTTCATTTAAGGTACCTTGCTCTCACCTTTATGAAAGAAGAATTTGTTGTTCCTCCATCCATATTAAACCTTCAAAATCTTCAAACCTTAATCCTTCAACAAGAAGTTGGATACCTCCTGGTACATTTGCCATTGGAAATTTGGAGGATGCGGCAATTAAGGCATCTAAAATTTATCGGTCCCTTACCCGAAATTCTTGAAGGAGCTGCAACTTTTCCTCTAGAAAACTTGCAAACACTTTGGGGAGTAAAAAGTTTCAAATGCAGTGAAGAGATCTTGAAAATGTTTCCAAACCTGAAGAGATTGGGAATCATCTATTCTGGAAAGGAATATGTTGAAGACAATCACCTTGAGAATCTTGTATATCTTCATCAACTCGAAAAGCTAAAATTAGAGGTACAATTGCCATTTCGCTGCGAAAAGCTTAATCCTATTTTACCAATGATGCTTAAAGAGTTAACCTTGAGTGGTCAGATATTTCCTTGGAAAGAAATGTCCATTGTTGGTTGGTTGCCTACACTTCAAGTGCTGAAACTGAGAAATAACGCATGCTTTGGAAACAAATGGGAAGAATTTCGTAAGCTCGAATTTCTACTAATTGATGAGTCATATCTTGAGCAATGGGTAACTGAAAGTAGCCACTTCCCAAGTCTCAAGTCCCTAGTGCTTTATTATTGTTGGGGCCTAAAAGAGATTCCAGATGGTATTGGAGATATTTCGACACTTGAATTGATTGAGGTTGATGGGTGGAATGAACCTGTTTTGGACTCCGCCAAAAGGATACAGGAGGAACAACAAGAAAATTGTGGGAATTATGCCATTCAAGTTCGTATCCAACCTAGGAGGTCAAAGTGATTGCCTTTCAAAGTGGACATGACCAGCTTTGTTTTTCAGGTTAGAGATCATATATAGTACTCCTCCCTTTGTATCTCTGAATTCCTATATCATATGCACTTTCGTGTACTGGCTAAAGTGTGTGGGTGTGTGTTGTGCTTTTTTGTGTATGAGAGACTCTGTAGTGAGATTAAGCACAAAATAAATAAATAAATAAATAATTCCAAAATTCTACTGCATGAATTTTGAAAAATATTTTAATATTGCATTGCTATATAAAATTTTAACCTCCAATTTATCAATTTCTCTCTTAAATTATATATTTACACCTAACAGAATTGTGGTATGACAACCAGCCTTAGTCTGATAGCCCCTCCTACATACAAAAATGGTTTCAATTAATAGCAATGACCTTGCTTTCGCATACTCCCAACAAGGTGTTTCAATCTTCGTTGGTCAAGATTATGAGTTATGGAGTGTTCTAATGTGGATGTTGTTCGTGTCCCATGAACTCTGAGATATCATTTAAGAGGGGTATGAAGCATATACGCTGGAGGAAGAAGCAACATTAACAGTAGAAAAAGAAGAAAGAGCATAACAAGAACAAGACTAAAGATGCAAGAGCCTTGTCCTTTATGCACCAAGGGGTAAGTAGATTTATCCTTCCGTATATTATGGGTGTAAAGACATCAAAAGATGCGTGGCAAATTTTGAAAAATCAATTTGGTAGATATGGAAAAGTTAATTATATTAAGTTGGTTTATGGTGGGATTTTGATAATCTACCCGTAAAAGAGACAAAAAATGTAAAAGAAATTTTTTTCTAGAATTTCTATAGTAGTTAATTAAATTAGAGAATATGGCCGAGTTGCCACTCAAAGTTGTCGTCCAGCAACGACCATGCAAAGTAGCCACGTCCATCAATTGCATACGCTGGTTTCAATCTTTCTCATATTTTTCAAAGCTATATATTTGTCCTGAAGATGGAAACTTGAAGGTATATATGAAAGTTGCAGTTAATAGCATGTTTCCTAAAAGTACTACTCCAATAAATATGATTTTTTTTTGTCTATTGATTTGAAAGTTCTAAAAGTATGTTTATGAAAATGTCCTGGCAAATATGATTTTTTATATATAATTTAACATGATCTAAAGTCCCAAAAGTGCTTCATCACCTCCTATACTTATGTTTTTTTTTGAAAGTGAGTTACCATTGAAAGGTGGTCAATTTTTTTACTTGAAAGAAAAATACTATTTTCTTGTGTTTTCTTTTTTTGTTTTTGAATTACATATATGACTTGCTCAAATCCTATAGAATTATTTTTGCAGAGGTCTTAGAGGGTGTTCAACTAAGCTTATTTAAAAGATATTATAATAAGCTCCTAGATTTCATATTATAAGTTCCTACATCTTATAAGATATTTTTAAAGCTTATAAAGTGCTAGATTTTATTTTTAAAGTAAGTTATTGAAGTGTTTGAATAAAATAAAATCTTAGAGCTTATCAAATATTAGTGATGGCAATTTTTCAATTTAAATAGTTAAATTAAAGGAACTTGCTGAGATTTTAAAAATAAGATAAGATTTTCTTAATTACTTTTTCTAGAAGAGCTTATAAAATTCTAATATCTTTTTTTAAGATATTATATGGTCCTTTTATAAATAATTTACCAAACACATTTTCTAGGATTTTGTAAGCTTATAAGCTCCCCTGAATACCCTCTTACTTGAGAACGAATAAAGGACGACAATCATCAATTTTGAGGTTGTTGAGATGACATTAATTGAAATGCTTCTTCGTTTCAGTTAAAACTTGAGCTATTACTTAGAATTTTTTTTTATTGTTTGAGATAATTTTCTATAGGTTGTAATAGTTAGGATTGATTTCTAAATGTTGGTGTTTGATTTTTAAATTTAAGAATTCGAATTGTTCCCAATTATAATTTTGCATGGAAGCTGACTAAAATGGTGATGATCTCAATAATTAGGCCTACCATTAAATTAATCGAGCTCTTATTATACTTAAGCTGGCCAACTTTTGTAAAGAAAGCTACTTTTTAAAAGTTAAATCTTTATGAAAGGTTCCTTCCCTGTAGGACCAATTTCATACTGATCGGTTCAGTAAAAAGATTATATTTACTCAATATAACAATCTAGTTGATTCGATGTCACAAATGCAATTGCTTTGTGAGTAACTTTTATTTCAAAATATTGCTTATAAAATATCATTTCTCCTTGATTTTGGGCCTACTGTAGATACTAATCGAGCAGTTTCAAGCAACTTTATTGTACTGGTATACTTGCTTTTGTTAGTCACATTTGATCCTCTTAATTAAGATGCGTAAACAGAATACCAAGAATCTTGTTAGACAGGCAGAGGCTGCAAGGAATTTGGACATCCTTTAAATTGTTAAATCATACAAGAACTTTTCGATATAAAGTTTATATGTGCCCACTAATGAAGTGCAATTAGGAGATTGAGAGGATTTAAATGTACAGCAGCTGATATCATATTCAAAGTAAAAATGCGAATGATGGATCCATAGACAACCTTTAAATTCGTAAATCGCTCAAGGAGAATCCATCGGTGATGATAATCGAAGTTGTATTAATGGTTTAACTTCAAACTTTTTGACTTGTTTAGACTTTCATCAAATCCGAATCCCAATGGTGTTGTGATTTTATCATGTAGTTCTCAAAGTTGGATGAGGAAAAGTAATATTTTTGATGCAGAGGGTAAAATTTGGGGAGGAAAAAAAAAAAAGAAAAGAAAAACAAGCTATTGTACGAATAACTTTAATAAAAGAAAGCCTATACACGATAAGCCTTAGAACAAAGAAAAAATGTTCCTCATAGGGAGAAACCAAAGATTTCTATTGCTCAAGTTGTGTGATGTGGCGCCCCACTCAAGATAACCCCTAAGCTGAGATGCCACTAATCCAAGCCTAGAATATAATTCAAATGATAACGAGAGAAGCCAGAATTTAATGAAATCAAAGGATGGCAACTCATACTAAACCCAAAAGATTGCTTCAAAGAGCGAAATATGTACATACCAAGTGTCTTCAGTTCAAATACAAACATTCACATAACATCCCCTAGTTCAACGTCTCGATTAGGTGTAGTCCATATGTACAATCATAACACATAATCTATTACAAAATAGATCTTCCAGACCAAGCCATAAGCTCATACTCTTCACTTAATCCTGTCTGGGAAAAATAAAGAATAATAGAGAAGGTATGTCCTAAGGACTTAGTGAGGGAAAAGAAAACAATAGGAACCAAGGAAAAGCTATCAAGATGCAACAATTATTAAACAAATTCAGCAACAAGCAAGACTCTGCAATATGAAGCAGTAATGTAACATAGCATGTATGATACCAAATTTAACAGGTTGTTGGCCATTTCGACCTTATTACTCCCAGATCAAGATGTAATCACTAGTGCCGAAATTAGGTATAGCTTAAACAAGATTTTCTTATCACTCCATTGGTCGAGTGCTTGGCTCGGCGTGTAACAACTTGTCATGTGGCATGGCCGGCTACATGCCAAATCCCGCCACTCACAAACCGCTACCTCTAGCTACCTGTGAGTCAGGACGTATGTGGGTACTAGCTGGAAGATTTGTCACTATGTCCGTTCTGCTCGGCCATCTTTTGGACCTAGCCCCAGGCCCAACGTCCCCGTGACATCCCTCTGGGTGGTAACTTCCTAAGGACGTCCCCATAGATGGATAGGCTGTAATATAGATAAGAATTTAACTTTTAAAGCCATAAACATGAACACAACAAGGCATAAGACTGGAACAACTATATACACAGCACGCTGGCCAGCAAGGCCATTCTGGGATTAGAAGGAAAGTCAACAAAGAAACTATGGCAGAATATCAGATCAGCAAGATCTCTTTAATGGCAACACATTCACAAAAGGTAACAATAACCATGGGGTCAACCGGCAAGGCTGTAGGGTACAAGGGACAAAAAAATGAATGATATAATAGGAGTTCTGGGCACCAGAACAGAAATAAGTAAAAAAATTTTAACCGAACCAAGAATCAATGAAACAAATCCTCACAGGGGTTTACAAAACAAGTAACATATAACACAAGGGATTCAAAACAATCGAGGATTTCCACAATCTAAGTTCATATATTTCCTAGAAGAAAGGTATGTTGAACCATCACAAGGGTTTATAAAGCAAATATCAGATTGGTAGACCCTCATCTCAGTAGCCTTAGAAATGCTAGCACTGCCTACTAGTCTGTAGGACCCAACTCCTCATCACCTAACCAAAAGAATAGGTTCACTGTCAAAATCCTTATTCAATCCTATAATTACAATTATATGAATAACAGTCTAAATTCGATAATTAATATGGTAGTTTAGAGTTCATTTCGGCATTATCGTTACGGAACGTGCTAATTACGCCATTATTACAAGAATATTTATGGGGTTTAAATTTGTTCTGGTAAAGGGATATAATCAGGTCCTCAATTACATATTTAACCTCGCAACGTTACACTAAGTCGATAATAATAGTCCAATTATCTTTAATAACTCAAATTTTGCCACTGAGGTCTCAAATCCATAAAATTAGGGTTTTAATCATTTAATTAACTTAATTAACCATAGTTTGCATATAATAGTACAAATTCGGGCCCACTAAGTATATATAAATACACAAGCACGGTGCTTATCCGAATCCTATATCAAATTCTTTCATCTTTCTCAACAAAATACAAGAATTGGTAAGAAATCCGATGTCACACACATGATCGTTGAGATGAGGTGAAGAAACTGCCTCAACGCCGTCGAAGGAATTGGTCACCACCACCACCACCGATCGATGCGTCTCAGCTCAACCAACAAAATGCCCACATCAATTTTAAGCTTCGCCGTTGTAAAGGCTGTCAATTACTGCCTCGAAGTTGCTAGGCCACCACTCACCGCTGCTGCCTATTTTGCTGAATTCCACTGGCTTCGGTGGGTGAAATAGAAAATTGAAGACACCACAATGCTCCTTGAACCAAGGGCTACAAAACCCACCCCTCAACCATGAGTTTCCACCGCCAGAGGCACCACATATACCACCTCCACTGTGGCCCAACTTTGGCAGCAATTTTTCGATAGCTTGCCTGCATGTGGTATCATCTTGTTCCTGAGGGTGTGAGGAAGGTGTTGATTGGTTTGGATTTCTGCTCTAGAATGTCACCGGAGAGGAGAAAGGTGGGTGCGCGAGGGAAGAATGAAGAGAAATGTGGTGGGAGGGGGGGATTGTATTTAAAGGCAACTTTCCGAAATCATCAATTGACCCCGCAAAACTTTATTTCTATTTTCAATTAAGTCCCCCAAAGTGTGGTTAAATCTCAATTCAGTCCCTGACTTAGCTAGTGCCTAAAATTTGCCCAGTTGACCAAAGAAAATTTTGTTTTGGTCCTCAAAACTATTGAATATTATTCAATTAAGTTTTCCTTTAATTGCAATTTGACCCCAAAACTTTCAAAAATAAATAAATGATTAAAATTTACAAAAGCAAAAATATTATTAAGAAAATTTCCTACCAACGATATGATTTCTAGGGGTGTTACGTGTGACAAGCTACATATGTGAGCCTATTTATATGCCTATCATAAAATCTTAATTCTATAACTAATAGAAATAGGATAAATTCATGCTTATCTCTAAAACTCCTAACTCCCTACAAGATAATGTAAAATAACACATAACTCTCTAAGATAATGTAAAATAATATCTAACTTTTTAAAGATAATAAAAATTTAAAATCTAATATCTATTGAGAAAGAAAAAAAATCTAAAAGATAAAACTTATTATCCAAATGATAAGAATGAAATATTCTCGATATGTGAAATATCTTCCAGAAGATACCTCCAACCAAGATTCTCCCTATCTTCGACCCGTATCATTTTCTTTTCTTGTAAAAGTTTACTTTATTCCCAAAAAGTTGTGATTGATTATTGAAATGGAAAGGATCCACACAAATGAGTCTAAGTTAGTTTGTTTAATTGGGGTTTAGGGTGGTGGTGGTAGGGGTGGTGGTAGTAGTAGTAGTATTATTGATATTTCACAATTAGTATAATGATCTTCTTTCTTACATGTGCAACTATAATTGAGGTACAATCTTTTTACCACCCTATGAAATGTGAAATGAACGGTTTACCTCTCTATGATAAAAAAGGTTGAAATGTAGCCTTATGTTCTTAAATTGTGGCTCATTGCCTCCATCTATTTGAGTTGAGCTTTACATTGCATAGGTGAAAATACAGTCATATATATAATTATTTTATATCCTCATATATTTCTTTTTCTTTTATTTAATCTAAATTAAATAATTCTATATTTATGAAATATATAAAATATTTATATAAATTAAATACTATTTAATATTCATAAAATTACATATGCATACATATATATAAAATTATATACATATAAAAAATTATACATATATATATAATTATTTATTACATATCTATATATGTATGTATAAAATATATATTTATATTTATTTTTATTTTTTTAATCTAAAATTAAATAATTTTACATTTATGAAATTTATAACATACTTATATAAATTAAATGCTATTTAATATTTATAAAATTATATATACATAAATATATATAAAATGCATATAAATAAAACTATTAAAACTAAATAATTTCATATTTATAAAATATATATATATATAACATATTTATATAAATCAAATACTATTTAATATTTATAAAGTATTATATACATGCATATATATAAAATCATATACATATAAAATTATATATATACATATATGTATATAAAATAATTTATAACATATTTATATATATACATATATAATATATATAACTCCCCCCCCTCCAACCAAATCCAACCGGTGAAAAGTGGCAAGATCTAGCCAAGTCCGACAAAAGATAGCCATGGCGGCTGTTCTTTTTTTTTTTTGTTTGTCCCTTTGATATTCTGATGCCAGCAACTTCATTGGAGTGGAGTTGAGGGTTGGGATAGTGGTTCGTGGATATATGTGGTGATGTTATATATATATATATATATATATATAATGTGTTCATATAAGTATATTAAAAAATTATTTTTTTATATTAAGTATTATTCCATGTGGACCGTTCATTTAAATAAAAAGATTCAATGGTTGATATAATAAAGGCATAATAGTCATTTGGAGCATGCATTTCACTTATGGTCTCTGGGTGTTTACAACATTTTCAAAAATATGTGGTGGTCTTTTATCTTTTTTTTTCTTTTTTTCTTTTCTTTTTTTTTTTTACAGGGGAGCAAACCCTCCGTATTTTAGAGGGGGGTTAGATTTAATTTCCCAAACTAAAATCTTAGTGTTTTTATTGCATTGTGTAACAATCATAAATTAAAGATAGTCTTTATTATTTTTGTAACACCCCCCATCCCGAAATTATGAAGTATTCATGGTTTGTCTAAAAAATTGCCCAAACCAAATATACCAAAATTATAATTTTGCGTGCAAGCCGACTAAAATGGTGATGATCTCAATAATATTAAGCCTACCATTAAATTATTCGAGCACTTATTTTATTTAAGCCGGCCAGTTTCTGTCTTTCATTTCTCCTTGATTTTGGGCCGGCCTACTACAGTAATACTTGCTTTTGTTTGTCACATTTGATTGTCTTAATTAAGATGCGTAAACAGAATACCAAGAATCTTGTTAGACGGGCAGAGGCTGCAAGGAAATGGACCTTTGAATTGTTAAATCATACAAGAATTGTCGATCTAAAGTTTATATGTGGTCCACTAATGAAGTGTAATTAGGAGATTGAGAGGATATAAATGTGATGTGTTCCAAAAATATTTCTTCTAGTCTGTAAGTCGGGTCCAGTTCTACTATGTGCTCTTAAGTCCCAGCAGTCCATCCTAAAATCACACAAAAGGTTAGGTCACCAAAAAGTTTTGGTTGATGAAATCCTCCAATGCTTAAGTCAACATTTGAGGGAAAAAAACGTAAAAAATATTTGGACCATTGAAGTGACTTGCTATTAAAATTAATCTGTATGTATGTAGGCATTAAAATTAATCTGTATGTGTGTATATAGCATCCTGCTATTGAAAAGAAAATGTGGTGTTTGGTAGGACAATCATGCTTGCTTTTCTTGGTAGTTACAATCATTTTATAATTAAGAATGACTAACTTTAATATCAAGTCTTTTTCGTTCAATATATTGTATTTGTGTTTGGTGAAGAATTAACCAATCAACTCTCTCTCAAAATTTCTTTTCTGACATCTCAAAGTGAAATTTTTGGCTGTGTTTGTCTTATAGAATAAAAAATAGTGAGGAGAAGGCTACCTTTGCACTCTTCTTAACATCTCATTTTAGGACATTCTTATATATAAGTTCCATCTTTGTTTCTCTGTGTTGGTATTACAAATTCATAATTTCTAAGCTAGCTATCCCTTTTGGCTGTTGTTATTGTTCCTTCATTTTGATTTGAGATGGCCGCTTATGCTGCTCTTGTTTCACTTTCAAAAATCATAGATGATTTACTACATCATCATAATGATCAATATCCCATCTCTCTTCAGGAAAAACAACAAATCGTATCCATCCACGAATGCATTCTCTCCTTGCAAGCTTTTCTTGAAGATTTTCCAGAGAAAGCAACCAGCTTGGAAGGAAGAATCAGGGATGTAGCAAATGAAGCAGAAGATATTATTGAATATTTTATGTTGGAACATTTTCAGCTATATATATCAAGGTCGAATGCAAGAAAGTTTCTACACCACCTACGTGTCTTGTTTACGTGGCTTCAAGTACAACAATGTGGCATCTACACAAAGCTTAGGCTTCATTTTAATCTTAAAGAGTTGGCAGAAATGGCACGAGAGGTGATGGAGATTAAGAGTAGCACCAGAACCAAAGATGTGCAACTGAGTGAAGATTCTTCTGCTGCTACCTCATCATCAAGGCTAATTGCACCAACCTGCAAAGATGGGGCTATGGTCGGTTTTGACAACGACTTGATGGCAATAAAGGCTCGGCTTCGTGGAGAATCACAGAATCTTGAAGTCATCCCAATCTTTGGTATGGGAGGTATTGGCAAGACTACTCTTGCTAGAAATGCCTATGATGATCCATTATCTGCGGAATGTTTTGATATTCGTGCTTGGGTCACAGTATCACAAGATTATAATGCACAAGAGATTCTCTCAGGCCTCCTAATTTCCATGAAAGCAGAATTTTCTGAGCGAAGCATAGGATCAATGGTACAATATGTGTACCAACACCTAATGGGTAGGAGGTATCTCATTGTTATGGATGATATGTGGAGTACAAAGGCATGGGATGATGTAAAAATGATATTTCCTGATGACTGTAATGGAAGCCGGATCATATTAACCACAAGGCTATATGATGTGGCTGCTTATCCCAACTCTTCTGGCCCTCTTCATGAGATGCACTTCATGGATGAGGATCAAAGTTGGAATTTACTTCAGCAGAAGGCGTTTGCAGGAGAAAATTGTCCAGCTGAGTTGGAAACCATTGGAAAGACGATTGCAAGAAGTTGTAGAGGACTACCCCTTGCAATTGTTGTGATTGCTGGGCTCCTATTGGATAGTAAGACTCAAACTTCTTGGGAATATATTGCAAAATACGTAAATTTAGCTGTGAGTGCTGCTAACGATGAGCAATTTGCACAGATACTATCTTTAAGTTATGTCCACTTACCTCATCATTTGAGACCGTGTTTGCTATACATGGGAGCCTTTCCAAAAGATTATGAGATTCGTGCTTCGAGACTCATCCAATTATGGGTAGCTGAGGGTTTTCTGAAACCAAGTGGATCTAAAAGCTTTGAAGAGGTAGCAGAAGAATATTTGGAGACGCTTGAGAAGAGAAGTCTTGTTTTGGTCACTAAACGGAAGTTTAATGGCAAGATCAAACATTGCAAGCTCCATGATCTTGTACGGGAGTTGTGCATGAGAAAAGCACAGGAAGAGAAGTTTTATCTAAATCTTTTGAATATACGTGATGGGAGAGCTCTTGTAGAAAGCCAAAAAAATCTGCGCCACGTAAGTATTGCTTCTTTTAATCATATGTTCAGTATTTATGGCTGCTCAACCATCCGTACTATTTTATGCTTCCAGAAAGCTACTGTACTTCACGAGTTTAGTAATTTTAGATTGCTGAGGGTATTGCATGTTGTGGGTTTCGGATGGTTTACAGGACCTATTTTCCCTGCTGAAATATTTGAGCTATTTCATTTAACGTACCTTGCTTTCAGATATATGGAGGGAAAATTTGCTATTCCTCCATCCATATTAAACCTTCACAATCTACAAACCTTAATCATTTATCCATCTGCTGAATGTTGTTTGCCAATGGAAATTTGGAGGATGCAACAATTAAGGCATCTAATGTTTTCCAGACCCTTACCCGATATTCCAGAAGGAGCTGCAACTTTTCCTCTGGGAAACCTACAAACAGTTTCGAAAGTAGAAGGGTTCAAATGCACTGAAGAGGTCCTGAAAATGATTCCAAACCTAAAAAGATTGGAAATCATCTATTATGAAAAGGAATATGTTGAAGACAGTCATCTTGAGAATCTTGTATATCTGCATCAACTCGAAAAGCTAAAGTTAAATGTACATATAGGGCATTTTCAGGGAAAGCTTAATCCTGTTTTTCCAAAGAAGCTTAGAAAGTTAACCTTGAGCGGTTGTACGCTTCACTGGAAAGAAATGTCGATTGTTGGTTCGTTGCCTAATCTTGAAATACTTAAGCTGAGGGATTACGCTTGCTATGGAGACAAATGGGAAACAAGTGAAGGAGAATTTCCTCAGCTGAAACTTCTGTTGATTGACGAATCAAATCTCCAGCAATGGGTAACTGAAAGTAGCCACTTCCCAAGCCTCAACTGCCTAAAACTTTATGTTTGTGGCGATCTAAATGAGATTCCAGATGGTATTGGAGATATTCCAGCACTTGAACTCATTGAGGTTGATGGCTGGAACAAATCTGTTGTGGAGACAGCCAAGCGTATACAGAAGAAACAAGAAGAAAATTGCGGATATGCTACTTTTCAAGTTCGTCTTAGAAAGTAATAGCATAGAGCAGCTTTTTTAGCTATTAGGGTTTTTCATCTTGTTAATTATTGTTAGTAGTTAGTTTGTTTGTTTGTTACAATAATTAATTAGCCCTAATTCTCTGTTTAGTTAATTCAGTCATCTCCTTGTATATATATATTTCCTTGTACAGCTTGTATTAATAAAACACACATTTTTCACCCACATTCAGATTGCTCATGCACCTGCTATGCTCCATTTCTGTTTTCAGCATGCTAATTCATAATAGAAAGTGATTGCTCTTTCAGAATGTTATGATAGAATCAAGAAATTAGAGTATTATATTAAGATTGTAACCTCAAAAAGCATTTTCCCCTTTAGACCGAGAATTGGACTGATTCCATTGGATTCCATGTTATAAGATATTCTGCTCATGGAGGAAACGTTTTATTTGATCTTACAAATTTGTGGAACCCATTGTCTTATCCTAGGATAAGATAATAAGCTAAATTAAAATCTACACAATAAGTTGACGATATTCATTTGCACATAAAAATCATAAACATACCTTTTACTGCTGAAATATATTTGGGCAGAAATATTCTTGTCCGCTAGTCCAGTTTGCCATTCTTAACTCCTCCAGCTCTTGGTAGTCTCAGATCAAAGCTCTTCGTATAGCCGAGATGCCACTCAAAGTTGTTCAGTAACGACCACGCAAAATAGTCCCGCACGTCGGCACCATCCCCGTCCATCAATTGCAAGTGAGATTTTTTTTTTTCCACTACAAATAATTTCTTGATAAAAGACAATCCTTGAATATGATATACGCAAACCAAAAACAAAAATACTCCTCGCACCACAGCTCTCAAATTTGTCAAATAACACTCTTTCAACCCCTTCGCATTGCCTCCCTCATAACTTGGAACAATTGCCTCATGTGTATCACAAATTTGACGAGTGTATTTCACGTAATCATAAAGTACTCCTATTTACTTAATTACCACACCCTGAACTAGGAAATTATAGTACAAATATATATATATATAAATACAAATATATGTAATGAACAATGTAAAAGTAGATAAAATCAAGTTCTTTGAAGACTAAAAGAATTTTAATAAAATTTGTTCTTTTAAGCAACCAAGTTAAATCCCAACAAACAAAGTACACATTATATCCTAATTGAGCAATTGACCATTAAAGACCATACGATTTTAAAACTTGCAAATACAACAATATGTGTCTTAAATGTGCCTTCACAAAAGATATGCTAAGAGCAAAAAATCAATGCATACAAGTTTCAATCACGATCGCATACGCACTAGTAAGAAGTGCAACACATGGAAGCAGGGGAAATGCCATAATGCACTTGATTGCTTGTTGAACTGTAGCAATGTATAACCTTTGTAATAAGAAACTCGTAATTTATCATCTTCTTCATTCATACGTATGGATATATAACTATGTATAACAATTTAGAGGTGAAAAAAAAAATTCATATTCATTACAATTAGGCCAGAAGCCTAGAAACAGATGGACAATGTTAGGCCAACGTGGAAAGACAGCGAGCACAAGAGTACATTAATTAGGCTGTTTTTCTACACCATTAAGTGGCATTTTGCAGGAATATAAAACCGCAGCCCATAATTTGCAGTTTCCTGTTTCATCATGCATAACATTGTTTCAGTACTATAATTACTCCTTAATTTTTTGTTGGATTGCACAATGTATATGTGTTTAATATGCACATATGTACTCGCAACCAACCATTTAGGATCCCCCTTGCTGTGTCCGAAAGATCGAATATATAACTGGAGCTCAAGCTATACCTTTATCCATGGATAAAGTAAAACTGGTTGAACCAGGTTTTGACAGATTTTGACCGTCATCGATTTTTATGCTTTAATTGGACCAGACTGGACTCTGGTCACCGGTCCGATCAACTGTGTAGTACGATTTTCAAAACATTGGTGCTGTGGCACTTGTTCGATTGCCCCAATTTGTAAATACATTTGTTGTTGTAGATATGAAAAAATGGAGCATACCATGGCATGGGCTTGTTGTGGTGTAGTGATTGTTTTGCTTGTCCTTTATATTGGAGGTCTCATGTTCGATCCCAAGCAAGTCTCATGTTTGTTCCCCAGCAGCAGCAGTGTAAGACATAGTGTCTTGCCAATTGGGTGTGGGTATGTGGAGAACTAATCACGTGTGTCAACAAATCTCCAATTTTCTTGTCACATGCCCAAATTTCTTGTCACATGATCGTGCACAATTCCAGCGATTTTGCAATAAATTAGATTCATTGTGCTGAAATTTCTTAACTTTAGAATGATGTTTTGAAATTCAAAATATTTAGTGGACCAAACTGACCTTCATCAAAAGATAAGGGACTAAAATTTCATTTTTCCCGAGAACAAATAAGGGATGTAGCAAATGAAGCAGAAGATGTTATTGCATATTTTGTGACAAGAGAAAATCGGTCATATTACATCTGGAAGTCGATTGTATGCCATCACAGAAATGTTAATTATGCACAGCATTGACGGAGCTTCAGCTTCATTATGATTTTCACACACTAAATCAAGAGTTACAACAAGTAATAGAGAAAATTGATTCAATCGCCGGAGAAGTGATGGAGATCAAGAAGGGGCACCAGAACTGATGAAGATGTGCAACTCGGTGATTCTTCTGTTGTTACTTCATTATCAAGGGTTGCACCCACCAACAAAGATGTTGTGGGTGCTTTTCAAGGAGAATTGATAGCAATAAAGGCTTGGTTATGTAGAGAATCATACAAACTCGAACTCATCTCAATCTTTAGCATGGGATGTATTGGCAGAACTCTTTTTGCCAGAAATACCTTTGATGATCCATTAACTGTGGAATACTTTGGTGTTTGTGACTGGGTCATAGTAAAGAGATTCACTCAGGCCTTCGTATAAGAAGAGCCTATGAGGAGAAGTTTCATCTGAATGTTTTAGACAGGTGTGCTAGCAAGGTTCTCTTAGAAAGCATAAGAATCGAATGCCGTATGATTGTTGATGATATAGATTGCCTTGAAAACGTTTACGACTCAACAATCCATACTGTTGTATGCTTCCACCCTACTGGAAGTTCATTGGACTCTTTATGAAACTTTAGATTGCTAAGGGTATTGGATGTGGTAACTGCTCATTTCAAGCCATTTTATAATTTAGAACTCCCTTATGAAGTATTTGAGCTATTTCATTTCTTTTAAAGCACCTTGCTTTCAACTATTGTTGTAATTGGCATAATTGAGCCTAAGTACATGTTTAATTAATTTTAAATGGATGCCAGTTATGACTGGAATTCAAAAATAATTATGGTGGTAAAATTGGTGAAATAGAGGAGGGAAATGGTTAAGTGTTACATATTGAGTTGTCCTGCATAGGAAACTTGAGATAGTGGAGACTTGCATGTGTATTATAAAACTAAGTGGAGGAGTTGAAGGATTATTTCAACCCTTCACATGCACCACTTTAGTTTTATAAAGTATTGTGGACTAGTTTATATTGGACTCAAGCAAGAATGTTTGATAAAGTATTCTTTAAGGGGTTCATATAAGTAGAGCACTCGTGCGCGCTGTCGCGGCCGCCACCCAGATCAGATGAATTGTCTCAGTTTTAGTCTTATCTTTTTGGATAAAATTTCAGTTTAAAAATTTAAACTTAACTGTTAGCTTGATCAGATAAAGGCTTGACTGAGTCATGCCCGTTGGTTTTTACTTGGTCAAACCCTAATTAGCATTTTACAGCCGTTAAGCCCTAGGTGAAATTAGGTTTGGCCATCGGCCCATTACCCTCTGCCAACCTTAATTCTCATCTATAAATAGATTGCTTCTGGCAGTTTTGAAAATATACCAAAAACGCTAAAGGCAGCCTCATGTGCTTATGTTTTTTCTTTCCCCCTGATTTTCCAACAACTTCCTCTTAAAATTCAACCTTATGATATTCAGCTAAATATCCTTTTTTTCTTATAGTCGGCTAAATATCCTTATATTCTGGTAACTTAACTATCTGATTCTGATTTCGGCGACTGAGTACTGTTCGAGGTGAACGAAACGGAGTGCACCTAATAGTTCTAGACCATCTCATCATGGGATAAGCAGTGATGCACCCATTGCATTGGTGATTCTGGGTGCTCGTTTCTTCAAGGCCAACAAGATTCTGTGATTTGGTCATTTGATTGATTCTATTACAATACAGGATCCTTAAGCTAAGTTTTTCCTTTAAATTTCATTTCTATATTCAATTATACTGAAAGCATGCTTTACTATTTTATTGCCTCGATTGATATTTAATTTTGGCTTTTTCTGGATTCGTATCTAATTAAATGAATTTTGTGTTGCTTTGAATTTATTGTGTGTATAATACTGATCACGCATGCTATATTTGAATTTTATTATTCTGATCATACGTGCGAAATATTCTTTTATTTTGTTGTAATTTTGCCATCTTATGATTGTTTGATTAAATTTTTGATAATCTGAATTGTGATATTCTTTTATTTTGTTGTAATTTTGCATGTTGGAATATCCTGAAAACAACAATTATCTCATGCACATTCTTGCAGCCATTTCAAACCTTTAGAATCATTAAACCTTAATTATTCAACTAGGAATTTGATACCTCGTGATACATCTGTCATTGGAAATCTGGAGGATGCGACAATTAAGGCATCTAATATTTTATGGTCCCTTATCTGATATTCCACAAGGAGCTCCAACTTTTCCTCTAGAAAAGCTGCAAACACTTTTGGGAGTAACATATTTCAAATGTATTTCATAGATCCGAAAAATGATTCCAAACCTGAAGACATTAGGAATCATTTATTCTAGAAAGGAATATGTTGAAGGCGGTCAACTTGAGAACCTTGTACATCTGCAACAATTCAGAAAGCCAAAATTACAGCTAGTATATCCTTTTTCTTCTTTTAAGGGAAAGCTTAATCAATCTTTTTCAACGATGTTGAAGAAGTTATGCTTGGGTGATTGCGCACTCCCTTGGGAAGATATGTCCATTCTTGGTTTGTTGCCTAATCTTCAAGTTCCTAACTTGAGAAAATATGCTTGTTCTGGCAACAAATGGGAGACAAGGGAAGGAGAGTTTTGTTAGCTGAAATTTCTGCTGAATGAACATTTAGATCTCCAGCACACTTCCCACGAGTCAAACGCCTAGTGCTTTATTGTTGTGAGCTTCAAAGTGAGATTCTAGGTGGTTCTTGAACTCACTGAGGCTGATGAGCTGAAGAAATCACTTGTGGAATTGGCCAAAAGGATAGCAGAGGAACAACAAAGTTGGGGAAATGATGCCCTTCAAGTACACGTAGGGATAACTGAAGCAGACGAATCGCTTTCTCCATTTTATCCAAAAATCCTTCTGCTTTTTTCAAGATAAGTGGATAAATGAGTTGAATAATACAGGGGCAACTAGACGAGATTTCCTTTTGATATAATAAAGCCTAAAGGCTTTATTCAGAGAATGGGTTTTATGGTATTATACAAAATTTATCGTACCACATGTGCAAAAAAATTGAATACTGATTAAATAACATAAGTATGCATATAATATATATATATATATATATAAGTTGACTTTATAGTCTATACCCTTGTCAAAATACGAAAGATATGAATTTGGTATACACCTTTTAAAGAAAAAGAAATTCGACCCTCATTGTAAAAAAATAAAGAGTAACAAAAGTGATAAATTTTTTTATATTAAAATAATTGCAATATCAATTATTTTTCAAATAATAAATTATATATAAGACATGAAAATACAAGTAATAAGAAAAATAGTTTGTATGTGCTTTTATACAAATTTAAAATGAATAATTATCAAATAGCATATTTTAATATTGACTAACTGATGATCGATAAATTTCTTATGAAATCATTACGTATAGGAAGACTATGTGTATTTTTTATTGTAACTTAACCGATATAATACACTATAAAAAATTAGAGTATCAGCTACGGTCAATTCATAATTTTGACTGCGAAATTGTCCTAGCCAAGTTGAAGTTGATATTCTCGTAACTAACCATCAATACAACCAAGCTGTAACCGATGATCATTCTTATATATATATATATATATTCGTACAGCTAATGCATACCTAATTTCTTATATACACTCCAAAAGTACAATGCTATGGGTTGACAAATATATGTCCATGTGTGTGTATATGTTTGTGTATAATATATTTGTATATATAATTGATACTACTATTAGTCACATGCTTATATATTATTATTAATATTTAATAATATAATAGTATTTATGATACTATTATAATTAATAATATTAATTGTATGTTTTGTAATATATTATTAATAATAAAGATCATATTATACTAATTTTAATTATATCCATAATGTGTAGTATTAATAATAATGCATGATACTAATAAATATTAAATTTATTATTATTATTATTATTATTATTATTATTAATGTAACACCCTCAAATATTGCATGCTTTAATGTTAATTTCTTATTGTTAATTTTATGATATTTCAACTATTTTAATTATGTTGATTATTTTAAAAAGTTTTTAATTGGACTCAAGAGTTTGAGAGAAGCATTCTGTTGGTGACATTTGTCTGCTTCGGCGACGGCAGAGAGGCAGTATTAGGTTTGTGGTTTTGGAACTCTGGTGGCCAATCTTGGAATTTAGTTGGTCGTACCTTGATATATATATATATATATATTGATATATTGTACCTTACCTTTGGAAACCTTGTATTTTATGCGAAGAATGAAGATTTTGGGTATGATGGGTATATATATGTGTGTATGATTCCCATGCAAGAAGAATATTCAATCAGTGGACCCAAACATGTTATGCTAAATGACAAAATTTGGATTTAATATTGGTACTAAGTGATTAATCTAAATTAAGGATTATATACTGTAAGACAAAGTGGCATTTGATTAGGACTAATTATGTAGGGATTGTACTATTTTGTGTGGATTAGGATGATAATATGATAATGACTTTGTAATTAAGAAAAAGACATTATGTTATTTTTGGAACCGATATAGAACATCACGGCTAATTCTAAAATAATCAATTTATTGGAGTACTTTTCATAGATAGTACCTATTAAACCTATATAATCATGTTGACCAATAAGTTAGTAATGCTAGAATGCTTATGATGCAATTCTAGAAGGCTATTAGTGCTTAATAGGATTTTGACTATGAAAATATTCTTTTGATTTGGTGACGAAGAAATGGGTCCTATCGATCAGTAGATTGTGGGTTGTAGTTGTTTGTTGAAACTACAAAAGGTGAGGGTCTACCAATCTGGCCCCTTCTTATACTTACATGATCTGTGATAAACCCTAATAAGCATTTTAGTTTTATTTCAGTTTCTATTTCTATACTGTATTTTATTTCTATTGAAATTTGGGAAATGATTGAATTCCGATTATTATCTATTGTCTGATACGAAAACCCCTGTAAGGGTTATCATTATTAATTGATTATGATTTTTGTTTGTTCTAGCACCTAGAACCTCTGCTAGTTATCTATATATCTGTTGTCTATCTGTCTTATATCAATACCGTTCTGTATCTGTAGCACCCCTCCTCAGGATGACTCCTCAGTTAAGGCACCACACAAATTCAATCTTAAATATTAGAGTCACAACCGAACAAAAGGCCCATTAGTTCATTTCACACATATTCTAAAATGGCATTCAATCTCATCCATCAATTCTAAACCACAATTTTCAAAATAAACACCTACTAAACTTCATAATATTAATATCTTACAACATAACATATTAAAACCTTATAATTACAATCATACATATCACAACATCTCTAAGGTTTTCTTCCCAATACAATACATCATAACTTATATTCTGTACAATCTTCAAAACAAAATTAATTACATTTCTTCCCAGATTCATCTCGCATCATCTCTTCCCTGTTTGATATCATAGAATACAGGGAGGTAAGTCCAAAGACTTAGTGAGGAATGCAGAAGGGATTTATCGAGGATGATTCAACTCGACAAATCATAATACAAACAAACAAATCAAACAAATACAGAAACAGATAGTACGGATAAGCAAACAGGAAACTCTCCTGCCTTATTGCTCCAAGATCAGATGTCAGATAGACAGAACAATCATACAGATCAAACCCAAAGCATATGCACTCAAAGGACAGTCTAAGACGTGCATTGCCGATTCACCTTATACCAGACAAACACATCACCTAAGCGTAACAGCTTGGTATATAGCAGATGCCCATACGAGCTGTATAGCGCACCGCCGATGCCCAGGGGAAAGTCCCTAGCGCACCATCGATACCCAGGGGAAGTCCCTAGCGTACCGCCGACACCGAGGGGAAAGTCCCAAGCATGCCGGAGACACCGAGGGGAAAGTCCCAAGCGTGCCTTATAAACCAAACATATCGCCCGGATCGGCCCTTGGCCTCATAATCACCGTACAAATAACAGAATTAACCGCTTATGCAGATGCCCAGGGGAAAGTCCCTAGCACATTGCCGGTTTCAACCAGAACAGATCATAGCAGACAGAAACAATGCCCATCAGGCAACAGATAACAATAATAGATACAGATATGCCAGCATGGCCAAAATACAGTTCAGATCACAGAAATGCCTACAAGGCAACAGATACAAAGCAGATCAGAACAGATATCAGACATAATTCTGGGCTCCAGAACAGATAGAAACAGATACAGATCAGATATAACCCACACAGGGGTATTCAGAACAGAATCAAATAACAAACAGAATCCAAACACGGTTCTGAGTAACGTATAGAAACAGTAAACCCACACAGGGGTTAATTTCAATAACAGATAGCTCAATAGGGTGCCAAATTGACAGAGCCTCATAGGTATAGCAAATACCAAGAGGGAAAGATCCTCACCTCTTGCAGTTTCAGTAGAATAACCACTCGCCGTGATCTAGTAATCAACATGATCCACTCCTTCAATACCTAATCGACAGAGTACTTTCAAAGTCACTTTCCTATTCAATTCTAGTAATCTTCTAGAAATATATCACAACATTATCCTAATCAAACTATGCCAAATAGTTCAATATGGTCAATTATTTCCCAAATTTATCCAAGAAATCTTATTTAAGTACAAATTTACATAAATCAAACAAACTAATTTAATCTTACCAACTATTAACAAATTAAGATTTAAAATCTTAAAATCCTATTTTATAATAATCTATAATTAGATCAAACCCACAAAATGTCACTAATTAAATCTTATAAAATCTCAATTCAAGCTCCAATTTCATAATATCTCATGCTAAATCTAACAATCATCTCCAAACTTTGTTAATATGAAATCAAAATCAAAAAATCCTATACATATATGCAATACATAATAATATAATAACACAACCTAAAATCCTTAATTAAATTATTTATCATCCTAATTCATACATATACCTTGTATGAATATATATATATATATTATTGCATAAATATATATATATATAATACATAAAAATTATAATTATCAAAACCTATCAAAATTCATAACTCACTACCTAATGCTCGGATTCGAAAATGGACTATACCGTCGCGACCGTCGGAATGAGGAGATGATTCTGCCTCCAAGTCGCCGGAGCGCCGCCGCCGCTGGTCGCCGGTCGCCGGAAAATTGAGATAGAACCACTGGTAGAATCCTCTCGCTGAGGGCTTTCCAATGGTACCCTCGGTTTTTGATTTGGACGTCGGGAACCTCGTCAAAATGCAGCCCGAAGTAGTCACGATCAATAGCTTCGCCGCCTGTTTTTGTCGTTTCCGCCGCGTATCTCTTCCATACAACCACACCACGGTGTTCTCCTCGTCGAGGGCTAGCTAAAACACTCCTAGTTTGCTCAGTTTGATGCCAAAAATTGAGAGACCCACTTGCTCCAAGTTTTCGGTCTCTCTCTCGGCCGTGAGCTTCCGGTGAGCTTTCCGCCGCCGTTGATGGTGGAAATGAGGTCCTGATGGTGTGGGGAAATGAGTTAGGGTGGTGGTTGGTTGAAGGAAAGCTTTCCAATGGTGGTGGTAGTGATGGTGGTGGTCTCGGTTGGGAGGAAAAAAGAAGAAGAAAGTGAGGAGAAAATGAAGAAGAAAAGAAAGAAAAAGGAAGAAGGAAATTAAAAGTCAAAATTGTCATAATTTTGACTTGACACAAGCATGGATAAGTATGGATAAGTATGGCCGGTTACTGTTCATTATAAATTTTTTTTTTTTTTTTTTAAATCTCTCAATTTAGTTCCCAAAATAAAATGCATTTTTTATATCAAAATCTTGTAAAATATAATTTGAATCTTATATAATTTTTACCATGATTAAATAATTCAAAATTCAAATCAAATAACTAAAATTAATTGATAAAATAATTAATAATAATTTAACAAATATATAAAATTTTGGGGTCGTTACAATCTCCCCCTCTTAAAAGAATCTGTCCCCAAATTCTTACCTTAGATTAACTGAATTTGATCAATATTGGCATATATAATAATCTTATTTCCTTGTTGCCCCCAATCATATGTGAATTTTTCCTATCATCAGGATATACCTCCTCAATTCTTGAGTGATATTTAGCATGCTAAAATATTAGGAATCTCCTTTTTCTAATTCTCTCCAACCAATTCATTTTACCAAGGCACGTGGTGCCACCTTATATTTTTAGAATTAATCAATAATCCCATGATTCATGGTTCCATTCCCCACCATCACCAACTGATTTCCTAAAATTTAAAGTCTCTTTGGTGATTCCATGACATCTCTAAGTGCTTTATGCTATTGGTAATTAAGTAAGCCTTATGCAAATCATTACATGTTATTTCAATACTTAAGGTTCTTCATTCCCTTTCTTCTGTCACACATGTTTTCTTACTGAACAGAAGAATACCTTGAATATCGGTATTGCACTCATACTCTCTAGAAGGATCAACTTTCCTTAGATTTCAACATAACATTTATTCTTAGGCTTTCTGATACTTCTACTTCCAGTAAGTGAACCATTCTTGCCTTTCAATTCGAGGCATTGACCACTACATTTGCCTTTTTCGGTGATAGGTGATGGAAGAGTAACAGTTTTCTAGAATTTCAATCCATCACACTGTCTTATTTCATATCCTCATTTTAGTCAAATGATTGATTTTACTGAGTTACTTTAGCTAATGAGTCAGCTATTTAGACAAGTAATGCATAAGCCTTCATTAATAACCGACAAGATACTAAAACTACATACTTCTATCACGTTTTCCAATCCCTTTCAATTGATTACTGCCTCTATCTCAGAGGAATCAACTTCTACCATACTTTCTCCAGCATCCTGATTTTTCATGTCCTAGTTTTCCACAATATCCACACACTCTCTCTATTGGACACGTGGTTTCACCATTCCGATAAACTTGTTGGTTGAGACCCCTAATTTGTAACTTAAATTGTTTGTTGTTGAGGTGATCTTAACCACTAGGTGGTAGCTTTCCTAGCCTTTTCCAATAGTTAGATTTCTCATGATTTATCACACCACAAAATCCAAAAATCTTTTCTAATGTCCCAACTTAGATCTTCTATTATTTTTGACTTAAACCACTTCTCTTACTAATAGCAACTCTGATCTTAGAAGATATTCCTATCTTGCATTTTCCTCCATCTGTATGTACCTCAAGAGGTTCATGTTCCACCTGCAAGGCCCTCCTTAAGGCTTCTTCAAAGTTAGACTACTCATAAGGTAGGAGGGTTCATCGTATCTCAAATCCTAATCCCTTAATAAATTTCTTGGTTATATACTCCTCATTTCTCAATATATGTGGGCACACTAAATCAACCTACTAAATCTGGCCTCATATTGCCACACTATCATATCTACTTCGGCAAGACCTTCAAATTCTTGATTTCGAGCATCCTTTACTTCTTGTGGTATATATATATATCCATAAATTCCCACACAAAATTATCCCAGGTTCGAGGTACCTTCTTATGTTCCTATTGTTGGTTTACTAAAGTCCACCACTAACCTGCAGCTCCTTCCAATAGATAGATATCAAATCTAAATTTGAGGTCTTCTGGGTAACCTAACATCTGAAAAATATCATCAATCTCCCTGCTTTCTAGTGATTCGATTCACCTTTAAATATTAGAGGATAAAACTTAAGAAGGTGCGGTAAATTCCCAAACTTGGGAGGTTCCTCGTCTTTCTTTGGCTTATCAATCTGAACTTGTTGCTGGTGCAATTGTTGGAATTGCCGTCATATTACATTTATCTGCTCTAAAACTTCTCTCCTTATTGTTGTTGATTGTACTTGTGGACCTCGTGTTTCTTCCTCAACACTTATTGGACGTCTCCGATCTAAGGTGTCCTCTTCCTGACTTTCTTGGTTAAAGGAATACATTGGGGCTAGTTCTGGTGACGTCATCTAATACGTTACAAGCTTTGCAATTGATGACTACACCTATCTGTAATATTCAAATATATATATAATTTCTGAATTTTTAAAAGTAAAGAAGATAAAAGTAAGTTTAATAAATTTTCAATGACTCATAATAATAGAAAGAAAGGAAATTTACTAACAGATAACTCAAAGATGAAATTAGTTAATATATTAAATTAGCATCAGCAAAATTACAATAGAGTGAGCACAATTCTAGAGTTCTAAAATAGCTATATTAATTATGCCTAATCATACACAAAATGATAAGTCGTAAGCAACGAAAAAAGAAATTGTCAGTCGATGTTACGCAATCCAACAGTTAGAAGTTACTACTAAGCAACTATTAACCCCTATACATATATACAAGGCATCCACAGCCACCACATCATCCCGTTATAGTTCTTTCTCCATCACTTAAAATCACCAAGTCCTTTAACGAGATTAGTCAATAACCTATCAACATGGGAAAACCTCAAGTACACTCTTAACATTAATTCGATAAGGCCTAAAGGCTGTACACTTCCGATCAAATTCCATCTCAGCTTTCCCAAGCAATTATAATCTCAATAAGATCATCCTGATGATCATTCGTGGTTTTACACATCTTCAATTATACCTTTACCTTATTCGGCACTCAGCTACTTAGGAACTTAATAGCATAGACAATCACAAATTAGGGAGTTCAATATAACCATATAACCCAACAGTATATAATAAATTCAAATCCACCATTGTTGTTTGTATCAATCCACCTGAACATAAATATTTACATGAATTACTTTGAAATTCAAACTTACATCTGTAATGTCTCACATACCCAAATTAGGTTTAGTACCTTTGGAAACCAGTAACAAACTAGTTTACATTAATGCCACCTAAGTTTTGTAACAAGTCAGATGCTTCCATAGAGTTCACTACTAGTTCAGCAACTTTTTATATACCAGGCATAATCATGGGCAACATGCTTACGATCCTTAAATTCTATTTATAACATAAGGCTCGAATTACAGAGAACTAGGTCCTTGATTAATATTTAGAGCTTAGACAATACCTTAGCATCGTACTATGCACATCCACAAATGGTCTCACAATATTCATCACATAGCATATACTATACATCACAAATTTAAACCCAATATATCACGCGGATCTCAATCATATGTATAAACTAAAGTGTTAATTATCCCAAAATGATCTTTCACTTGAACTCATGTATACATACAAACACCAGTTGTACCACAAACATATTTCCCTCTGGCCTAAGCTAGAAGTCTATATCTATCACTTAGTACTACCTAGGAATACTACTAAAGATAGAACATGAGGATAAGCTCAAAGAATTTAGTGAGGGCCAATCTTGATAACAATTTGGTAGAGACTTGTCGAGTACAAAATAACTCAGCAAATCATAAATTAACAATCAGAATATGAGAGTATTTGGACACAAGCATGAACAATTCAAGGTGACTGGTAGGTGCTAGCTCGGGAGTTATTACCCTCAGCTCAAACGGCCCGGGATCATCTCAATCAAATCAGCTCGGGAGGGAATATAAACAACTCATTCAGTGAACGGCTCGGGATCGTCTCAACCGAATCAGAATGGGAGGAAATACAGACGGCTCATCCAACGGATGGCCCGGGATCATCTCGACCAAATCTGATTGGGAGGAAATACAGACAGCTCGTTCAACAAATGGCTCATGATCATCTCAACCGAGTCTGATAGAGAGGAAATACAGACGGCTCATTTGGCCTAAACAACAGCCCGACCTAGACTAAGGAATTACACCATCCTTATTGCTCCATGAGCAGAATAGAACAATCAGAATAAAATCAAAGCAACAACTCCGAGTATGTGTGCAATTCAAAGAATTTGGGCAGGATGTAAGTAACAGAATTTTCCTTATAAAACATCCCCTGTTTCTCTTGCAATCCCCACAATGTAGTTGTACTGATCAATTCTAAAATCATGCTTACCTTTTTACTGACCCAAGACTTTCAAATCTCATTCAAATTTTTAGAATCAAGCTCACTTTCCACTAACTCAATACTTTCATATTCCAAGGATCATATCCTAGCGTAGTTCAGGTTTCCAAACCTAAGCTCTGATATCTGCTCATTCCTATATCTTAGACATTTCCACAGTCAGACTTAACTTCATAACCAATAGTTCCAAATCCAAGGATCATATACTAGCATAGCTTGGGCTTTCCAAACCCAAGCTCTGATACCACTCATTGTAGCACCCCTCCTCAGGATGACTCCTCAGTTAAGGCACCACACAAATTCAATCTTAAATATCAGAGTCACAACCGAACAAAAGGCCCATTAGTTCATTTCACACATATTCTAAAATGGCATTCAATCTCATCCATCAATTCTAAACCACAATTTTCAAAATAAACACCTACTAAACTTCATAATATTAATATCTTACAACATAACATATTAAAACCTTATAATTACAATCATACATATCACAACATCTCTAAGGTTTTCTTCCCAATACAATACATCATAACTTATATTCTGTACAATCTTCAAAACAAAATTAATTACATTTCTTCCCAGATTCATCTCGCATCATCTCTTCCCTGTTTGATATCATAAAATACAGGGAGGTAAGTCCAAAGACTTAGTGAGGAATGCAGAAGGGATTTATCGAGGATGATTCAACTCGACAAATCATAATACAAACAAACAAATCAAACAAATACAGAAACAGATAGTACGGATAAGCAAACAGGAAACTCTCCTGCCTTATTGCTCCAAGATCAGATGTCAGATAGACAGAACAATCATACAGATCAAACCCAAAGCATATGCACTCAAAGGACAGTCTAAGACGTGCATTGCCGATTCACCTTATACCAGACAAACACATCACCTAAGCGTAACAGCTTGGTATATAGCAGATGCCCATACGAGCTGTATAGCGCACCGCCGATGCCCAGGGGAAAGTCCCTAGCGCACCATCGATACCCAGGGGAAGTCCCTAGCGTACCGCCGACACCGAGGGGAAAGTCCCAAGCATGCCGGAGACACCGAGGGGAAAGTCCCAAGCGTGCCTTATAAACCAAACATATCGCCCGGATCGGCCCTTGGCCTCATAATCACCGTACAAATAACAGAATTAACCGCTTATGCAGATGCCCAGGGGAAAGTCCCTAGCACATTGCCGGTTTCAACCAGAACAGATCATAGCAGACAGAAACAATGCCCATCAGGCAACAGATAACAATAATAGATACAGATATGCCAGCATGGCCAAAATACAGTTCAGATCACAGAAATGCCTACAAGGCAACAGATACAAAGCAGATCAGAACAGATATCAGACATAATTCTGGGCTCCAGAACAGATAGAAACAGATACAGATCAGATATAACCCACACAGGGGTATTCAGAACAGAATCAAATAACAAACAGAATCCAAACACGGTTCTGAGTAACGTATAGAAACAGTAAACCCACACAGGGGTTAATTTCAATAACAGATAGCTCAATAGGGTGCCAAATTGACAGAGCCTCATAGGTATAGCAAATACCAAGAGGGAAAGATCCTCACCTCTTGCAGTTTCAGTAGAATAACCACTCGCCGTGATCTAGTAATCAACATGATCCACTCCTTCAATACCTAATCGACAGAGTACTTTCAAAGTCACTTTCCTATTCAATTCTAGTAATCTTCTAGAAATATATCACAACATTATCCTAATCAAACTATGCCAAATAGTTCAATATGGTCAATTATTTCCCAAATTTATCCAAGAAATCTTATTTAAGTACAAATTTACATAAATCAAACAAACTAATTTAATCTTACCAACTATTAACAAATTAAGATTTAAAATCTTAAAATCCTATTTTATAATAATCTATAATTAGATCAAACCCACAAAATGTCACTAATTAAATCTTATAAAATCTCAATTCAAGCTCCAATTTCATAATATCTCATGCTAAATCTAACAATCATCTCCAAACTTTGTTAATATGAAATCAAAATCAAAAAATCCTATACATATATGCAATACATAATAATATAATAACACAACCTAAAATCCTTAATTAAATTATTTATCATCCTAATTCATACATATACCTTGTATGAATATATATATATATATTATTGCATAAATATATATATATATAATACATAAAAATTATAATTATCAAAACCTATCAAAATTCATAACTCACTACCTAATGCTCGGATTCGAAAATGGACTATACCGTCGCGACCGTCGGAATGAGGAGATGATTCTGCCTCCAAGTCGCCGGAGCGCCGCCGCCGCTGGTCGCCGGTCGCCGGAAAATTGAGATAGAACCACTGGTAGAATCCTCTCGCTGAGGGCTTTCCAATGGTACCCTCGGTTTTTGATTTGGACGTCGGGAACCTCGTCAAAATGCAGCCCGAAGTAGTCACGATCAATAGCTTCGCCGCCTGTTTTTGTCGTTTCCGCCGCGTATCTCTTCCATACAACCACACCACGGTGTTCTCCTCGTCGAGGGCTAGCTAAAACACTCCTAGTTTGCTCAGTTTGATGCCAAAAATTGAGAGACCCACTTGCTCCAAGTTTTCGGTCTCTCTCTCGGCCGTGAGCTTCCGGTGAGCTTTCCGCCGCCGTTGATGGTGGAAATGAGGTCCTGATGGTGTGGGGAAATGAGTTAGGGTGGTGGTTGGTTGAAGGAAAGCTTTCCAATGGTGGTGGTAGTGATGGTGGTGGTCTCGGTTGGGAGGAAAAAAGAAGAAGAAAGTGAGGAGAAAATGAAGAAGAAAAGAAAGAAAAAGGAAGAAGGAAATTAAAAGTCAAAATTGTCATAATTTTGACTTGACACAAGCATGGATAAGTATGGATAAGTATGGCCGGTTACTGTTCATTATAAATTTTTTTTTTTTTTTTTTAAATCTCTCAATTTAGTTCCCAAAATAAAATGCATTTTTTATATCAAAATCTTGTAAAATATAATTTGAATCTTATATAATTTTTACCATGATTAAATAATTCAAAATTCAAATCAAATAACTAAAATTAATTGATAAAATAATTAATAATAATTTAACAAATATATAAAATTTTGGGGTCGTTACAATCTCCCCCTCTTAAAAGAATCTGTCCCCAAATTCTTACCTTAGATTAACTGAATTTGATCAATATTGGCATATATAATAATCTTATTTCCTTGTTGCCCCCAATCATATGTGAATTTTTCCTATCATCAGGATATACCTCCTCAATTCTTGAGTGATATTTAGCATGCTAAAATATTAGGAATCTCCTTTTTCTAATTCTCTCCAACCAATTCATTTTACCAAGGCACGTGGTGCCACCTTATATTTTTAGAATTAATCAATAATCCCATGATTCATGGTTCCATTCCCCACCATCACCAACTGATTTCCTAAAATTTAAAGTCTCTTTGGTGATTCCATGACATCTCTAAGTGCTTTATGCTATTGGTAATTAAGTAAGCCTTATGCAAATCATTACATGTTATTTCAATACTTAAGGTTCTTCATTCCCTTTCTTCTGTCACACATGTTTTCTTACTGAACAGAAGAATACCTTGAATATCGGTATTGCACTCATACTCTCTAGAAGGATCAACTTTCCTTAGATTTCAACATAACATTTATTCTTAGGCTTTCTGATACTTCTACTTCCAGTAAGTGAACCATTCTTGCCTTTCAATTCGAGGCATTGACCACTACATTTGCCTTTTTCGGTGATAGGTGATGGAAGAGTAACAGTTTTCTAGAATTTCAATCCATCACACTGTCTTATTTCATATCCTCATTTTAGTCAAATGATTGATTTTACTGAGTTACTTTAGCTAATGAGTCAGCTATTTAGACAAGTAATGCATAAGCCTTCATTAATAACCGACAAGATACTAAAACTACATACTTCTATCACGTTTTCCAATCCCTTTCAATTGATTACTGCCTCTATCTCAGAGGAATCAACTTCTACCATACTTTCTCCAGCATCCTGATTTTTCATGTCCTAGTTTTCCACAATATCCACACACTCTCTCTATTGGACACGTGGTTTCACCATTCCGATAAACTTGTTGGTTGAGACCCCTAATTTGTAACTTAAATTGTTTGTTGTTGAGGTGATCTTAACCACTAGGTGGTAGCTTTCCTAGCCTTTTCCAATAGTTAGATTTCTCATGATTTATCACACCACAAAATCCAAAAATCTTTTCTAATGTCCCAACTTAGATCTTCTATTATTTTTGACTTAAACCACTTCTCTTACTAATAGCAACTCTGATCTTAGAAGATATTCCTATCTTGCATTTTCCTCCATCTGTATGTACCTCAAGAGGTTCATGTTCCACCTGCAAGGCCCTCCTTAAGGCTTCTTCAAAGTTAGACTACTCATAAGGTAGGAGGGTTCATCGTATCTCAAATCCTAATCCCTTAATAAATTTCTTGGTTATATACTCCTCATTTCTCAATATATGTGGGCACACTAAATCAACCTACTAAATCTGGCCTCATATTGCCACACTATCATATCTACTTCGGCAAGACCTTCAAATTCTTGATTTCGAGCATCCTTTACTTCTTGTGGTATATATATATATCCATAAATTCCCACACAAAATTATCCCAGGTTCGAGGTACCTTCTTATGTTCCTATTGTTGGTTTACTAAAGTCCACCACTAACCTGCAGCTCCTTCCAATAGATAGATATCAAATCTAAATTTGAGGTCTTCTGGGTAACCTAACATCTGAAAAATATCATCAATCTCCCTGCTTTCTAGTGATTCGATTCACCTTTAAATATTAGAGGATAAAACTTAAGAAGGTGCGGTAAATTCCCAAACTTGGGAGGTTCCTCGTCTTTCTTTGGCTTATCAATCTGAACTTGTTGCTGGTGCAATTGTTGGAATTGCCGTCATATTACATTTATCTGCTCTAAAACTTCTCTCCTTATTGTTGTTGATTGTACTTGTGGACCTCGTGTTTCTTCCTCAACACTTATTGGACGTCTCCGATCTAAGGTGTCCTCTTCCTGACTTTCTTGGTTAAAGGAATACATTGGGGCTAGTTCTGGTGACGTCATCTAATACGTTACAAGCTTTGCAATTGATGACTACACCTATCTGTAATATTCAAATATATATATAATTTCTGAATTTTTAAAAGTAAAGAAGATAAAAGTAAGTTTAATAAATTTTCAATGACTCATAATAATAGAAAGAAAGGAAATTTACTAACAGATAACTCAAAGATGAAATTAGTTAATATATTAAATTAGCATCAGCAAAATTACAATAGAGTGAGCACAATTCTAGAGTTCTAAAATAGCTATATTAATTATGCCTAATCATACACAAAATGATAAGTCGTAAGCAACGAAAAAAGAAATTGTCAGTCGATGTTACGCAATCCAACAGTTAGAAGTTACTACTAAGCAACTATTAACCCCTATACATATATACAAGGCATCCACAGCCACCACATCATCCCGTTATAGTTCTTTCTCCATCACTTAAAATCACCAAGTCCTTTAACGAGATTAGTCAATAACCTATCAACATGGGAAAACCTCAAGTACACTCTTAACATTAATTCGATAAGGCCTAAAGGCTGTACACTTCCGATCAAATTCCATCTCAGCTTTCCCAAGCAATTATAATCTCAATAAGATCATCCTGATGATCATTCGTGGTTTTACACATCTTCAATTATACCTTTACCTTATTCGGCACTCAGCTACTTAGGAACTTAATAGCATAGACAATCACAAATTAGGGAGTTCAATATAACCATATAACCCAACAGTATATAATAAATTCAAATCCACCATTGTTGTTTGTATCAATCCACCTGAACATAAATATTTACATGAATTACTTTGAAATTCAAACTTACATCTGTAATGTCTCACATACCCAAATTAGGTTTAGTACCTTTGGAAACCAGTAACAAACTAGTTTACATTAATGCCACCTAAGTTTTGTAACAAGTCAGATGCTTCCATAGAGTTCACTACTAGTTCAGCAACTTTTTATATACCAGGCATAATCATGGGCAACATGCTTACGATCCTTAAATTCTATTTATAACATAAGGCTCGAATTACAGAGAACTAGGTCCTTGATTAATATTTAGAGCTTAGACAATACCTTAGCATCGTACTATGCACATCCACAAATGGTCTCACAATATTCATCACATAGCATATACTATACATCACAAATTTAAACCCAATATATCACGCGGATCTCAATCATATGTATAAACTAAAGTGTTAATTATCCCAAAATGATCTTTCACTTGAACTCATGTATACATACAAACACCAGTTGTACCACAAACATATTTCCCTCTGGCCTAAGCTAGAAGTCTATATCTATCACTTAGTACTACCTAGGAATACTACTAAAGATAGAACATGAGGATAAGCTCAAAGAATTTAGTGAGGGCCAATCTTGATAACAATTTGGTAGAGACTTGTCGAGTACAAAATAACTCAGCAAATCATAAATTAACAATCAGAATATGAGAGTATTTGGACACAAGCATGAACAATTCAAGGTGACTGGTAGGTGCTAGCTCGGGAGTTATTACCCTCAGCTCAAACGGCCCGGGATCATCTCAATCAAATCAGCTCGGGAGGGAATATAAACAACTCATTCAGTGAACGGCTCGGGATCGTCTCAACCGAATCAGAATGGGAGGAAATACAGACGGCTCATCCAACGGATGGCCCGGGATCATCTCGACCAAATCTGATTGGGAGGAAATACAGACAGCTCGTTCAACAAATGGCTCATGATCATCTCAACCGAGTCTGATAGAGAGGAAATACAGACGGCTCATTTGGCCTAAACAACAGCCCGACCTAGACTAAGGAATTACACCATCCTTATTGCTCCATGAGCAGAATAGAACAATCAGAATAAAATCAAAGCAACAACTCCGAGTATGTGTGCAATTCAAAGAATTTGGGCAGGATGTAAGTAACAGAATTTTCCTTATAAAACATCCCCTGTTTCTCTTGCAATCCCCACAATGTAGTTGTACTGATCAATTCTAAAATCATGCTTACCTTTTTACTGACCCAAGACTTTCAAATCTCATTCAAATTTTTAGAATCAAGCTCACTTTCCACTAACTCAATACTTTCATATTCCAAGGATCATATCCTAGCGTAGTTCAGGTTTCCAAACCTAAGCTCTGATATCTGCTCATTCCTATATCTTAGACATTTCCACAGTCAGACTTAACTTCATAACCAATAGTTCCAAATCCAAGGATCATATACTAGCATAGCTTGGGCTTTCCAAACCCAAGCTCTGATACCACTCATTGTAGCACCCCTCCTCAGGATGACTCCTCAGTTAAGGCACCACACAAATTCAATCTTAAATATCAGAGTCACAACCGAACAAAAGGCCCATTAGTTCATTTCACACATATTCTAAAATGGCATTCAATCTCATCCATCAATTCTAAACCACAATTTTCAAAATAAACACCTACTAAACTTCATAATATTAATATCTTACAACATAACATATTAAAACCTTATAATTACAATCATACATATCACAACATCTCTAAGGTTTTCTTCCCAATACAATACATCATAACTTATATTCTGTACAATCTTCAAAACAAAATTAATTACATTTCTTCCCAGATTCATCTCGCATCATCTCTTCCCTGTTTGATATCATAAAATACAGGGAGGTAAGTCCAAAGACTTAGTGAGGAATGCAGAAGGGATTTATCGAGGATGATTCAACTCGACAAATCATAATACAAACAAACAAATCAAACAAATACAGAAACAGATAGTACGGATAAGCAAACAGGAAACTCTCCTGCCTTATTGCTCCAAGATCAGATGTCAGATAGACAGAACAATCATACAGATCAAACCCAAAGCATATGCACTCAAAGGACAGTCTAAGACGTGCATTGCCGATTCACCTTATACCAGACAAACACATCACCTAAGCGTAACAGCTTGGTATATAGCAGATGCCCATACGAGCTGTATAGCGCACCGCCGATGCCCAGGGGAAAGTCCCTAGCGCACCATCGATACCCAGGGGAAGTCCCTAGCGTACCGCCGACACCGAGGGGAAAGTCCCAAGCATGCCGGAGACACCGAGGGGAAAGTCCCAAGCGTGCCTTATAAACCAAACATATCGCCCGGATCGGCCCTTGGCCTCATAATCACCGTACAAATAACAGAATTAACCGCTTATGCAGATGCCCAGGGGAAAGTCCCTAGCACATTGCCGGTTTCAACCAGAACAGATCATAGCAGACAGAAACAATGCCCATCAGGCAACAGATAACAATAATAGATACAGATATGCCAGCATGGCCAAAATACAGTTCAGATCACAGAAATGCCTACAAGGCAACAGATACAAAGCAGATCAGAACAGATATCAGACATAATTCTGGGCTCCAGAACAGATAGAAACAGATACAGATCAGATATAACCCACACAGGGGTATTCAGAACAGAATCAAATAACAAACAGAATCCAAACACGGTTCTGAGTAACGTATAGAAACAGTAAACCCACACAGGGGTTAATTTCAATAACAGATAGCTCAATAGGGTGCCAAATTGACAGAGCCTCATAGGTATAGCAAATACCAAGAGGGAAAGATCCTCACCTCTTGCAGTTTCAGTAGAATAACCACTCGCCGTGATCTAGTAATCAACATGATCCACTCCTTCAATACCTAATCGACAGAGTACTTTCAAAGTCACTTTCCTATTCAATTCTAGTAATCTTCTAGAAATATATCACAACATTATCCTAATCAAACTATGCCAAATAGTTCAATATGGTCAATTATTTCCCAAATTTATCCAAGAAATCTTATTTAAGTACAAATTTACATAAATCAAACAAACTAATTTAATCTTACCAACTATTAACAAATTAAGATTTAAAATCTTAAAATCCTATTTTATAATAATCTATAATTAGATCAAACCCACAAAATGTCACTAATTAAATCTTATAAAATCTCAATTCAAGCTCCAATTTCATAATATCTCATGCTAAATCTAACAATCATCTCCAAACTTTGTTAATATGAAATCAAAATCAAAAAATCCTATACATATATGCAATACATAATAATATAATAACACAACCTAAAATCCTTAATTAAATTATTTATCATCCTAATTCATACATATACCTTGTATGAATATATATATATATATTATTGCATAAATATATATATATATAATACATAAAAATTATAATTATCAAAACCTATCAAAATTCATAACTCACTACCTAATGCTCGGATTCGAAAATGGACTATACCGTCGCGACCGTCGGAATGAGGAGATGATTCTGCCTCCAAGTCGCCGGAGCGCCGCCGCCGCTGGTCGCCGGTCGCCGGAAAATTGAGATAGAACCACTGGTAGAATCCTCTCGCTGAGGGCTTTCCAATGGTACCCTCGGTTTTTGATTTGGACGTCGGGAACCTCGTCAAAATGCAGCCCGAAGTAGTCACGATCAATAGCTTCGCCGCCTGTTTTTGTCGTTTCCGCCGCGTATCTCTTCCATACAACCACACCACGGTGTTCTCCTCGTCGAGGGCTAGCTAAAACACTCCTAGTTTGCTCAGTTTGATGCCAAAAATTGAGAGACCCACTTGCTCCAAGTTTTCGGTCTCTCTCTCGGCCGTGAGCTTCCGGTGAGCTTTCCGCCGCCGTTGATGGTGGAAATGAGGTCCTGATGGTGTGGGGAAATGAGTTAGGGTGGTGGTTGGTTGAAGGAAAGCTTTCCAATGGTGGTGGTAGTGATGGTGGTGGTCTCGGTTGGGAGGAAAAAAGAAGAAGAAAGTGAGGAGAAAATGAAGAAGAAAAGAAAGAAAAAGGAAGAAGGAAATTAAAAGTCAAAATTGTCATAATTTTGACTTGACACAAGCATGGATAAGTATGGATAAGTATGGCCGGTTACTGTTCATTATAAATTTTTTTTTTTTTTTTTTAAATCTCTCAATTTAGTTCCCAAAATAAAATGCATTTTTTATATCAAAATCTTGTAAAATATAATTTGAATCTTATATAATTTTTACCATGATTAAATAATTCAAAATTCAAATCAAATAACTAAAATTAATTGATAAAATAATTAATAATAATTTAACAAATATATAAAATTTTGGGGTCGTTACAGTATCATTATCTGTTGCTTTAGCGGTATACTTGTCTATCTATTCAATGTTATTTGGCCATGTTGGCTTATTTAGATTTATCTGCTACTATCATGTTGCCTTGACGGCATTTTATTTCATTCTATACCATCTGCCTTGGAATCGACAATGTGCTAGGGACTTTTCCCTAGGCATCTGCACAAATAGTTATTGATTTCATTATATGTATAGAGAATTATTGGGCTAAGGGCTGATACGAGCGAAATGTTTAGTTATGTGAGACACGCTAGGGACTTTCCCCTGGGTGTTGGTGATACGTTAGGGACTTTCACTTAGGTATTAGCGGTGCATTAGGGGTTTCCCCTAGCATCTACGGTGTGCTATACAGTTCGTATGGGCATCTGCCATGTACCAAGCTATTACGCTTAACTAAATTGATTGTTTGACTTGTATAAGGGATTCTACAATGCATGTCTGTAGTCTTTTCTTGGAATACATATGCTTTGGGCTTGTTTTGTCCATCTGAATTCTATCTATTTGAAATCTATTCTTAGAGCAATAAGGTAAGAGAGTTTCTAATTTTGCTATGGTTATTGTTTGATTGTGAATCTATCATATTCTGTGTGTTTAATTAAGGATCTATTGAGTATAACATTCCTCGATAGATCTCTTCTGCTACTCTTAAGTTTATCCCTCACTAAGTCTTTAGACTCACCCTCCCATATCACTGATTTTCTCATACAGGTTTTGGTAATGATCTCGTACTTCTTGCTTGGAAGGATGTAAATACATTTTGTAATAGAATAGGTGCTTAAACCTATGTATGAATCACTTTTATGTTTAGTGGAAACTTGGAGATGTTGTGAGATATCAGTCTTGAATTTATGGTCTGTAGTTGGTATGAAACGATGAATCATGAATTTGTGATGGTATGAAATTTGTTCTTTTGTATGACATGCTTAGGTTGAAACTTGTTGCTGTCTTTGATAATTTTGGAAAATTTTTTTGATGGGCCTATTGTTTGAATTTTGAATGAGATTTAAGACTGGACTGAGTGGCGCGTAAGTTTAGGTGCTATTCTGAGTGTGGGTGCTGGTGGCATCAGAGCCTAGGTTAGTGATGATATAGGTGTTGAACAGTAACTAAATTCATAGCTAGCTTGTTGTTTGGATTAGTTAGGTTATAAACCTTAACTGTTTTAAGCATTTGTGGATTCTTATATGACCTAGGAAACTAGGATATAGATTTTATTTTGTGATACTAATGAAATAGATTTTCATGATTTTGCGATTGTAGTAGGATGGCTGACGATCGCAATAAAGAGAAAAGCTTATAGAGGAGCCAAGCAGGGAACCTTCCGATCTTACTATCGGAGTATTAGAGGACGAAAAGGCGAGATTGCTGGAGCTATGTCAATCACTAAAAGACAAGATAAATGACCAACAAGTAACTTATATGTGACTGAGTGGAGGCGTACCAACTGAAGTCGATGCTAGGAGCTAGAGATTATAACATGGATCGACTCATAGGGGATGTGTAATAAGAACGCATGAGAATTAGCATAGCAGAGGCACAGGTATAACGACTCTGTACGATAAGGGAGTAGATGGAGGCTATGTTTCAAGAGTTAGAGGTGGATTACCGGAAGACTGTGGAGGTTCCCCATCTCGTGATGGATGAGAAAAGCTAGATGGTAGCTTATTATGGTAGGTTGATCGAACAAGTCATAGGAGTCGACATAGGGATTGATTCTGAAACAGAACCTTCGAGGATTCATGTCACGTCCCAAATTCGAGACATAACACGGCAGTGTCCCTAAACCCAAAGATTTAGAGACATTAAGCCTCAAATCTAATAGAACTTACTGAATTTCAATTATTTTATTTAAATAATTCAAAAATAGATCGTCTCAAATGAATAATTAAATGCTTGTCTTACAATCAAACTCAAGAACCCAAAACTTCAAACAAAAATTCCAAACTAACTTAAACACCATATAAAGCCCATATAAGAAAAGTACCACTCTCTTGTCACCATTCCCAATACTGCTTATCTTTCTCGTCCTCAACTAAGTTATCTGCAAAATGATGAATTGGTATCTTATGAGCAACACTTCGCTCAGTAAATAAATCTCCTTTCTCTTCCTACCGGATTTGAGCATGAATAAATATCATGAAAAATTAATGAAAACAAAAATATTCACTTTGCAAAAATATAACAATTAACATAAAAGTATTCATTTTCAAAAGTATAACAATTAATGTGCAAAAATTCAAGAAATATCTTATCAGAATTTCAAGACATACTTTCAAAGTAATTCAGAACAGAAGTTACACAACTTGTCAGAAACTTTCAATTCATTAATTAACCATGCTCATGAACTTTTGGATTCTAATCGATTATCTTGGCCAAGATCTTAACTACAACGCTGTTAAGGGGCTTCAGAATTCTTAACTACAACGCCATTCATTGGCTTCAGAAATCTTTTGCTACTGTAACACCGTAGCACAGTTACGGAACTCGTTCCTACCGATAATTTCTAAATTATTCAGAGCATAGATCATTTTTATTATTTATTTTGACAAAAAGTACTATATCCTGTGCAAGTATTCAGAAGGATTTTATTTTACACGCTCAAACCCAAAAAAATAAGTTTTATGCATGCAGAAAAATCTTAAAAGCAGTTAAATATGTGCAGATAGAAAATTCTACAATAAATACCTTTAGATCTAAAAGTTTAATAAAGAGAACATATAATTTATTTTTGATGCATAAATCATTCATGCAGAAAATATTTTCAATAGAAGAAGAATAGAGATTTACTTACACCAAAATCTTAAAACCCAAAGTTTCCTTCAGATTTGATCTACCACCTAAGCCTTCTCCACTAATGCTACATCATAAAAAATAGTATGTTACTATACAAGAATAAATATCCTACGAATCTTCTGAAGAATAATAAAAAATTGATATTTTTCTCACCTCTGTGTATTGGCTTCTCTATTTCCTAATATAGATGTATTTATACTACTAGATTGAGTATTCCAGATAAACTGGAATTCATATCTTATCGAGATAAGAAGGTTACTCTAATTCTAACTCCTCAGATTTGATCAGATCTCAATCCAAAATAATGATAATTGAAAACCATAAAGATATTTGTAAAATCTTAACTTCTCATAATTCTAATTATTTTAGACTTTGTCTAGATATTGTCATAGGTTGGCAATTACATGAATATGAAATCTTATTGAATTTTTGCATGGGAGTAAAGAGGAACAAAAATTAAAGTTCTAGGATTGCATATCACCTATATTTACTTGGTTTTAGCTAACCAATATGACTAGATACCTTATGGGGGTCAAAAACTATCCAAATAGAGTTCTAATATGGTGGGAAGACCTCTAGAATTATCCGTCTATCCATATATCCGAAAATTCCATAAAAATCAGTTTTATTCATCTTTAACTTGATAATCATGGACCTAAATGCGTAATTACGTCATAATAATTTCTGGGCTTATTCTCTACACCACTTATGGGCTTAATCATAACTTAAAATAAATTAAACAATTTGGGCTAATATAACACCTAGCTTATAAAATAAAAATACCATTTATGGGCTCATACACAGACATATTAATACTAGTTATGGGCTAGACAACTTAAACTGAATTAAATAATTTGGGCTGGCTAATACATCTCAATTCACTAATTAAATATGGGCTACAGATTAATATTTCCTTCGCTATAAATTAGTATCTGCAATAGCTAGCTTTACCATAAAACTCAATCCATAAAGTTCCATTAAATAATTGACTTAATAAATTCTACATCTCTAATCGTCACCAAGCAATCTTAAAAATATTGTTAAAATCTAAAATCTATGTCTTTGAAAGAGCAAATAAAAACCTAGATAAGTGCCTAAAATAGGATCCTTAATAACTCTCAAAAAAGAATAATTTATATCCCATATATATAATCTATTAAATCTCCTAAATATTGATCGAGTCCCAAATAAATTTGTATACTCAAATTCTAGGAGAAGAGCAATCTAATAATATCATTGAAAAATCAAAGTCAAATAATTTTATTCCATAATTTCTACCATCTAATATCGTATCTATATTAGAATAATTTATATAAAGACTTGGGGTATTACATTCTATCCTCCTTACAAAAAGTTTTGCCCTAAAAAATTTAAGCTTCCCAAATTTCAATACAATCCTAAGTTTGTAAGGAGCTTCTCTTGTACTAATCTTCCAACTTTCTTTATAGAGACCCAATTGATGTGATCCTTGTGGTTTTCAAAAACTATGAGGAAGGCCTGAAACTTTTATGTTGACATCCGGTCCAAATAAATTGATATTACTGAATAAAATCGAATCCAAAATTCATAAGTGTAATGAAAATTCAAATCCAAGTCTAGGAAGTCTCATATTTGACATATCTTTGTTTTCTACTCGTAACTTTTTCCATGTATATCGGATTAGGGTGATTATATTGGCTATAGAAACCTAACAGAAAGATCTACAAATTCTATGTTGACACTCTTCTTAATTCCATCAGACTAAAGCCATAAAAATTGTCACAAATATCTATTGTAGAAAAAAAAAAATCTAAGTTTGTATTTCCTAACTTGACGTATCTTAGTATTTTGGTCATAAAGTTCTCCATATACATCAGAATAAGGTGATTCAAATGGGTATAGAAACCTAAGAGATAGATATTAAATTCATATATTGATTATTTTACTTGATTCTATCAGGAAGAAGTAGTAAAGGTGTCACCAATATCCATTTTCAGGAAATTAAAGTCCCACATCTTCTGACTGGACACCTCTTAGTATTTTAATCATAACTTATTCCATGTAAGTCGACTTGAGGTGATTCAAGTGGATATAAGCACCTAAAAGATAGACCCACAATTCTTATGTTCAGTACATTTCCAGATTCAATCAATAACTATGAGAAAAATCCATTAGAAAATCGGGTCTTGTAAAATTAAGATCTTAAAAGGTATTCTTTCATATAGCATTCCTTTCCAAAATCAAATAGTTGTCCTCTATACTAGAGCATATCCGAAAACTTTTAATTCTCTATTTAAGATCTTGTGCTCTCAGTAAAAAAATTGAAATCTGTATCTTAGTCTAAAATTGTAACCTAAAGCTAAAAGGGATAATTAAACTTTTCTATTATATAGTATATTGTACATCTACGTGTTCATATATATAGATATATAAAACTTATCCAAGAAAATCTTTGTGATGAATTGAAAGGTGGAAGAAACAAGTCAGTAAGTGTTAGAATAATTCAGCTTCAAAAGCACGGTTGAGATAGATGCAAAACAACATAATTTGAATTAGTAGAAACTACACCATTTTGGTCACCAGAATTTGATTCTAAAATTAGTTGTAGTTTTGATGAGTCAACATATTGTTAAGACGGTTTCAGGATCTATTATGAAATATCTGGAATATTATTATTTTCTAGAGGAAGTCCTTTATATACTTGAATTGTATCGCATAGAAACTAAGCTAAATGATGAACCATTTTTGGAGTTCCTCTTCCTTTGTTTCTATTTTCCCTTCTCCTCTGTTATTACTCATTATCTGTTTTTCCCTCAGTCTATCATGTCCTTTCTTAATTCCTATCTGTAATCCTCTATACGCCACATTTTCATACTTTGATTTTAGTTGGGCAGTTGAGAAATGGAACAGACTGCATCACCTCAAGCCTTGGGCTCCTACGGATCGACGTTCATAACATTCTTTGGGAAAGGAAAAGAAAATTTTAGAAAGTTTGAAGCGAGAATCAGAGAAGATCTGCGAGAATTCCTTCGACCATATATGAGACTAAGGTATGCCTTAAAATCAATTCTGGCTCAGGTTTTTCCCTTTTCCCTTTTCCCTCTCACTCTGTACATATATATATATATATATATATATACCTCTACAAAAGTACTATGTGTGAGTGGAAAAGTGTGGATTCACTATAGGAGTTAATCTGATCTAAATTTGCATATATTTTTTTTTTATTATGGTACTAATAAATAGGATTTTGGGCCTGTGGTCTGAGTTATTATGCTTGCAGAAAACCCAATTTATCATTTTTCTCTAATTTCTAAATAACTCTTTCTGTGCATATATATATATATATGTATATGTTTATGGTGTGAGTGGCAAACACTAGGAGACATAGTGGCAGACTCTATCTTTCTCTAATTTCTACATAACATTTTTTTTCCATTTGTATATATATATATATATATATTATTAATACCTTATCCACATAATATATATATATATATATAGAACTTCTCGTATGTGAGCATCAGACACCAGGAGACATGGTTGATGTATATATTGTTCTCTAAAAGTATACATATACATTCTTGTTCTCATGCCGAGGCCGTGCAGGGTTTCTGATTACACCATAATTCAAGGTAAAAGAAAAGAATCTTATTTGTTATATATATATATATATATTGTGTGTGTGTATACAGGTAACTTTTCCCAGTAAGTCTTCGGGAAAGGCAAGAAAATTCCACAGAAGAAGATTTCAAAAATTTGGCGGAAGAACTGGAGAAGTCCGGTGACATTTCTCTGGTATCTCGAGAGCAAGGCCTGTCCAATAATCCATTCTGATTCAGATTTTTTTCTCTCTCTCAAGATTTATATTTCTCCAAAAATTTCGGACCTACACCAACCCTTTTTTTTTTATTTTTTTTCAAATGAAACAGTCTAATATATATATAGATATATATTGTTGGTACTACCTCACATATACATAAAATAAACGGGAACTTCTTGCGTGTGCACCAGACTCCAGTGGACATGGTTTATGTAGCTCTAACAGTGCACATATACTCTAGTTCTCATGCTAGGGCCATAGGTGGTCAGATCACATCATAATTCAAAGTAAAAGAAAATAATCTTACTATACACATATATATATATTGCCGGTGTGTGTGTGTGTGTGTGTGACGCCAGGGTCAATTTTGCAGGAAGGAGGCAATTGGCTTTTAGTAGTGACACACAAAATTTTGGGGTATTCAATCAGCTTCCTAATCCTCCGCACAAATCTAAATCTTTTAGCTCAAACACCCTAAACTAGTTATCAATCTTATTCCAGAAATATAACTGACGCCAAAATAATCCAACGGCTTCAAACTATTTATTTATTTATTCATTTATTTTTAAAATCCTAAATCTAAACACTACTCTTATTTACCCAAAAATATTATATGCCTATTTATATCTAGAATCATAACCTATTGCTCTGATACCACTTTTGTCACGCCCAAGTTTAGGACATAATACGGCAGTGTCTCTAAACCCAAAGATTTAGAGACACTAAGCCTCAAATCTAACAGAACTTACTGAATTTCAATTATTTTATTTAAATAATACAAAAATAGATAATCTCAAATGAATAATTAAATGCTTGTCTTACAATCAAACTCAAGAACCCAAAACTTCAAAGAAAAATTCCTAACCAACTTAAACATCATATAAAAACCATATAAGAAAAGTATCACTCTCTTGTCACCATTCCCAATACTGCTTATCTTTCTCGTCCTCAACTAAGTTATCTGCCAAATGGTGAATTGATATCTTATGAGCGACACTTCGCTCAGTAAATAAATCTCCTTTCTCTTTCTACCAGATTTGAGCATGAATAAATATCATGAAAAAATATTGAAAACAAAAATATTCACTTTGCAAAAATATAACAATTAACGTAAAAGTATTCGTTTTCAAAAGTATAACAATTAATGTGCAAAAATGCAAGAAATATCTTATCAGAATTTCAAGATATACTTTCAGAGTAATTCAGAACAGAACTTACGCAACTTATCAGAAACTTTCAATTCATTAATTAACCATGCTCATGAACTTTTGGATTCTAATCGGTTATCTTGGCCAAGATCTCAACTACAACGCCGTAACGGGCTTCAGAATTCTTAACTACAACGCCGTTAAGTGGCTTCAGAAATCTTTTGCTACTGTAACCCCATAACAGAGTTACAAAACTCGTTCCTATCAATAATTTTCTAAATTATTCAGAGCATAAATCATTTTTATTATTTATTTTGACAAAAAGTACTATATCTTGTGCAAGTATTCAGAAGGATTTTATTTTACACGCTCAAACCCAAAAAAATAAGTTTTATGCATGCAGAAAAATCTTAAAAGCAGTTAAATATGTGCAGATAGAAAATTCTACAATAAATACCTTTAGATCTAAAAGTTTAATAAAGAGAACATATAATTTATTTTTGATGCATAAATCATTCGTGCAGAAAATATTTTCAATAGAAGAAGAATAGAGATTTACTTACACCAAAATCTTAAAACCCAAAGTTTCCTTCAGATTTGATCTACCACCTAAGCCTTCTCCACTAATTCTACGACATAAACAATAGTATGTTAGTATCCAAGAATAAATATCCTACGAATCTTCTGAAGAATAATAAAAAATTGATATTTTTCTCACCTCTGTGTATTGGCTTCTCTATTTCCTAATATAGATGTATTTATACTACTAGGCTGAGTATTCCAGATAAACTGGAATTCATATCTTATTGAGATAAGAAGGTCACTCTAGTTCTAACTCTTCAGATTTGATCAGATCTCAATCCAAAATAATGATAATTGAAAACCATAAAGATATTTGTAAAATCTTAACTTCTCATGATTCTAATTATTTTAGACTTTGTCTAGATATTGTCATAGGTTGGCAATTACAAGATTATGAAATCTTATTGAATTTTCGCATGGGAGTAAAGAGGAACAAAAATTAAGGTCCTAGGGTTGCATATCACCTATATTTACTTGGTTTTAGCTAACCAATATGACTAGATACCTTATGGGGGTCAAAAACTATCTAAATAGAGTTCTAAGATGATGGGAAGACCTCTAGAATTATCCATCTATCCATACATCCGAAAATTCCATAAAAATCAGTTTTATTCATCTTTAACTTGATAACATGGACCTAAATGCGTAATTACATCATAATAATTTGTGGGCTTATTCTCTGCACTACTTATGGGCTAATATTACACCTAGCTCATATAATAAAAATACCATTTATGGGCTCATATATATATATACGCACACACACACATATTAATACTAGTTATGGGCTAGACAACTTAAACTGAATTAAATAATTTGGGCTGGCTAATACATCTCAATTCACTAATTAAATATGGGCCACAGATTAGTATTTCCTTTGCCATAAATTAGTATCTGCAATAGCTAGCTTTACCATAAAACTCAATCCACAAAGTTCAATTAAATAATTGACTTAATAAATTCTACATCTCTAATCGTCACCAAGCAATCCTAAAAATATTGTTAAAATCCAAAATCTATTTCTTTGAAAAAGCAAATAAAAACCTAGATAAGTGCCTAAAATAGGATCCTTAATAACTTTCAAAAAAGAATAATTTATATCTCATATATATAATCTATTAAATCTCCTAAATATTGATCGAGTCCCAAATAAATCTGTATACTCAAATTCTAGGAGAAGAGCAATCTAATAATATCATTGAAAAATCAAAGTCAAATAAATTTATTCCATAATTCCTACCATCTAGTATCATATCTATATTAGAATAATTTGTATAAAGACTTGGGGTATTACAATTCATCTAGCCCCTAAGCACGGGCACACATAAGAAGCTCAGATCGAAGAAGATCCGAGAGAGAACCTAAATGAGAATACCAAAGAGGATCCGAAGGAAGCTGAGGAGATCTCAGATGCAGATCATATCCCTAAACCTCAATGGTAGCACTGTTAGAGATTGAGGATGATGAGGATGTGGACCTGAGCCTAATATGGGGCTCGAATGTGATGTGGGATGACTTCGATTAGTGGTATGACGCCAATGAGGACATTAAGTCCAACATTACTGATGATAAAGGTTAGGATAGATGATTTGGTGTCGTGATGGCTTTCTGTATATGTATTTGGCATAGTACTAACTTAGTAGAACTTCAACTATTAGGATCACATAATGTCGGCTAATATTTTCCTTTTCTTTTCATTCTGCCTAATCATTTAAAATCTGATAAGGCAAATAGTTAGCATGGCTATTTATGAAAACTTTGAATTTTGTACATACTATTGTAACTTTGCTATTGCTAACTAAGCATGCTAATAAAGTTATCTTTCATTTATTGTTGTCGAACTTTCTCTCTTTCCTATTTTAAGATATTGAAACTTTTATTAAATTTACTTTGCTCTTCTTTAATTATAAAAGCTCAGAAAATTTGAAGGATTCTTGAAAAGTGCTAATTTGCAACTTATAATCGCCAGCTTAAGACTATCTCATAAATCTCGAGGTAAGAGATAGCGTCTCATGGTAGTGCTGCTAGGCTCACTTTAGCAGGAGCAAGTCATACAGGAAGACTAGTTAGTCTAACAGTTAATACACCAAGAAACCCTAGGCAGGAAGCACCTGCTTATCAACCACCTGAATTGGGAAAAGATATCACACAAGCCCCTTCTATCGGTTAGCTAGCGGATCCCATAATTAGAGAAGGCCTGGAGCTAGACAATATGCTTGATAGCCAGGCAGTAAAGCAAGAATGATTAGTGAGATAATTGAGGATTAGATACTGGAATGGTTCTTTCATTTCTAGCCCCCAAAATTTTTTGGGGAACCAGACGACAGCAAGGTGGAATAATGGGTAGAAAACTTGGAGGTCATATTCTAGACCTTATGATACTCAAATGAAAAAGAGGTACAGCTTGCCACATTTCTACTGGCCGGGTCTCTGAGAAGTTGGTTGAAGATGATTGATTGTAGATGGACTGCTTCAAGGCCCCCCCAGACGTGGGAGAATTTCAAGAGAAATTCATGGACAAAAATATTCTCCTAGTAGTGAAGCAAGCAGCAGAAAGGGAATTTATGAATCTAATCCGAGAAAGTCAATTTGTCAGTCAGTACAAAGCAACTTTTAGCTGGTTAATACAGCATGCACAATACATCATGGAATATGAAAGTTGGTAGATTCAATGGTTTCTTCAAGGATTGAGATCGGAGCTTAGACAGGGTCTAGCCATCTTTGACCTACTGAATTTCAACTTAGCAGTAAGCAAGGCATTGTAGTATGAATTAGAACTACAAGAAATTCAAAAAATGGAAGACAGGGGTCGGAATGGAAGATCACTCCAGGGAGGACCAAGTGTTACGAGTAAGAAACAACTTAGGCTACAAGCTAGAGGCACACCCCAACAAGTTCCTAGGACTGATGAGAAAGCAAATTGAGCTCAAGATAAGGCATCGACGCCATGTGGATTCTGGGGGTTAACTAGCCATGAAGAAGTTAATTATTGGCAGAAGTAGGGCAAATGCCTACGGTGTGGAAACAGTTAACATTTTTTGAAAGATTACCCTGGAAAGAAAAACTAACATTGGTAAAAAGAGGAAAGTAGCAAGTTCAGGTCCATGTTTATGCTTTGACCAGAGAGGATGCACCGAACCCTAATGAGGTGGTTGAAGGTATGATTACTATCTCCAAAAATCTTGGTAAAGTATTATATGATCCTGGAGCATCCATTCATTTATATCTGCTGATTTTTCTCAAAAATTAAATATGCAACCTAAAACCGTGGCCTACCAAGTTGAAGTGCAAGCACTCTTAGGAGTAGGGTCAGTCATAGATGCCATGAATCAAGATTGCTTGATTATGATTAAAGGTTGAGTGTATCCAGCCAATCTAATACAAATGCCTATCTAAAGGTATGACGTAATTCTTGGGATGGATTAGCTATACCATCATCAGGTACAAGTGAATTGCTATACTAAGTGCATTATACTCGAGGAAGGGACCTCGATATCTTCACACCTTTCGGCAGATAATGCTTCTCTAATATCGATCATATTAGCATTAGAAGCTAAGCAGATTTTGAATGAACGTGGGCAAGGGTTTTTGGCATACCTCATTAACAAACCATAGGACATAGTTAGGATCAAGGATGTAGAAGCAGTAGTGGAATATCTAGATGTATTTCTTGAAGAATTAGACTCACTACCCCTAGATAGAGAGATATAGTTTGTCATTCACACTTTACCAGGGGCTATGCCATTCTCCAAGACTTCAAACCAAATAGCGCTTGCTGAGCTAAAGGAGTTGAAAAGCCCATACAGGATTGCTAGAGAAGAAGTTCATTAGACCCAGCATGTCCCCTTGGGGAGTGCTAGTGCCATTATTCAAGAAAAAGGACGTGTCTTTAAGGATGTGCATCGACTATTGAGAATTGAACAAGGTCATTATAAAAAATAAATACCCTCAACCACATGTGGAGGAGTTATTTAACCTATTGTGAGGGTCAAGAATCTTTTCCAAAGTGGACTTAAGATGGGGGTATTGTCAACTAATGATCAAGGAAGAAGATATCTATATGATAACTGTCAATTCTCAATATGGTCACCTTAAGTTTGTAGTAATGTTGGTTGGTCTAACCAACGTCTTGGCAACATTCATTGACTTGATGCACCAAATTTTCAGGCCGTACTTGGACTAGTTTGTGGTTATCTTTATTAACGACATCCTAATATTCTCTAAATCCAAGGAGGAACACAAAAAGTACTTATTTATAGTTCTAAAAGCTCTTAAACAACATTAGATGTATGCTAAGTTCAGTAAGTGTCAGTTCCGAATTGAGAAAGTAACCTTTTTAGGTTATGTAATTACTCGAGGCAGGCTAGAAGTAGACCTCTCTGAAGTAGAAGTGATTGTCAATTAGAGAAGGCCTAGAACCATTATCGAAGTTTGGAGCTTTCTGGGATTGGCCGGTTACTATTAGAAATTTGTTTAGGATTTTTCCAAGATAGTTGGTTTGTTGACCAAGTTATTTTAGAAAGACCAGCCATTTGATTGGAATGAGGAGTGTGAGAAGAGCTTCCAAGAGTTGAGAAACCGTCTAACTACAGCTCCAGTTTTAGCCCTTCCTGACAGACTAAAAGACTTTGTGGTTTATACAGATGCTTCATATAAAGGGCTCAGATGCGTGTTGATACAGAGAGGGCATGCCATCACTTATGCATCTAGGAAGTTAAAGCCTTATGAAGAGAACTATCCAACTCTTGATATGGAGCTAACAGCGATTATCTTTACATTATCGAAATGGAGGAATTACCTCTACTGAGCTACATTTGGGGTATAACAGATCACAGAAGCCTTGAGTATTTGCATTCTCAAAAATATTTGAACATGATGCAGTGTAGATGGGTGGAGTTTCTAGAAGATTATGACTTCTCTATTGCCTACTGTCTAGGAAAAGTGAATGTGTTAGCCGATGCCCTGAGCTGGAAGACGGGAATGGCTCATATGCAAGAGACAAAAACATCAAAAGGATTCAGTACGGTGTGGTACGAAGGCTAAAATAGTGAGCTTAGGTTGTGGGAGTGAAAGTACAGCCTGAACTATACAATGAAATTCGACAGGGCCCAAGCTAGAGATAAATGGATGTTGAAACAAAGGGAATCAGTTAAAAGTTCTAAAGGATCCGAGTACAGTATCAATGGTTAGAGCGCATTTCTATTTCATAAGAGAATTTGTGTGCCTGAAGGGGAGATTACTAGAAGAATCATATAGAGCGAGATATACAGTACATCCAAATGGGAAAAAAAATGTATCAGGATTTAAAGAAACAGTTCTAGTGGAACGGAATGAAGAAAGATGTAGTAGATTACGTGCAAAAATGTTTGACCTGTCAGTTAGTAAAAATAGAACACCAACGACCATCAGGTTTGTTGCAGCTACTTCCCATTCTTTATTGGAAATGGAAATAAGTGATCATGGACTTTGTGACCGGTCTATTGAAGGCTAGAGGAGGTTATAAAAATATCTAAGTGGTAGTAGATCGTTTGACATAGTCTGCATATTTTTCTACCAGTCATAACGAACTACAAGGTTGAGAATTTGACAGAATTATACATCAAGGAGATTGTTAGGTTATAGGGATTCCAATCAGTATCATATCCATTGAAAGCCCAAAATTCACATTGAGACTTTGGAAAAGTTTGCAAAGACATTTGGGAACAAGGTTATAGTTTAGCTCAACCGCTCATCCTTAGACTAATAGATAGTCAAAAAGGGTCATTCAAATTTTGGAAGACATGATGCAAGGTTTTATTCTTGATTTTGGTGGAGGTTGAACCTAACATTTGCCTCTAGTTGAGTTTGCCTACAATAACTATTAGTCTGCTATTCAGATGGTAGCGTACTAAGTACTGTACAAATAGAAGTGTCAATCCCTGCTTATTAGGATCTATCATAGTATAAAGGCACCGTTGATGTATCTCCAGGAACTGTAAAGTTTGAACTAGTTCAAGAAACTATCGAGGAGGTACAGATTATTAAGTAGTGAATGAAGTTTGCTTAGGACCAATAGAAAATTTATGTAGATAAGTGAAGAAAGGATTTGGAGTTTGAAATTGATGATCAAGTATTCCTCAAGGTATCCCTGAGGAAAGGGATCAGAAGAATTAGTTAAGGCAGAAGGCTAAGTCCGAAATATATAGGACCTTATAAAATAAGTGAGAAAATTGGATTAGTGGCTTATCGTCTTGTATTACCCCAGAACCTAACTGGGATACACAATGTCTTTCATATGTCTCAACTTCAAACATACTATCTCGATCCTTCCCACATCATATCACCTGAGCTCATACAACTAAAAGGTGATCTGACGTACACAGAGCAACATGTTCATATCTTAGATCGAAAATTTTTGGAACTTAGGAATCAAAGGATTCCCTAAGTGAAAGTGTTGTAGTACAACCACAATGTGGAAGAAACAACTTGGGAGCAAATGGACTTCTTGTGCCAGCAATATCCCGAGCTCTTTCGACATTCAGGTGAGAATCTAGGGACCAGATTCTTTTAGAGGAGGAGGTCTATAACACCCTCAAATATTTCATGCTATAATGTTAATTTTATTTATGAAATTTCAATTATTTCAATTATTTGAGTTATTTTAGAAAGTTTTGGGGGCATATTTATAATTTCATAAAACCTAACTGAGCACTTTTTGAAAATATTAGGTTTACATGGAAAAATTTTGGTCAACGGCGTCAAGGCCCTATTTTTCAATAATTGTAGGGACTTAATTAAGTTTTTTTTCAGGGTCAAATCTAAAAATTCAAAATTTTGGTTATAAAAAATGGCATTTGCAATTTTACCCCCATCTTTTTCTTCTTCATCTCCTTCTCGTAACTACCACCACCACCTCCAGCGATCTTCACAGATAGCGAAAATTTGCCTAAACTAAATCGATTAAACTTGTCCCCACACTCTAGCTGCCCTTGCACACCACATGCACAGAGTTACGAGTGGCAAGTCACCATAAATGAAGAACTGAAACTTAGCAGTGGCTAGTCTTGACTAGTGACTACAGAGCTAGGGCTAAAACTCATTTTTATGTAGTAACTTTGGAAGCTCTTAGTGTGAGGAAGCTAAAAATGCCCTTCCATGTGAGTTTGATGTGGTAGTGATGGCGAAAAATGACGATCGAATAAGTGTATCACGATACTTAGGTTTGAAGTTTGAGCTCGATTGAAGGTGATTTTGGCCGTGAAACTTGAAACTAATAGTGGCGTTGGATTGAAGAGGTTGAGAGAAGCATTTTGGTGGTGATGTTGGTCTACTTCGGCGGCCACGGGCGGTTGATGGCGGCGGCAGAGTGGCAGTTTTACCTCCTCTATGCAATGAATGCATCCATGTATTTGGTTTGTGGTTTCGAAACTCTGGTGGCTAGGCTAATCTTGGAATTTAGTTGGTTTTACCTTATATATATGTGTATATATTGACCTTACCTATAGAAACCTTGTATTTTATGCCAAGAATAAAGATTTTAGATATGATTGGTATATATGTCCGTGTATGAATCCCATGTAAGAAGAATATTCAATTAGTGGACCCGGACGTGTTATGCTAAATGCTAAAATTTGGATAAGGGATTAATCTAAATTAAGGATTATGTAATGTAAGACTAAATGGCATTTGATTAGGATCAATATGTAGGGATTGGACTATTTTATGTAGATTTGGATGATGATATGATAATGACTTTGTAATTAAGAATGAGATATCATGTTATTTTTGGAACCGATATAGAATATCGTGGCTAATTATAGAATAATCAATTTATTGGAGTACTTTGTGTAGGTAGTACCTATTAAACCTATATAATCATGTTGATCAATAAGTTAGTAATGCTAGAATGCTTATGATGCAATTCTAGAAGGCTATTAAAGATGAATAGGAATTTGACTACGAAAATATTCTTTTGATTAGGTGATGAAGAAGTGGGTCCTGTTGATCAGTAGATTACAGGTTGTGGTTGTTTGATGAAACTACAAAAGGTGAGGGTCTGCCAATCTGGCACCTTGTTTTACGTATTTGTTTCGTGATAAACCCTATGAGGGTTCCAGTTTTATTTCAGTTTCAATTTCTATTTCTGTACTGTACTCTGTTTCCACTAAAATTTGGGAAATGTTTGAATTCTAATTGTTATCTATTGTCTGATATAAGCACCCCTATAAGGGTTATTGTTGTTAATTAATTCTGATTTCTATCTATTTTGACGTCTAGAACCTCTGCTTGTTATCTATATATCTATTGCCTATCTATCTATCTTGTATCTGTACTGTTCTGTGTCGTTATCTGTTGCCTTGCCAGCATACTTGTCTATCTATTCAGTGTTATTTGGCTATACTGGCTTATCTAGATTTGTTTGCTACAATCATGTTACCTTGATAGCATTTCTATTCTATTCCATACTGTCTGTCTTGGAATTGACGGTGTGCTAGGAATTTTCCCTTGGATGTCAATGATATACTAGGGACTTTCCCCTAGGTGTTGGCGATATGCTAGGGACTTTTCCCTAAGTATCAGTGGTGTGCTAGGGATTTCTGCTAAGCATCTACGATGCGCTATATAGTTCATATGGGCATCTGCTATGTATCAAGCTGTTACGCTTAGATTAACTAATTGTGTGACTGGTATGAAGTAATTCTACAATGCAATAAGGCAGAAGACTTTGCTATTTTGCTATGGTTATTGTCTGACTCTGAATCTGTCATGTTCTGTATGTTTAATTGAGGATATGTTGAGTTGAACCTTCCTCGATATATCTCTTTCGTTATTCTTAAGTTTATCCATCGCTAAGTTTTTGGACTTACCCCCCATATCACTGACTTTCTCATACAGGCTTTGGTGATGATCTCGTACTTCAGGCTTGGAAAGATGTAAATACATTTTGTAATAGAATAGGTGCTTAAACCTATGTATGAACTACTTTTATGTTTTGTTGAAACCTGGAGATGTTGTGAGATGTAAGACTTGAATTTATAGTTTGTAGTTGGTATGAAATGATGAATGATAAATTTGTGATGGTATGAAATTTGTACCTTTGTAAGACGCTTAGGTTGAAGCTTGTCGCTATTTTTGATAATTTTGAAAAAAATTTCTGATGGGTTTATTGTTCAAATTATGGATGAGATTTAAGTCTAGACTACGTGGCTCCTTAGCTCAGGTGTTATTCCGAGTGGGGGGCACTACAATTAATCATAAGAATAATAAGATTAATATTATCAATAATGGTAATAATAATAGTATTACTGTGATGATATAATTATCTAATATTATTAGGATTAATATTAATAATATTGTTAATAATATATTAATAGTAATATTACTAATAAAAATTCAAGAAAGCAAATACTTTTTCCAACAAGACGAAAAAGTAGTCATGTCATCTCGAAGTTAGCCATCTAAGCAAATATTTTAAAATTCAACAAATTTCATCATGCCATATTAGTATTTTTAGCCATTTTATGAGATTCCAGTGACTTTCGGACTAAATGTACAATTTTTTTTAACTTATAGGACTAAATTTAAAATTGCATAACATATAGTACAAAATTGAAAGTCGAAAACTTTTATAGGACGAAAAAAATATTTTTGCAATTTACTAAGGGTATCTACGCAAAGCTTAAGCTTCATTCTAATTTTAAAGAATTGAAAAAGGTGGTAAGAAAGGTTATTGAGGTCAAGAATAGCACCAGAATGAAAAACGGGCAACTCAGTTATTATTCTATTGCTACTTCATCATCAAGGCTTCCACCCACCAGCAAATACTCCATAGTTGGTTTTGATGACGACTTGTTGGCAATAAAGGCTCAGCTTTGTGGAGAGTCTTCCAATCTCCAAGTCATCCTAACCATTGGAATGGGAGGCATTGGGAAGACTACTCTTGCAAGAAATGCTTATGATAAGTCATTAACATTTTCAAGTTCGTGCTTGGGTTACAGTATCATAAGATTATACCACACAAGTGATTCTCTCAGGCCTCCTAGTTTTCCTGAAAGCCAAAAGATCTGGACACAACAATGAAGAAATTGTGTACAAAAGTTTAAAAGGTAAGAGATATCTTATTGTAATGGATGATATGTGGAGCACAAAAGTATGGGATGATGTAGGGATGATATTTCCAGATGACCATAATGGAAGTCGAATCATGTTACCCACAAGGCTATCAAATATGGCCACTTATCCAGATTCTTCTAGCCCTTTCCATGAGTTGTGTTTCATGGATGTGGATAAAAGTTGGAATTTGCTTCAGCAGAAGATGTTTCCACAAGAAAATTGTCCTCCTGATTCATAACTTGTTGGAAAGAAGATCACAAGAAACTGTAAAGGATTGCCTCTTGCAATTGTCTTGATTGCAGGACTCCTGTCCGCGGTTAGTGAGACTCAAGCTTCTTGGATGAATATCGCAAACAATGTAAATTGGGCTATTAGTAGTACGAATGATAAGCAGTTTGCGAATATACTATCTTTGAGTTGCATTAACTTGCCTCATTATTTAAGATCATGTTTCTTATATATGGGAGGCTTTCCAGAAGATTATGAGATTATTGTCTCCAAACTAATCAAATTATGGGTAGCTGAGGGTTTTTTAAAACCAAATGGATCAAAAAGCTGTAAAGAGGACGCAGAAGAGTATTTGGAGAATCTTGTGAAGAGAGGTCTTATTTTGATCACAAGGAGGAAATCTAATGGCAAAATCAAAAGTTGTAGCATGCATGATCTGGTACAGGACTTACGCATAAGAAAAGCATAGGAAAAGAAGTTTATTCTAAATGTTATGGATCGGTATATTCGCAAGAACTCTCTGAAAATCACAAACAACCAATGCCGCGTAACCATTGCTAGTTATGATCTGTGTTGCTTTCACAACATTGATGGGTCCCATTCAACCAATATCCCTCCTTTTATATGCTTCCACGTTGACAAATATTCACTGAACTCGTTTGGAAATTTTAAATTGCTGAGAATATTGGATCTGGTACGTAATACAGTGCACCTTGCTGAAGTATTTGAGCTATATCATTTAAGATTGCTTGCTTTCACCTATGGATATGGTCTTCATTTTTCTCTATCCAAATTAAACCTTCCAAATCTTCAAACTTTAATCATTCAAGAAGAAAGAAGTTATGATAGGTCAGGTTTGCCATTGCCATTGGAAATTTGGAGGATGCTGCAATTAATACACTTAACATGCACTGGTCCCTTATCCAATATTCCAGAAGGAGCTGCAACTTTTGCTCTAAAAAACCTGCAAACACTTTCTGGAGTACGGAATTTCCAATGTACTAAACAGATCACAAAAATGATCCCAAACTTAAAAACACTGGGAATCGTTTATCTTGAAACGAAATATCTTGAAGACAGCCGCCTCGAAAATCTTGTATATCTGCATCAAATCGAAAAGCAAAAATTAGAGGTACGTTTATATTATTTTCTGGGAAAGTTTAATCCTATTTTTCCAAAGGCGCTGAAAAAGTTAACCTTGAGTAATTCTGGACTTCATTGGGAACATATGGATATTGTTGGTTCATTGCCTAACCTTGAAATACTTAAACTAAGGTGTTATACTTATTGTGGAGACAAATGGGAAACAAATGAGGGAGAATTTCCTCGGTTGAAATTTCTACTAATTGAAGATTCAGGGCTACAATATTGGATAACTAAAAGTAGCCACTTCCCAACCCTCAAGTGCCTAGTGCTTTATCATTGTTGGAATCTAAGTGAGATCCCAAATGGTATTGGAGAAATCCAACCCTTGAACTGATTGAGGTTGATGCATTGAACAACTTTCTTGTGGACTTGGCCAAAAGGATACAAGAGGAACAAGAAAGTTGGGGAAATGATGCCCTTCAAGTTTGTGCAGGGGATACATGGAGAAAGTGATTCCGCTGCTTCTGATCAGGTTAGAGATTTTACATCCCTTCGACCTCAAAGTGAAAAATTATTCAAATCTTTATTCTGTAACTTAATTTCAAAGAAATTATAATTGGACAAGTACTTAAACCATCATAAAATGTTCTTCCTAACTCAACTCTACAATCATATATATATATATATATATATATATATTTTGAAGCATTTCTGCTCTTACCCAGATATGAATCTGTTTTGTTGGGTTATTCTTTTCTGTTCAAGTTTTCAGAGATTTTAATCATTGATGATGATGTGCTGATAAGTGGCTGATAATACATTCAAAGTAAAAAGGCAGAGGGTGGATCCGTGGATAACCTTTAAATTAATAACTTGCTCAAGGGGAATACATTGGTGTAATGTTAATGGTTTAAGTTCAAACTCTTTGGTTTGTTCAGACTTCATCAAATCCGAATCCCAGTTGTGTTGTGTGATATTATCATGCAGTTCTGAAGTTGGAAGAGAAGTTCTTCTCGTGTAAAAGTTTATTTTACTCCAAAAAGTTAGTGATTAATGAATATTGGAATGGAAGAGATGTATGCAAATGAGAGGGTACTTCTTTTATTTTATTTTTTTATACTAGTGACCCGTGCATTTGGTCTCCACGCAAGTATAATTTGTGCAAATTTTTCAGTAAACTATAATTTCTGTTTTGTAATAAAATTCTTAAGTAAATACTTGCATTTTTCTCTAATTTATAGGTCCAGGATGATCTCTTTACCCAAACTAAGGCTTTTTAGAGTCCTAATCACTTAATTTTATCTATTGTCAAGTAATCACTTTTTCACTGTTGATATTTGTTAACTAAATTTGAATATATATATATACATATATTTGAATATATATATACACACACATATATATATTTTTCAAAAGACCTACTTTTAAATTTGGTTAGTTTTGAAAATAAAAATTTACCTTTTATTTAAATTTTGATTATTTCATAACTAACCTTCATTTCAACTTCGTGCCTCTGTCTTCATTCTTGGTCCAAACACTTCCCGGCTCACTTCGTATTCCTTCTTTGTTTGTATGGTGGGTATTTATTCCTCCAACATTCTCCAACCCGTTAGTCCAAATTCCTACCAAATTTAATCAAATAATAGTAAATAAAGAATTTCAAGTTAGTTCACAAGCTAAAAGTAAATATATGTAGCCTTAGCCGTAGTCGACTTCATTGTTTCAATTTATAAATGTACAGTTCTCTTCTCATTGAAATTTGGTGAGTACTCATGAAAGTTAGCCCTAGTAAGAAATTGCCTCAACTGGGCTAGGGAAGTCTAAACAATTATTTTACTGTATTTCATTTCTGTGTTAAACCTTCAATATGGCTAAAATCTTTCTACATATCTTGAATTCCATGACAAATGGTTGGCCTGAATTTGTAACGTTATAGCTCAAAGACAGTGACAACGTATTGATGCTTCTGATCTGTAGTTAGTCGTTGAATCTGAATTGAGTATGCATTTGATATTCTTAGATTTTGTACGTTAATCATTTTTATTTGTCCTTTCATAAAGAGTGGAGCATTAATTGCTATAATGGATGGGGAACATACATCTGCTTGTAAATATATCACATCACATTTACAAAAGTATGAATAGATAGTATATTAATGAATACATTTCACTGTTCATATCCTATGATTATATCCATCAATACAATATAGCGTGTAATGAAATAGTTCAAAAGTTTCTACGAATGAACTATATATTTATCTCAAACAATAAATTGCATTTAACAAATTTATGTATATTCTATATTATTATGTGACTTGATTTGTGAATCTGACTTTATGTTTAATTCTCTATAATGATTATGTTAAATTCATTAAGTAAATTTTTCTACCTACCAATCATGCATTATTTATATTGAAATTTATTCTTCTGTCAACGTTTTTACTTAGACTCATAGAAAATAATAACTAGATTGAAGTTATTTAAATAAATTATATCCCATCTAACGAGATTATAGTTATCAGTAGATACATATAGTTTCATGATAAATTGCAATCAAATTAAATTTATTTTAGTTAGACTCATATAAATAACAACTACATTGAAATTAATTAAGAAAAACTTAATTGATGAGGAAAAAATGTATCTTCATAAATATGTCATGGAGATATTCTTTTTTGGATTCTATCTTAAAAATAAAAAGAGAAAAATATTTATTATATATCAAGGTATGTGTTCAAATTAAATATAATAGTAAATTTAATATGCATATAATCAAAAGAAATAGATTAAGTCTTATAGTTACATGATTAAGCAAAATTCAAAATTGATGAGGAAATGGATAGTATTTTATAAAAATGTTCATACAAATATGGGTTTCAAGGATTAAAAAGAGAATTATATTTGTTATATAACTAAATAAGTGTCAAACTCAAATGTAATAGTATATATAGTATGATGATGGAAAAGGATAAACTACGTCTTATTTAATGTTTCTTCTTTTGATATATATATATATATTATATTTTGGTAATTCTTATACTGGGATGTTCACAGCTATTTTCTTAGAAACTAATAGCAAAAGATGCTTTATCATAGTATGTTACAAATATGAGGAAATTTCATATCCTACTTATTTAAGTTAATAGACAAAAAGTGAATCAAAAGAAAAATAATATATAGTCGATAACACTATTAGAAGCCAAAAAAAGAACCAAGTAAAACCTTTTCACTTAAAAGTGATGATGTGATATTATCAACATTCAATAAATTATTTTTAAGAGATAATAAGATAGCAATAGAAATATATATATATATATATAATTTTATATTTTTCAAATAATCTTGTGCAAGATCAAATTAAAAGAGGAACAAGAAAGTATGCTTGCACAAATTAAAAGAGGAACAAGAAAGTATGGCAAACGATGGCCTTCACGTTCATGTTGGGGATACATGGAGAAACTATTGATTGCTCTCTCAAACTGGACATGATTGCACACTAGGCACCTCTAAAGTGTTACATATGCCTAATCATTGTTGTTGTTGATGATTTTTAGGTGACCGAATAGCTGCGGTTGTAACTACAAACCTTGTTATGTTACAGAGGCATGCAGACAACCTTGGAATTGGTATTGGATATTAATGATGTTTATGGAATTGAAGTAATATTTTAAGTTTACATATGTTAATTTCTCCTCGCCCTGTGTTAAAAATATAGCTTGTAATTCAAAAAAAAAAAAAGAAAAAAAAGAAAAGAAAATGAAGACTCAAGAAAGTCAAAGGCGGTTGGTGATGGATTTGCCAAATTTTGCTTTGATGAAACTGGTGGCATTAGAATTGCCACATATTTTAGCATGGTCAATTTATCAAAAAAAGAAAAAAAAGAAAAAAAGGAACAAAAACGAGCTAGAAGCTTCACTTAGCTGCCTTATGTGTGCTTATATATGTGTGTGTGGTATGTACTTGTAGAAACATAGCAAAATGTTGAGAGATTGGCATAAGGTTAGCACGTATAGAGTTTGAGAAAGTGAAGAATAATTTTTAGCAAAAATATAGTTCTAGAGTTTTATTGCATGAATTTTAGAGAAATGTTGTAAAAGCTAATATCTCAAAGCAAAGAAATTAGAGAAATGACCAAGAAGGAAAAAAAATGACCTTATGCAAGAAGGTTCAAGAGCTAGAGCTCTTGTGGCAAATATCAAAATCTCCAAGGTTGAAGATGAGGAAGGACTAATTTTAATCATAGAAATTCAAGTCAAAATCCAGATTTTTATTGTCAAATGTCTAGAAAAGTGGTCATGACAAAAGATTGCTGCTACAAATGCAAGAAAAGCATAAATGCAAATAATTCCCAAAGAGATTGTTGGTATAAGGATGATGGAGAATCAAATAAAGCCAACTTCATGGACTAATCAAGTACGTTATTCTTGCCTAAAGTCTCAACAATAACAACTTGAGAATATTTGGTACGTGCAACAATCACATGTGTGGAAAAAAGAAAATGTTCGTAAAGCTCAATGAGTCATATTCATCTGAACTAAAATTGGGAGATGGAAAACATGCAAAATTATGGGAAAAGGAGCAATTGAGGTCCGAACAAAAGAAGGTAAAATTAATATCATTAGATATTTTTTTACGTTCCCAATTTAGAACACAATTTGTTCAGTGTTAAATAAAATATGAACCCAAATGGGTAATGGACTCAAAAGAGTCAAGCAGTGAAACAGATAATAAACTGGAAGTTCCACATGAAGCTGAAATTCTAGTTAAAGCAGAAATATAAATAAATAAGACAAGGTGTTTATAGTGGTTCGGCAAGCCTAGTCCACTATCTAAGCTAGAGGACTTATAATTTTGAACCTGCAAATATTATTAGCAGAGTAACAAGAACAAGTACAATGAGCAGCGCTAACTTCCAAAACCTCACAGAAGTGAACCAGTATACTCTGCTGATAATACTGGGGTTTTGCAAAGTAAAGAGTAATGGAATAATCCCAACGACTCTTAATAGCACTCTGATTTTTCAAACTATATTTTCTGTTTAAATAATAATGCACCTGGTATACTAAGGTAAATCAATCCAAGAATAGTGCAACGGTCTTCAATAAGCTTAGGAATAGTGCAACGATAACATGCCAATATTATTTTGTTTTATGAAAAGAAAGTTCCATGTTGTGCTGTATCAATTTGTTGTCACGGAACTTCAACTAATGTTTTAAGAAGATCTTTGTAACTACCATATTTATGCTTTATTACAAGAGAGACATAATCGAAAGTAGGTATTTTGAGGGAATCCTAACAATCTCCCCCCTTTTTGATGATGCCTCTTGTGTTGTTCTCCCCTTGTCTAAAAAGAGTTATTGAACTAAAGGAAATATACTATAATCACAAGGCTCTCTGGAATAGAGTGTTCTTCCCCTATCAGCAAGCAAAGGTTAGAGCTAAGAATAACAAGACATAGCAGCAAAAGTATTTTTCTAGAATTAAATTTGAGCGTAGCATCAATCCAAAAAACACAACATTTAGTTCATAGGAGCAGTAGTGTTTGAAAACAAAGCATATAAGCAACACATAATAGATGTATCATCAAAATGAGGCAGACTAACTAAACAGAACAACACTTATTAGAGCAACATTTTTCTCCCCCATAACATCAAAAAGATCAATGATTATGAGAGTGTTTACAGAGAGAATGGCGAAGGTCCTTAATCTCATCATGAAGATAAGATATTTTGGTCTTGCAACAGCAGAAGTCATCCTCAATAGAGGTATCCAGTGCAGCGGTTTTGTGGTCAAGTTGGTAAATAGATAAGGTAATAGCTTGAATAGAAGCCAATAAATTAGGTGCTGGATCATCTAGTAGTTTAGATTTTCTTTAGAAATAATTCCTTTAAAGGCACTAGAGCTAACTTTGTGGATAGAGCTATTAGAGACATAAAGTGGTTTCTTTCTAGGTTACGACAAAAAGTACATCAAGGAGCAGAGGGAATGGTAGTAGAGATAGAAATGCCTTTGAACCACACTCCATCTTCACCAATTTGGATTTACATTTTCTTGAGGCTAGGTAAGTCAATCACTTTCCATTCACTGGAGTCTTCAGCCCAAGGGAATAGGAAGAAGACATTTTCAACACGTAGAAAGTGAGTGAAAAACATTCAATAAGATAGGTTCGTGGAGGAGTGTCTGAGGGCATAGACTATATTACGTAAGATAATATAGCCTACATTGACAATTTGACCCGTGACAACCATGTAGAGAAGAAAGACAGACAAACAGTCATACCAGTTGCATGACCCCCATTTAAAGAAGAGGCAGAGATAATGGTGAGCATAATTAAGTGATGAAGGAAGAAATAGTCAATGGGAAGAAGTTTGAGTTCAACAGCAGCCACTAATTTTGGGGTTTTACCATCCTAGAAGAGTTGTTTAGCACGGTTGAGAACAAAGTAATCAAGATGACACCATTCACCATATGCAAAAAATTGAAGACCAATTTTTAGGAGCCCTATGGAGTGATTAATTTTCTCAACAATAAGGGAAATAGGGGTGCCTAGAATATTAGATTGAATAGAAGTGTTCGCAAGGTCAGTACCTTCAATCACCACCAAGTTGGCATAAAGGAGGTGAACTACTAAGGGAAATGCAGTTTCATCAATTTGCATCATAAATTTCCAGCCCATTTGATCAACCCATTGGTGGAAAGGAGACGGAGGAGTATTAGAGAAATCAATGGCTCTCCCTCGATTCAATTTTCTAGTCATGATATTAGTTGAAAAGAAGTCGTTAGTATGAGACGTTGGAAATTTGATGGAGACAAGCACAGACTTAAAGTCCCAATTGTTGAAGGAGGAGTCACTGAAGTTATGAGGATGTGAGAATAAGACAGTAAAATAGGAGAAAAGAGAGAAAGCGGTGAAAAAGGAGGAGTTCGAGCAGAGGATGAACAACAGGGAGTTGGCGAGAGAGAGAGAGAGAGAGAGAGAGAGAGAGAGAGAGAGAGAGAGAGAGAGAGAGAGAGGTGACCGGATTCATTGGTATCAAATGCATAGTCGACCAATTTTTGAGATGCCAATTTGGGGCTATCGATCATGGTGGATAGTGGTAAGAGACTTGCAAAAAGTGTGAAAAAGAAGAAAAAGGGTTTGGGTGATGAACAAGAAGAGTTACTCTTTTGATTCTGAGGATATCTATAGATTTACATACAGAACATTGAGTAGTTCAATTCCCTCCTAGAATAAATTTAAAAGAAAAAAATCTGACAATGTAATGAAAAAAGAAAGAAATATGCTTATGATTTTTCATACCAAACATAATGCTTAAGAAAATAAAAGCAATCTTCAGGAAGTGGTTTCGTAAAAATATCAGCAAATTGATTTTTGGTTTCAATGAAATCTATGCATACATCACCCTTTTGAACATGATATTTGATAAAATGGTGCCTTATTTATGTTTTGTGTGGGAGTGATAATGGGATTTTTAGTGATGCAGATAGCACTAATGTTGTCGCATAAGATAGATATGCAAGGGAATTGTAATCCATAATCTCTGAGGGTTAGTTTCATCCACAACATCTATGAGCAACGAATACCTCGCACCATGTATTCAACCTCAGTTGTTGACATAGCCACCACACTTTGCTTCTTTGTCCACCAAATTACTAGGCATGACTTTAGTAGTTGGCAAGTTCCAGTAATGCTTTTTTGATCAATCTTACACCCTACATAGTCAGTATCTGAATACCCAAGAAGATTAAAAATTTTGGATCAAGGGTAACAAATGCCATTGTTGGTGGTTCCTTTGAGATAGTGAAAGATTCTTTTGACAGCCTTGAGATGTCACTTTTTCAATTGTCCTTAAAATTGGGCGCATAAATTGGTGGCAAGCAGAATGTCCGGGCGAGTGGAAATTAGATACAACAGCAGTATGTTTGGGTGACTGTATGCCCTGTATTTTCCATATTCATGTTTAGGCCACAATATCACAAGTAGGGGTGCGCATCGGGCCGGGATTACCGGGTTCGGGTCGACTGGGTTGGGTACCCAGTCGTCCGGAATTTCGTTTTCACTACCCGATCTCGGTCTAAATTAGTTTCGGGTACCGAGATCGGGTACCAGGAATTTAGCCAAAATTTGGGCCAGATTTTGGTCAAAATCTGGCCCAAATTTTGGCCAAAAAATAAACCCACAATCTGGACAGAAATCTATCCAGGTTGTGGGTTATTTACTTCATTTTTCTAGCCAAATTTTGGCCAGAAAAATGAAGTAATTAATGTTCAAAATGTGGACAGATTTTTGTCCACATTTTGAACCAAATTTTACCTTTTTTTTTCTTTGTAATATAAATTGTATTTTTGATAATATAAATTTTGAAATGTAAATTCATTGGTACATAAAAATTAATTGAAATTAACTCAACTCTCCAACTCCAAATGAATTACAATTGATAAACACAATTTGCTATACATATTGGAGAGAAATCAAATATTCAAAATTTTAAATTGCTCAACTCCAAGTTCTAAACTCTAAAGTGAAAAAAAAAAAAAAAAAATCCTCAAACCATTACACAAATTATAATTTACAAGTTACAACACCAAGGCATTAATTTAACTTTCAATTTAACAATTCAAATTCTTAACATCAAGTATTCAAATCATCCATTCCACTTTTCAAAGTCAACATCCTTTCAACTATCCAAAATTCAAATCACATAAACATGATAATTGATATCAAGTCATCAATATTCACAAACAATCTCTAATGCGTTCCCCCATTCCGCTGAAATGCTTATGCATCAAGGATGGATGTATCGGCCCCCATTTGTGTCAGCTCTACGAAAGTAGTAACAAGATTAAAAAAAAATTAATACAAAAATATAACATTAAAAAATAAAAAGAATTAAATTAGTTAAGTTACCTTGCTCAAGATTTTCTAGTTCACACAAATCTTCCTCCACATTAATTGGTTTCGAAGCCGAGCGAAACCAATCTTGGGCACAAATAAGAGCTTGAGCTACTTTAGGGGATAAGGAACTCCTAAATGCATCAAGCACACGCCCTCCAGTGCTAAAAGCAGCCTTTGAAGCAACTGTGGAGACCGGCACCGCTAATATATCACGGGCCATCATAGAAAGTATAGGAAATCGATGAGCCGACATTTTCCACCATTTCAATATGTCAAAACCATCTCCACCCTCTTCACACTCTTCTTGCAAATATTTCTCTAATTCAGTCTTCCCTTGTTTACCTTTCTTCTTATTTTTCATCTTGTCAAACTCATCAAATCGATCATATGCTCCTTCATCCTCCTCACTCAAAGTGTACCTAGCACTAGAACTTTCTCCACTTGTTTTAGAACTGGGGCTTGTTGGAAGTACATGGGCATATATTCTTTGATATTCTTTGAAAAAATCATCAAATCCATTTTTCACGGCTTCTTTCATGTCTTTACTAGATGGACTATCACATGTTCCAAAATTTGAATACATTTTATCAAATGTGAACTCAATGAACTCCATTTTCAAAGTAGGATCAAGGATCACTGCATAATATAAAATCTTATTGATTTTTGTAATTGATCCCCAATACTTGTCATACTTTTCTTTCATTTTTTTGGCCATCTCCCTCAATTCAATGTCACTACTCTCCATCCACCTCGAAAGAAGCCTATCAATTGCACTTATTTCTTTGAATACGGTGTTTGATGTGACATACAAAGAGCCAGAAATTTTCAAAGTGAGATGAAAAAAATGCCCAAAAAATTTCAACAACAATTTTGCCCTTTCCCAATCAAAATGTGAAGGAACTCCATCATCGAGATCAATATTAAATGCACGATCACTGTCCTCATATGCTTTAAAGGCCTTTCTAAGAGACAAAGCGGCATCTAACATCAAATAAGTAGAGTTCCATCTAGTAGGTACATCAAGTGACAACATCTTATTTGTTTCCAATTTTTCAAGTTTTGCACAATGCTTGAATTTTTTGTACCTTGCTGCAGAAGCTCTTATATACCTAACAGCCCCTCTAATACGAGTAATAGCCATACTCTCATCTTTTCCTTTCAAACCATCTTGTACAACAAGATTAACGATATGTGCAATACACCTCATGTGCATATATTTACCACCTAAAATCATACTATCTGATCGACCATCAAATTTCTTTTTTATATAAGCAATTGCACCATCATTTGATGAAGCATTATCCACAGTGACAGTAAAAATCTTATCAACACCCCAATCATTCAAGCATGCAGCAACATCCTTACCCACATCCTCACTTTTATGGCCAGAAATAGGACAAAAATTCAAAATCTTTTTCATCAAATTCCAATCATTATCAATAAAATGCACAATAAGACACATATAATTCACTCTTTGAAGAGAGGTCCATGTGTCAGTGGTGATGCAAACCCTTTGTGCATGTGTGACAATGAAGGACTTCAACTCGGATTTTTCATTCATGTACATCTTAAATTAACAATGTAATGCAATTAACAAAAAATTAATTTTTCTATACTTGTAGTTGTATGATCTTATTTTTATTATATATCACTTTAAAAAATTAATAGGCAATAAACATAAAAATTAAAAAATAAGATAACAAATTGAAAGATGAAATATTTAAATTCATTCATAAAAATAGAGGAAAAATTAAAACAAAAGCAAATCATTATCATTCATTCATACAAAAATTAGATGTCTAAATCCTCCACCCAAGTCCCAACCAATAAACTAAAAAAATTAAATAATTAACAAATGCATATATAATGGATAATAATAGATCCTAATATACATGAATATACAAAAAATTAATTTTTCTATACTTTTAGTTGTATAACCTTATTTTTATTATATATCAATTTAAACAATTAATAGATAATAAACATAAAAATTAAAAAATAAGATAACAAATTGAAAGAATAAATATTTAAATTCATTCTTAAATATAGAGGAAAAATTAAAACAAAAGCAAATCATTATCATTCATTCATATAAAAATTAAATGTCTAAATCCTTCACCCAAGTCCCAACCAATAAACTAAAAAATTAAATAATTAACAAATGCATATATAATAGATAATAATAGATCCTATTATACATGAATATACAAAAAAAAATTACAAGAAAAGTGAAAAACTAAAAAATCTAAATTTTATCAATAAACCCTAAACTAAAGTTTTATTATATTGTAAATAATATTAAATCTTCTACCTAGCTAATACATACCTATAGTGGGGCGGCGGCGGTGGCCGGCGGGGGCGGCGGCGGTGGTGGCGGCGGCAAAAAGAAAAAAGAAAGGAAGGGCCGAAGGGGGGCGGGACTTGGGAGTGAAATGTGAAAACTGAAAGTGTAAAACAGAGGCAGAAAGTTTCTGCCTCTATTTTTAAGTTTCAGCCTTTCTTTTTCTTTTTCTTTTTTTTTAATTAATTAATTAATTAAAACTGGGTACCCGGTTCCCGATTGGGCCCAGATTCACTACCCGAATCCCGACCCAATTTTAGGGGACTGGGTACCCGACTAACCGGGTAACCGGGTTTAATCGGTTGACTACCCGATCAGACCGATTCGGGTACCCGAAACCCAAACCCTAATGCCCACCCCTAATCACAAGATTATAGTGTACAAAAAATTCTTTTAAGCCTCCTAAATTCCATGAATGCAGTTAGCTATCTACAGAGCAAGGAATCAATGAAAGAACTTGTGTACAAAAGATTAAAGGGTAGGAGGTACTAGTTGTAATGGATGATATGTGGAGTACAAAGGCATGGGATGATGTAAAGATGATATTTTCTTATGACTATAATGAAAGTTGGATCATATTTACCACAAGGCTCTTCGATGGGCTGGTCATCCCGATCATTATAGTCCTATTCATGAGATGTGTTTCGTGGATACTAATCAAAGGTGGAATTTGCTTTCTTATAAGGTGCTTGAAGGAGGAAATTGTCCTCCTGAGCTGGAAGCTGCTAGAAAGAAGATTGCAAGAAGCTGTGGGGGACTACCCCCTGCAATTATATTGATTGCAGGACTTCTATCCACGGTTAGTAAGACTCAATTTTCCTGCACATATATTGCAGAAAATGTAAGATTGGCTATTAGTACTACAAATGATGAACAATTTACAAACATAGTGTCTTTGAGTTACATCTAGTTTGCTTATCATTTTAGACCTTGTTTCTTATACATGGGAGCCTTTCCCGAAGATTATGAGATATCGGGTTTCAAAACTCATCAAATTATGGTTAGCTAAATGGTTTTCTAAACCTAAGTGAGTCTAAAAGCTTGGAAGAGGAGTATTTAGAAGATCTTGTTAAGGGAAGTCTTGTTTTGGTCAGTAAGAAGAAGTCTAATGGCAAAGCCAAAAGTTATAGGGTCCATGATCTGGTGGGGGACTTTTGCATTAGAAAAGCATAGGAAGAGAAGTTTTTTTCACTTGTTAGGTGTTTGTATGGCGCAAAGAGTTCTCCATAAAGGATAAAAAATCAGCGCTGCATAACTATGGTTATTTTGTATCAAGTGTTTACGGAATCATATTTTCAACTAATTTTAAATTTGTTTTTGCTCTTTAAAATTTTATAATAATTAATGATAATCAAATCTAACGGATCTATTATTTCATGATTTTTCTGGTGATATTGTTGATAGAATAAACAAGGAGGACCAGTAGGTTTAGTTGTGGACTGAGAATTGTCAGAGGCTTTGTCGGATAGAGTAGAAGATAGAAATGCTGTGATCCGGCGTCTTGTTTTTCAGTTTGGACGGTAATTTCCTTCTTGGCTATAAATCAATTAATTTATGGTTACTTCCCCTTGTTCCTCATCTTGGGTCTTGTTCATGACCAAAGAGTTAATTATTATTAATGCCCCTCCCTTTTTGAGAATTTCCTCTTTTTCACTTGCAAAATAACTTTTCGTCATCATGGATTTAATGTGGAGAATGTTTAGATTTGGAAGACAGATGTGGTTGATTTTGAGTGTTTCTTTCCTCTCTAATCTTGTTTCCATGTTGTGCTACTTCTTATAAGATTGTACACAAAGGATTCTTTTATAACTTACTTGTCGTTTAAGTCACATCAACAAACAATTTCTCGTTTGTCTTTTTTGGGCCTTGAAGGCCTATTTCAGCCATGCCAAAGCTGCCTCTTTTTTGGGACCTTTTCATTCAGCAATATTACCATGATTTAACCTGCATCAGTTTGAAGATATGTAAATGATTTTGTGGTTGCTATTTATTCGTTTATTATTTATCTGAAGGAGGTACTTTGATCCAATCTATTACGGAGATTATCCTGAAACGATTCATGGAAGACTTGGAGATCGCCTGCCTAAATTTTTTGAGAGAGACAAAGATTTGCTTAAAAACTCAGTGGACTTTATTGGTTTAAACCATTACACGACTAAGTTTGTTCGTCATGCAACAAATAGCAGGGAAGATAATGATTTCTATAGAGTCCAGGAAGTAGAAAGACTTGGTAAAGGCAAACCATTCTTTTTATTTATTGATACATATATATATATATATGTATTTGGAACACCAAATTCTTATATGGATTGCCAGAGCACTTTATCCTTGTTTAGTTATAGGATTGCCGAGATGATCTCATTGTAATATCTTATTGCTTTGTTTTGTTAAATCTGTAGCTGAATGGGAAGGTGGAGAGATGATGGGCGAGAAAGTGGGATCATATATTTCAATTTACTTCTTAAATACACATTACTATTGGCTGTATTTCCTAAGGATGTATAGATAACGAATTAGACTTGTGGATGTGGTCTCTACGATGCAGGCAGCATCATCTTGGCTTTACATGGTTCCTTGGGGAGTATGGAAAGTTCTCAATCACATTTCTATGAGATACAACAATCCCTCAGTATATATAATTGAAAATGGTATGTATGTCCTTCGTTGAGAAGAAAAGGGGGAGATTTTCATTATGTTTATTTCCTTTATTTTGGTTACGTTTTTAATTATGAAAGGCCCAACAAATGGATCATTCAAAATTACTCGTTACTGTTGAATGAAGCTTGAGGGACCACTGCCAATCTTCCTCGCATCACTGATGGGTATCTTGAGTGGTTGAAAAATTTCACCTATGTACGTTTAGACAAGTACACACAGACCAAGCAAAAATAAGCCAAAGTTTCTGGTTATATTCCTCTCATGGATAAGTGTCTAGCTGGATATTTCATCTTGAGTTTCTCATTAGCTTCCTTTCTCTACTTTAACCATGGATAAAGAAATAGCTTGAGCTCCAGCTATTTGATCTTTCTGACATGGCAAGGGGGATCCTGACTTGTTGGTTGAGAGTACATATGTGCATATCTAAACATGTATACATTCTGCAATCCATTGAAAGAGGAGTAATTTTGATAGTAGAACAACATTATAATGAAACAGGAAAATGCAAATTATCCCCGTGGTTTTCTATTCCTGCAAACTGCCCCTTAATGCTGTGAAAAAATTAAAAAAACAGATTAATTGTATTCTTGTGCTCACCTTTCCACGTTGGCCTAACATTTTCAATCTGTTTTCTAACAGCAGTTAATGTTCGGTATCTATGCTTCAAGGTGTAATTAACTATCAATTTTAGGTTCGCCCCCTGAATAATTGTACTTGTGATCCACTGGTATGGATGACGAAGATGATGCACATCTCCATTACATAAGATGCCGGATGATAAATTACAAGTTTCATATTAAAACTGCAGTTCATCAAGCAATCAAGTGCCTTACTGCATTTCCTCTGCTTCTATGTGTTGCGCTTCTTACTAATGTGTATGCGATTGTATAAAAATATCTATCCTTTCCTCTGGACATTTGTTCGGTAATAGTTTCAAACACTATGCATATAGCTTTTCTGTTTCTTCGTTTGCAAGCCCGCCACCCTTTTCTGCTGAAAATGTTGGAAATTTGTGGTGATTGAAACTTGTGTGCACTGAGTTTTTCTCTTAGCATGTGCTTTTTTGTAGGCACATGGAAGACACATATTGTTGTATTTGTAAATTTTAAATCCATTGGGTCTTTATTGTCAATTACTCATGCAGAATAAAATGTGGACTATGTTGGAAGTTAACTTAGTTACTTAAAGATCAAATTTGATTAGGTTTTGTAGCCTCTTTTGAATTTGATTTTATCTACTTTTATATTGTACCACTAGCATTGAAATTCTTTTATTTATTTATTTATTTATTCCTTCGTCTTTCTTTTTTGTGGTATTAGATTTTCTAGTTCTAGGAGTACTAATAAAGTAATTTACCCTTATAGGTAGGATACTTTTTGATTATTTGAAATTTGCTCATGAAACTTGTGATACTCGTCAGGCACTTGTTTTGTGTTATGAATGGGCAATAAAAATAAGTTGAAATGGTGTTCTTTGACAACTTTGAGAGTGGTAGTACAAGGAATTGCTTTTATTTTGGGATTGGATATATCATGTTCAAGGATTTTTTTGTATTAGTAAATTATTTTCATGGTGAAAGGAAGAAATCTGTCCTGCACATAGATGAATTTCGCTTAATTATTTAAATATGTGTTTTGACTATTTATTTTCTTGATTATTATTTCTGTCATTACATTTGTTGGTGTGATTTATAGATTCTTGATAAATAAAATCTTGTACATAAATACCTCCGCTATATGTGCACATTGCACATAGTCTTTTGCTTTGAAGTACATATATATATATATATATGTGTGTGTGTGTGTGTGTGTGTGTGGGTGGGTGGGTTTACATCAAATACTTCTTCTTTCATACCTTCAAGCATCTATCTTCACGACAAATGATGCCAGACTGCTTATTGGTTTTTGCAGTTTTTGAAGGCAAAAGGAGGTAAGAACGGCAACCTGGATCAGTGGAAAGGAATATTTTTCCAATATGTACTTGAGCAATAATAAAAAGGGTAAATATCATAAATGGTCCCTAATGTTTTGATTTAGAGTCACTTTAGTCTTCAATCTTCAAAATTTCATCTTTTAGTCCCTAACATTAATATTTAGTTTCATTTGGTCCCTAACTGAACGTTCTGGTAGGTTTTTACCAGAAAATTGGCAATTGGTGATATTTTGAACGGTACAATTGTCAATATAATCTATAATGTACCATTTTAGTCCCTAATTCCATTTTTCCCTTTTCATCCAACAAATAGACCAAGAAAGTGGTGGAATAAGCCTTCTTCATTCCCACCACTTTACATCTCATCTTCCATAGAAATAAGAAAGCTTTTCTACCTGTCATTTTAGTCATATGAAAACATGAAAGCAAAAGGCACATCTTCTTCAAGCAGCAGCAACAGTGAGTGACAACGAACAATGAAGAGCAATTGGGAGAGAGAACGAGAAATAACTATAGCTTTTGTGTTATGCTTTTGTAGGAAAACAACAAAAATGAAGTGCTCCTAGACTAATTCAAATCCAAGGAGAAGGTTTTTTTAGTGTGAAGATTATGGGGTATGTATTTTGTTATCATATATTTCTTCTTGAACACACATTTCTACTTTCCATTTCCAATGTAATCAGTCACCCATTTCCATTTAAAATTGATAGGATATTAGTTGTTGCTTTTTTGTGTGGTGTGATCTGCCGATGTGTGAGCTGTCGAAGTGTGTGATTCCTGGGTTGTTGAGGAATGTCAAGAAATTGGAGATGAATGTGTGAAAAATCCAACAGAAAGAGAAGAGAATAAAGAAAGCTCTTGATTTAAGTTGGGTGTTTTTCTTCCTAATTTGGTTGATGAAGTAACTAGACAAGTAGTTAAAGTATCTGTATCAATTTGGTTGATAAAGTGGCAGGATTAGATGGTTAATGTAGTTTAATATATGAACCTATGTTAATGTCAATATTCATGCTAACGCTAATGTATTTATGAAGCATGTTGTTATTCATGCTTCAATGTTTGTAAAAATGCCTTTGGACATGGTGCTATTTTCTAGAATATGAGCTCTATTTTCAAAAATATTATTGAACCAAGTGCCAACATTATGTAAATGAAACATGGAAACCAATATACTAGCAAGAAGCTTGAAAGTAAACAAGAAACCTAATCAAGCGTATATCTTAGTCTAAAATTGGAACCTAAAACAAGATAGGATAATTAAAATTTTCAAAGCTCTAGTTATGCTAAAATTATCTATAAATATATATATACTGATACCCTATATTGTATATTATATATGTCATGTTCCAAATTTGAGACATAACACGGCAGTGCCTCTAAACCCAAAAACTCAAAGAACTAAGCTCATATCTAATTGAGCATGCTAAATTTTCAAAAATTTTATCAAATAATCTCAAAAACAAATCGTTACAATTAAAGATAATTCTAATACTTACCTCAACAATCGAGCTTGAGTACCCAAGACCTCAAAGAAAATTCCTTAATCAATTAACTAGAAATTTTAAACTTCAAATAAACTTATTCAAAAAAATACTAATCTCTCATCACCATACCAAAACCTGCTCATCTTCCACGTCTTGAACTAAGTTATTTGCAAAATCGTGAATAAATATCTTATGGTGACACTTCAACCAGTAAATAAACCTCTTTCTCCTCCTATCGGATTTGAGCATATATAAATATCAAATAGAAGAAAAGAATTCATTGAAGACATGAATATTCATTTTCGAAAAAATAACAATTGGCGTACCAAAATTCAAAGTTTATATTACCAAAGTGAATCATAAAGCATTCTTTCCAGAATAATTCATAACAGAGATAACACACTTATAAAAAATATTCATTAATTAACCATGCTTATGAACTCTCAGAATTCTAATCGGTTATCTAGTACAAAATCTTAACTACAATGCCGTTAAGTGGCTTCAGAGGTCTTCACTAAAATGCCATTAAGAGTTGCTTCAGATGTGTTAACTACAATGCCGTTAAGAGTAGCTTCAGAAATCTTTATTTACTGTAACCTCGTAGCACAGTTATGGAACTCATTCCAACCAATAGTTTCTCCATTATTTGGAACATAAGTCCTTATTATTTTATTTTAGTAGAGAATATTATGTTTCATGCAAGATTTAGAAGCGCTTAGTTTTACATGCTCAAATCCTAAAAATAAGTTGTATGCATGCAGAGAAAAGTTTTTTGAATAGTTCAATAATTGTAGATGAAATAATTCTTCAACAAATAAATAGTCAGATTTAATAATTCAACATGCAAAATTTACAATTTTGGTGCAAAAATCATTTATGCAAAAAAGATATTTGTAATGGAAAGAGAATAGACATTTTACTTACTATTTCATATAGAAAACATTTATGCGAAGAGAATATTTTCAATAGAAGGAAGAAAGAAATTTACTTAAACTAAAGTCTTAAAACCCAAAGTTTTCCTCAGATCTGATCTACCAATTGAGCCTTCTCCACTAATTCTACGATAGAAAAATAAGATGTTAATACCTTAGAATGAAATTTTCTATGGATTTTTAAAGAATAAATAGAAAAATTGGTATTTTATTACCTTTGCATATGGCTTCTTTATTTCTTACTATATGGGTATTTATACTACTAGGCTAGGTATTCTGTATAAATTAGAATTCATATCTTATTGAAATAAGAAGGTCATTCTAGTCCTAACTCCTCAGATTTCATTAGATCTCAATCCTAGATAATGTAACTCAAAGTTGTTGAGATAATTCTAAAATCCTAACCTTATCAGGATTAGGTAGCTACTAAAAATTCTAGAATCTTTAACTTATCAGGGTTCGATAGTTACAGAAATACCAAGCTCATGACTAAATATCCAAAATCCTAACTTTTAATGATTTAAGAATTTTGGATTATAGTTGACTATTGCTATAGTTTAGTAATTAAATAATAGGAAATATCTAATGAATTTTCATGTGAAAATATAGCGGTACAAAAAATAAGGTCCTAGAATTCTATATCTCCTATATTCACATGGTTTTAGTTAATTAACATGACTAGATATCTTATGGGAGTCAAAAACTATCCAAATAGAATTTCAAAATAATGAGAAGACCTCTAGAATTATCAATCTATTCATAAATCTAAAAATTCCATAAAAATTAATTTTTGTCATCTTTAACCTAATAATCATGGACCTAAACCCGTAATTACTTCATAATAATCTATGGGCTTATTTTCTACACTACTTATGGGCTTAGTCATAACTTAAATAAACTAAACACATTGCGCTTAATACATCTAACAAGACATAGGCTAAAGATTAATATTTCTCTCATTATAAAAATATAACAAAGGCTTATATCATATTGATAATTCCCATAGAGAAACCCAATCTTCTAAACATAATTTGTCTACCTCTGATTTGTTCATATACAATTCATATAACTATGGCCGAAGTGAAATAACCTTGAATGAAAGACTAAGCTGATATCCATAGAGTGGTAACTTAATCATTAATATAAAACTCAATAAATAAAGTTTCCGTAAAATAATTGGCTTGATAATCTACCTCTAAAATAACAACCAAGTAATCTTTACAAAATTATTAATAATCTAAAGTTTATATCCTCAAGATTGCAAGTAAAAATTAGGATAAGTGTCTAAAATAGGATCCTTAATAACCCTAAAAAAAAATAGTTTATATCCCATATTTATTTTGAATTAAGATCCCTTAACTATTGATCAAGTCTCAAATAAATTTCTATGCTCAAATTTATAGGAGAAGAGCAACTCAAAAATATCAGTGAAAAAAATCAAAATCAACTAATATTACTTCATTATTCCTACTAGAAAATATCGTATCCATACTATAATAATTCCTTTTAAAATTTGGGGTATTACATCATATATATGTGTACATATATATAAGAATAACATGTTTGTTTGCACAACAGGCGCTTGTAGATATCTTTTATTTAGCTCTAGCCAAACATATATACTCAGGTTCTGAAGTTCTCAAGCTGCGGCAATGGAGTCAGATTTCATCACATTTTAGGGGGAAAAAATTGTGAAGCTGGGTACAATTTTTTAGGAAAAAGGCAATGAGCTTTTGGTAATAACTAATGGAATTTGGGATATCTAATCAGCTTCTCAATTCTCTGTACATATCTAAATCCATTAGCCCAAACAACACAGAATTAACTTATCCGTCATATTCCAGAAAAAGAACTCACGACAAAGAATCATCCAAGAGCATCAAATAATCTTCTATTTTTTTATATGTTCCAAGGAAAAGCTGTATCCAGCAATTGACACAGCGTTATTTGATTCTATGTTGTTTTTCCGAATCAATAACAAAAAATATTTATAACTTGTCGCAAGAAATCTTTGGGAAAAGAAAAGAATATTCCTGAAAGTTTGAAGAGAGAATTGGAGAAGAGGGAGGATAATTCCTTCAGCAATATATCTATGAGGCCAAGATATTCCTTAAAATCCATTCTGCCTTACAGTTTTATATATACAATAATATATGTGTACAAATATCATCTAATGACTTCATAGTTGGAACACTTCTGATACTGGGGAAATTCCCTTCATCACAATTCTATGCGTCCCCGAATTCAAATCATCTAAATCCTACGTATTATCCAATAGCAAGTAGACAATCCATCATTTTCAAAAAAATTCATGACATCAACCTCCGCACTCTTCTTTAAATACTTACATTTTTCCACAAATAAAAAATAAAAAATTCTGAACCTATGTTTAATTGTAAAACTGACCGAAAAATTAATCAAAGTTTTCTTTTTAATTCTAAGGAAAGCCGAATCTTGGAGTAGTCAGTCGAAGCAACAACAACGTGGGTCCAAATCGCATCAGAGTTTCAGGACCCATAAATGGGACATATATCATCAATAAGAAGAGAAAGATTTGGGCGGCAGCTGTACACAACTTTGAAGAAAGGTCCGAGTAGGCTTTTTTTAATAACAAATGAAATTTTGGGCATTTTGCTTGTATTAAATTAAAGTCTTTTTTTTTCCTTTATTTTTTTTTTTTCCCTGAGGAGGGAATTAAAGTCATCTTAGCTAATCCCTGAAACAGTGTTGAAATCATTGGACACCAGGATTAAGGTAGCCTTTTATTTTTCCACGGATTGCCTACTCTTGAGAGAGAAAAAAAAAATCCTAGTTATGATTTAATATTATGGTCTTTCTAGTAGTTTGTAAACTTTTAAAGTTTTAAAAATAAAATGGGAAAAAAAATCTAATGATTCTCAATGTCAATTCAAAGTCAAAAGAACCTTTAGGAAATCCTATACACGAATCTGAATACTTTAGCCCGAACAAGGCTTAGAAATAACTGTCAATCATATTCCAGAAAGGTACTTGACACTAAGAATTGTTAAAACAATCCAACGAAGTTTCCCCTTAAATTTAAACAGTAGCCTTGATTTACCCAAAAATATCATATGCTTATTTCATATCTATAATCGAAACCTATCGCTCTGACACTACTTATGTCATGCCCCAAATTCGGGACAAAATAAGGTAGTGCCCCCAAGCCCAAAGATTAAAAACACTAAGCTCCAAATTCAACAAAGCATGCTGAATTCCCAAAAATTTCATTAAACAAATTCCAAAATAAATCGTCACAATGAAAGTTAATTCCAACCACTTGTCTTGACAATCAAACTTGAGTACCCAAGACCTCAAATAAAATAGCCCAAGCAACTAACTAGGAATCTTAAACATCAAACAAATCTATTCTAGAATACCAATCTCTTATCACCATCCCCAAAACTACTCATCTTCCTCATTCTGAATTAAGTTTTTTTTCAAAAAGATGAATTAATAACTAATGAGCGGCACTTCTCCTAGTAAATAAATCTCCTTTCTCTTTCTATTGGATTTGAGCAAATATAAATATCATGAAAAATTATTGAAAATAAGAATATTCACTTTGCATAAATATAACAAAAATCCAAAATTCATGTTATTAGAGTCAATCACATATCTTTCAGAATAATTCAAACTGAGATTACACATTTATAAAAAATAATCATTAATTAACAACGCTTATGAACTTTTAGTGTAGCACCCCTCCTCAGGATACCACCTCAATCAAGGTACCACATAGATTCAATCTTAAATATCAAAGTCGCAATCTAGCAGAAGGCCCATAAGTTCATTTCACACATATTCTAAAATGACATTCAATCTCATCAATCAGTTCTAAACCAAAATTTTCAAAAATAAACATCTACTAAATTTCATAATATTGATATCTTACTGCATAATGCATTAAAATCGTATAATTACAATCATACATATCACAATATCTCTAAGGTTTCCTTCCCAATACAATACATCATAACTTATGTTCTGTACAATCTTCAAAATGAAATCAAATACATTTCTTCCAGTTCCATCTTGAACCATCTCTTCCCTACTTGATGTCATAAAATACAGGGAGGTAAGTCCAAAGACTTAGTGAGGAATACAAAAGAGATTTATCGAGAATGATTTGACTCGACAAATCATAATATAATCGAATAGATAAAATAGATACATAAACAATTAGTATGAAAAAGCAAATAGGAAACTCTCATGCCTTATTGCTCCAAGATCAAATGCCAGACAGACAGAAACAATCAAATAGATCAAACCCAAGCATATGCACTCAAATGATAGTCTAAGACGTGCATTGTTGATTCACCTTGTACCAGACAAACATATCACCTAAGTGTAACAACTTGGTATATGGCAGATGCTCATACGAGTTGTATAGTGCACTGTCGATACCTAGGGAAAAGTCCCTAGTGCACCATCAATTCCCAGGGGAAGTCCCTAGCGTACTGCCGACACCGAGGGGAAAGTCCCAAGCGTGCCAGAGACACCAAGGGAAAAGTCTCAAGCGTGTCTCACATAACTAAACAGATCGCCCGAATCAGCCCTTGGCCTCATAATCACCATACAAATAATAGAATTAACCGCTTATGCAGATGCCCATGGGAAAGCCCCTAGCAAATTATCGATTTCAGACAAAATAGATCACAACAGACAGAAACAATGCCTATCAGGCAATAGATAACAATAATGGATACAGATATGCCAGCATGGCCAAAATATAGATCAGATAACAAAAATGTCGACAAGGCAACGGATACAAAGCAGATTAGAACAGATAACAGACATAATTTTGGGCACTAGAACCGACAACAACAGATACAGAACAGATATAACCCTCATAGGAGTATTCAGAACATAATCAATAACAAACAGAAATCAAACGCAGTTCTGAGTAACATACAGAAATAGTAAACCCACACAGGGGTTAATTTCAATAACAGGTAGCTCAATAGGGTGCCAAATTGGTAGAGCCTCATAGGTATAACAAGTACCAAGAGGGATAGATCCTCACAAGGGTATTCAAAACAGAATCAAATAACAAACAGAAACCAAGCACAGTTTTGAGTACCGTACAGAAACAGTAAACCCACACAAGGGTTAATTTCAATAACAGATAGCTCAATAAGGTGCCAAATTGGTAGAACCTCATAGGTATAACAATTACCAAGAGGGATAGATCCTCACATAACTAAACATATACAAATAGATATAACCTTCACAAGGTATTCAGAATAGAATCAAATAACAACAGAAACTAAACACAGTTCTGAGTATCGTACAGAAATAGTAAACCTACACAGAGGTTAATTTCAATAACAAACAGCTCAATAGGGTGCTAAATTGGCAGAACCTCATAGGTATAACAAGTACTAAGAGGGATAGATCCTCACAGGGGTATTCAGAACAAAATCAATAACAAACAGAAATCAAACACAGCTCTGAGTAATGTACATAAATAGTAAACCCACACAGGGGTTAATTTCAATAACAAATAGCTCAATAGGGTGCCAAATTGACAGAGCCTCATAGGTATAACAAGTACCAAGAGGGATAGATCCTCACAAGAGTATTCAAAATAGAATCAAATAATAAACAGAAACTAAACACGGTTCTGAGTAACGCACAAAAATAGTAAACCCACACAGGGGTTAATTTCAATAACAAATAGCTCAATAGAATGCCAAATTGGCGGAGCTTCATAGGTATAACAATTACCAAGAGGGATAGATCCTCACCTTATACCCAGTCAGTCAAGTATATAGCTATTGCTTGCCACCAACCAAATCTCCATCACATAATTCACAAAATAATTCATAATTAAAGTTCAATCGATTCTACTAACCTTATTTGTTATCAAAGCTTAATATTTCCCAAAATTACCAAATAAAGCTTATTTAAGTCCAAATTTTTATAAATCGATCAAACTAACTTAATCTTATCAACTATTAATAATTTAAGATCTAAAATCTTAAATTCCTATTCATAATTAATCTATAATTTGCTCAAATCCATAAAATGTCACTAACTAAATCTGAAAAAATCTTATATAACTCAATTCAACCTCCAACTACCTAATATTTCATGCTTAATCTAACAATTATCTCCAAACTTTATTAATATGAAATCAAAATCTAAAATTTCTATACATATATGTAATACATAATAATATAATAACACAACCTAAAATCCATAATTAAAACACTTATTATCCTAACTCATACATATACCTTACCTTGCATGAATATATATATAATACATAAAAATCAATTGTTAAAACCTAGCAAAATTCATAACTCACTAACTAATGCCCAGATTTGAAAATGGAATATACCATCACGACCATTGGAATGAGCAGAAAAAACTATCAAGTCACCACCACTGACGTCGCCGCCTGTATTTGGTAACTTTACACCGTTCTCTTCCTTACACTCTCCTAAACAATAATCTCTGGTTAGTTTTTAGTTATACCACACCTCTTTGCCGAAAAAAACCAAAACGGCCCCCAAAACCACCTTGCTCTGTTGCCACTGATTTGCTCCGTTCACCACCGTTCGTTGCCGAAAACTGCCAAGAAACCTTATATTTTGCTTCTCCTCCTCTCGAGCTACACAACCATACCCTTCGTTGCAAGTTTCAGGGCTTGGAGATGATCATCGAAATTTTTACCAAAGAAATAGGTTTCTTTGTGTTGCTTCTCCAACCACCTTCAACCACCATGCATGGCACTTTCTTGTGGCCTTAAAATGGTGAGGAACTTCAACCACCATGCATGGCGACTTTATTGTGGCCATAAAATGGTAAGGAAGGTGGTGGTAAGGTGTGATAAAGCGATGGTGGCTTAGTGGTGAAGCTTAGTGATCAGTTGGAGGAAGAAGAAAATGGTGAAGGAAGAAAGAAAATAGGAGGAAGAATGAAGAAAATAAAGGAAAAAGGAAGAAAAGAAAAGAAAAGTCAAAATTGGCATTAATTGTGAATTGATAGGAAGCATGGGCAGCATGCTCGGCTACTGTTCATCATTTAATTTTTATTCTGATTAAATAATTTAAAAATTCTAATCGAATAATTAAAATTAATTGATAAATTAAGTAATAATAACTTAACAATTATATAAAATTTTGGGGTCATTACATTTAGGATTATAATTAATTGGTTATTTTGGCCAAGATCTTAGCTACAACGCCATTAAGTAGCTTCAGAATTTTTAACTATAATGCCATTAAGTGGCTTCAGAAATCTTAACTAGAATGCTGCTAAGGGCTTTAGAATTCTTAATTACAATGCAGTTAAGTGGCTTCAGATATCTTAACTACAACGCTGTTGAGTGGCTTCTGAAATCTTAACTACAATGCTGTTAAGGGGCTTCAGAATCTTTTGCTACTGTAACCCCTTAGCACAGTTACGGAACTCGTTTCTACTGGTAATTTTTCGATTATTCAACACATAGATTCTTTTTATTTAATAGAGAATACTATGTTTTATGCAAGATTCAAACTTTTTTTGTTTTTACATGCTCAAATCCTAAAAAGTAAGTTTCATGCATGCGAAAAAGTCTTTTGAACAGTTAACTATTAGTATATAGAAAAAAAATTATAGTTAAACCATTAGATCCAAAATAATTACCTATTTGCAATGCAGAAATCATTTTTGCAAAAGAATGTTTTCACTAAAAAAAGAATAGAGATTTACTTACCCTAAAATCTTAAAACTCAAAACTTCTCTCAGATTTGATCTACCACTTACACATAGTCCTTGAATTCTACGACAAAAGAAAGGATGTTAATACCCAAAAAAATTGAAATTGCCTACGGATTTTTAAGGAAAAAATAAAGAAAATTGGTATTTTCTTACCTTTGTGTATCGCTTGTGTATTTCCTACTGTTTGGGTATTATACTATCAGGCTAGGTATTTTGGATAAACTAAAACTCTTATCTCCTAGAGAAGATAACTCTATCCTAAATTTGATCAGTTTCAATCAAAAATATTGATAACTGAAAGCTGCTGAGATAATTCTAAAATTCTAACCTTATTAGGATTGGGTAGTTATTGAAATCCTCAAGCCGATGATTAACATTTATCCAAGATCCTAACATCTCATGATTTAATTATTCTAGATTTTGTCCACCTATTACCATAGGTTAGTGATTAAAAGAATATGAAATATTCATGAATTTTCACATGAAAGTATAAATGTTTAAAAAAAAAAAAAAAAACAAAAAAGGTTCTAGGATTCTATATCACCTATATTCATATGGTTTTAGCTATCAACATGAGTAGATGCATCATGGGGGTCAAAAACTATCCAAATAGAGATCTAAAATGATGGGAAGACCTGTAGAATCATCCATCTATTCATGAATCCAAAAATTCCGTAAAAATTAATTTTCATCATCTTTAACTTGATAATCATGGACCTAAGCCCATCATTACTTAATAGTAATTTGTGGATTTATTTTCTGCACTACTTATGGGCTTTATAATAACTTCAAATAAAGTAAATAGATTGGGCTTAATGCATCTAACAAGATATGGACCAAAGATTAACATAATCAAGACTTATATTGTATTGCTAATTCCAAAAAAGAAACCCAATCTTCTAGACTTAATTTGTCTACATCTGATGTTTGTTCACATATGATTCCTACAATTATGGTCCAAATCAAATAACCTTGAATAAAAGACTAATTATTAGCTCCAAAATTGATATTCATAGAGTATCTAACTTAATCGTTAATATAAAACTCAATAAATAAAGTTTTCATAAAATAATTGACTTGATAAATTCTATATCTTCAATAACAATCAAGCAATCTTTACAAAATAATTAATAATATGGAGTCTATGTTCTCGAGATTCCAAGTAAGAATCAATATAAGTACCTAAAATAGGATCCTTAATAACTCCAAAAAGAATTTAATTTACGTTCCATATTTATTTTCAATTAAATTCTCTTAAATATTGATTGAGCCCTAAATAAATTGCATATGTAAATTTTAAGAGAGCAACCCAAGAATATCAAGATCAACTAATATTATTACATTGTTCCTGAAAACTAATATTAGATCCACTATAAAAATTCATATAAAGACTGAGGGTATTACAAAGATGACTAGCTCTATAAATTTGTAAAGATAAATTAAACATTTTCTAAATGGGAAGATGCTTTTTGAGGTTACAATCTCAAGTGATCTTTCTTGATTCTCTACCCGAAATAGGGTAATTTTTCCTATAAAGTTATTGTGACTTGGCAAGAAAAGCAGGTGTTGCCCATGCAAGCACTGAGCGATTGATTGTTTAATGGCAGGCAGGATACGTGGCGAAGATTTGTTAACATTCCTACATAGCATGATCACAACCAATTTTAAAGGTTGTCTGCATCTTTAACAAACAAGCTGTTTTGAGGATATATATTTGTGTCCGATCAGCGTATATCTATATATGTATATCATGCATAGACAAGAATAGCAATTAGATGTATATCACACTTTAGTCACTATCACGGGATTATATATAGTTAATACAGTGGTACTAACCTGAAAAGCAAAAGCAGTCATGTCCACTTTGAAAGAGCAATCAATCCCAATCCTCCGCCCAACCGTCACAAACTCGAAATGTAGCACCTCCGCTATATTCAGCTTGTTTCTCTTGTAACTTTTTGGCCGAGTCCAAAAGAGGCATGTTCCAGCCAACTTGAATAAGTTCAAGTGTTGAAATTTCTCCAATACCATCTGGAATCTCACTTAGATCATCACAATAATAAAGCATCAAGCACTTGAGCCTTGGGAAGTGGCTACTTTCAGTTATCCAATACTGCAAATGTGCTCGTTCAATTTGCAAAAATTTCAGCTGAGAAAATTCTCCTTCACGTGTTTACCATTTATCCTCAAAAAATTGGTAATTTTTCAGTTTAAGTACCTGAAGATTAGGCAACGAACCAACAATCCCCATATCTTTCCAAGAAATTATCTGACCTGACATGTTTAACTCTTTTAGGGTGCTAGGAAAAATAGGATTAAGCCTTCCGGCTAAAGGACGATATGAATATGCAGTCAATGTTAGATTTTCAAGCCGATGCAGATTTACAAGATTGTTGAGGTGATAGCCTTCAACATCCTGGTCTGCAGGTCTAGGATAAGAGATTCCCAGTGTCTTTAGGTTTGGAATCAGTTTGAGGACCTCTTCAGTGCATTTGAAATGTTCTACTTTCGAAAGTGTTTGTAGGTTTTCTAGAGGAAAAGTTGCAGCTCCTTCTGGAATATTGGGTAAGGGACCTCTAAATATTAGATGCCTTAGTTGTCGCATCCTCCAAATTTCCATTGGCAAATAGAATCCACTGCCATATCGATAATATTGAATGATTAAGGTTTGAAGATTCTGAAGGTTTACTATGGATGGAGGAAGAACAAATTGTGGTCTACCGGTGAAAGCAAGGTACCTTAAATGAAATAGCTCAAATACTTTAGAAGAGACTGTGGTCTCTCCAATATCATTAGGAGCCACATCCAATACCCTTAGCAATTTAGAATTTCCAAAGGGCCGAAGTGAACTTCCATCATGATGGAAACATAAAATTGTTCGGATGGAGGAGCCATAAATGTTTTCAAGGCAAACTCTATCAGAATAAACAATAGTTATGCGACGCTTGTTTTTTCTGCTTTCTAGAAGAACCTTCCCAGCATGCCGCACATTTAAAAGAAACTTCTCTTCCTTTGCTTTTCTTATGCATAAGTCCCGTATCATATCATGGATGCTGCAACTTTTGATTTTGTCATTAGACTTCCTCCTAGTGACCAAAATAAGACTTCTCTTCACAAGATCTTCCAAATACTCTTCGGCTACCTCTTCAAAGCTTTTCGATCCACTTGGCTTTGGAAAACCTTCAGCTACCCATAATTTGATGAGTTTCGAGGCATGGATCTCATGATCTTCTGGAAAGCCTCCCATATATAGGAAACATGGTCTTAAATGATGAGGCAAGTAAGTGTAACTCAATAATAGTATCCTTGCAAATTGCTCATCATTAATATTACGGATAGCTAATTTTACAGTTTTTGCAATATTTTCCCAAGAAGCTTTAGTTCTACTAACCGTGGACAGGAGCCCTGCTACCAATACAATTGCAAGAGGTAGTCCTCCACAACTTCTTGCAATTGTCTTTCCAATAGTTTCCAATTCAAGAGGACAATTTTCTCGTGGAAACATCTTCCGCTGGAGCAAATTCCAACTTTGATCAGCATCCATGAAATGCATCTCATGAATATGACTGGAAGGGTCAGGATAAGCAGCCACATCAAATTGCCTTGTGGTTAATATGATCCGACTTCCATTATGGTCATCAGGAAATGCCATCTTTACTTGATCCCATGCCTTTGTACTCCATACATCATCTAATACAATAAGATACCTCCTACCTTTTAAGCGTTGGTACACATTTTGTACCATTGGTTCAATGCTTCGTGCAAATCTTTCTGTTTCTATGGAAGTTAGGAGGTTTGAGAAAACTTCTTGTGCAGTATAATCTTGTGATACTGTGACCCAAGCACGAATATCAAAGTGATCCAAAGCTAATGGATCATTGAAGGAACTTCTAGCAAGAGTAGTCTTGCCAATGCCTCCCATGCCGAAGATTGGGATAAATTCAAGATTTGGTGATTCTCCACAAAGCCTTGACTTTATTTGCATCAAGTACTCGTCAAAACCAACCAGGACGCCATCTTTGCAATTGGGTGCAATTAGCCTTGATGATGAGGTAGCAGCAGAAGAATATTCACTCAGTTGTGCATCTTTGGCTCTGGTGCTGCTCTTATTAACCTCCATCACCTCTCGTACCACCTCTGTGAACTCTTTAAGATTAAACTGAAGCCTAAGGTTTGTGCAGATGCCACATTTTTTCCCTTGAATCCACAAAAACAAGCGACGTAGGTGGTGTAGAAACTTCCTTGCATTCAACTTTGATATATAATATGGCCGAATATGTTCAGACATAAAATATTCAATTTTATCTTCTGCTTTATTTGCTACATCCCTGATTCTCCCTTCCAAGCTGGTTGCTTTCTCTGGAAATTCTTCAAGAAAAGCTTGCAAGGGGTGAATGCATTCACGAATGGATATGATATGTTGTTTTTCATAAAGAGGGATTGGATATTGATCATTATGATGATGTAGTAAATCATCTATGATTTTTGAAAGTGAAACCAGAGCAGCATAAGCGGCCATCTGAAATCAAAGTGAAGGAACAATAACAACAGCTGAAAGGGATAACTAGCTTAGAAATTACAAATTTGTAATACGAACGCAAAAAAAACAAGGTCTAACAAAAACAAAGATGGAACTTATATATAAGAATGTCCTAAAATGAGATGTTAAGAAGAGTGTAAAGATAGCCTTCTCCTCACTATTTTGTATTGTATTATGAATGATCACTTTTCATCATCGAAGAACTTTTTACAATTGAATGTCTTATATGAAAATTATAGTAAAATTACAAATTTTGGTGGAAAAGAAGTCAAAAATTAAAGATGGAACAATGTGAAGTAATTGCAAATTTCACTTTGAGGATGTCAGAAGAGAAATTTTGAGAGAGAATTGATTGGTTAATTCTTCACCACACACACATACGATATATTGAATGAAAGAGACTTGATATCAAGGTTAGTCATTCTAAATTATAAAATGATTGTAACTACCAAGAAAATCAAAAAATATATATTGTTTCGAGATGAAAGTTAGTCACTGAGGGATTCTGAAATCTGAACAACCGAATTATATATACTACCAAACACCACATTTTCTTTTCAATGGCAGGATTAATCATGCTACCATGATCCCAAAAAAACAAGTAAATTCTGCCCACACTCCTAATATGGATTCACCCATATTTCCACGCGACTTTACCTTTAAGTCAATTCATCAATCATTTTTTCGGAATAAACTTTGAATTTGAGCGGCAAAGTAAAGTCAAACCAAACTTATTGAAGCTAATTCGTTACGCAGAAGATATAAGATCAATCAGAAAAACAGTAAAATATAACACATAAATAAAGTAAGCAAATGCTGGAAGACTTTTTTTTACCTGAAATTTCACCAACCCGTATGAGATTAAAAGGTGGTCTGATTACTGTGTTGCAACTGCTAAATTTTTGGGCAGAAATAGTAATGAAAAATAATTCACAAAGACAAGAGATAGACAGGCGAGGAAGTATTTTGTATGGTGCACGGAATAGAACTTGACCCGACTTATACATATAGACTAGAGGAAATATTTTCGGAACATATCACATTTAAATCCTCTCAATCTCCTAAACCTTCATTGATGGACACATACAAACATTATACCGACGGTCTTTGTATGATTTAACAATTCAAAGGTCGTCCATTTCCCTGCAGCCTCTGCCTGTCTAACAAGATTCTTAGTGTTCTGTTTACGCACCTAATAAATTAAGAGAATCAAAAGTCACTAACAAAAGCAAGTATTCCAATACATTAAAGTTGTCTGAAACGGCTCCATTGGTATCTACAGAAGGCCCAAAATCAAGGAGAAATGATATTTTATGAACAATATATTGAAATAAAAGTTGCCCACTAGGCCATTGCATTTGTGACATCCAATCAACTAGATTATTATATTAAGTAAATATTATCTTTTTAACTAATTTATTAGCTGAACCGATCAGTATGAAATTGGTCCTACAGGGAAGCTACCTTTCGTAAAGATTTAGCTTTTAAAAAGTAGCATTCTTAACAAAAACTGGCGGGCTTCAGTATAATAAGTGCTCGATTAATTTAATGGCAGGCATAATTATTGAGATCATCACCATTTTAGTCAGCTTCCCCGCAAAATTATAATTTTGGTACATTTGGTTTGGCCCATTTTTTAGACACACCATGAACTTCATAGTTTTGGGAGAGGGGGTGTCATAAAAATAATACAGGCTATCTTTAATTTATGATTGTTGCACACTGCAAGAAGGACACTACGATTTTAGTTAGTCACATATGTAAAAAAGAAGATCATTACACTAATTGTGAAATATCCAAAAAAAAAAAAAAGTAATAATAATGCCCAAAACCCCAATTAAACAAACAACACAGATTCATTCCCATGGATCTTTTCCATTTCACTGATTTCAATAATCAATCACAACCTTTTGGAAGTAAATAATCTATTACAAGAAAAGCAAATATTACTTCTCATCCAACTTTCAGAGCTACATGGGGGGGCTAAAGCTATAAAAATATTAAAGTTTAAATATAAATTTTATATTTTATGAACTCAAAATATATGATTTACATCGAAGTTGAGCACGATGATCTTTTATGCCATAAATTAATTTCATAAGTAATTGAATCATTATTAAAAAAATTGTAATAATATCATTCTCAATATAATTAACTAAGTAATTGGCTAAAAAAAAATCATTTTTCATTTTATTTTTAGCCTCTTTTTCATAATATTTATAGCCAAAAAAAATTTCTTATTTGTAGTTGTTGAAAGACAAAGAAAATTCAAAAAATTCTTCTTAAAATATTCATTTACTTTAATCTCTTTGTCTCTATTTTGTTAAAGTCAAAAAGATGAAGTTTTTAGCTGTTGTGCGAGTCCTTATAAGGTTCTTTTTAACGAAACTCCTACATTTTTTTCTCACATAAATAGAATGAAAATACTCTAATGGGTCTAACCTAATTATATTCTTCATTTGATTACTTGATTGTGAATATAAATTTAAAAATTTATTTTGAGTTTATAAAATTAAATAATAAAAATCTAATTAATTAAATTTATTTTTTTCATTGATTAAAAATCAATTAATTTAATTCGATAAATGTAAATAATTAATTTATTTTTAATTTAGGCCGAATAAAAAAAAAGTTAAATCTTTTAAAATCAATGAATGTTAACGAAAATTTAATATTTTAGCTAATATTAAATGATGTATTCTTTTAAAATTTAAATTTAAATTAATTATTATTAAAAAAAATTTAACACACATATATGTATGTACACACACACACACACACAAGGGGGTGGGGAAGCAGGGAATGGCCCCAGCTTGTCCCCCGTAAATCCGTCCATGGTTTCACCTTTCAACTTCTTCAACTATATTTATTTTTTGAGACAACTCTCTCCCCTTAGTTTGATCACCAAAATATCCTCATAGCTTTGCTTTTCCTGTTTTTCGACTACAACCACCACTATGTTTATGTCTGATGTTGAGCAAAGTATGGAAGGGCTATGATCACTGATTCGCCACACAACAATGATTAAAATTTGAAAAAGGAAGTTGGAGAGAGAGAGAGTTCGTTGATTAATTCATCAGACGACACCAATAAAATATATTGAAATGAGAAGACTAATATACATACATACATATATATATATATATAAATGAAAAGTTAGTCGTTCTCTTGGTCGAAAAAAGAAAAGTTAGTTGTTCTTAATTACGAAGTAATCGTGACTACCGAGAAAAGCAAATATGATAGTCCAGTAAATTTATGTGAATGTAATCTACCAGTTAGCTGTGTCCAAATTTGCATGATTGGAGAGAATCTACCAATTAGCTAAATAGAACCACGAACCCAGCTTGCTCTGTCTTGGCGATGATGGCTTCGAGTTCTAGCCGACTTGCCCCGGATCCATTTTGTTTTGGGTTGGTTTTGAAACTATAATTAATGGGTCTTGAAGTGAGTTTTGAGTTTAATCTTTTGGAGCTGAACCCACTTAGTAGTAAGGATATAAATGGATATTAAACGAATCGGATACAATATTTTCATATTCGTATTCGTTTAACTTTTCAAATATTTAGATACGAATACAAATTTTATGGATATTTAAGAATGATATCCAAATTCGTATCCGTTTAACTTTTCAAATATTTAGATACGAATACAAATTTTATGGATATTTAAGAATGATATCCAAATTCGTATCCGTCAAATATTGATCGAATTCGGATATATCTGTATTCGATTATAATTATTCAGATGCATCCATATTTGATTAAACTTATCCGTTTATTAGAATTATTTTTTTATATTAACATGTTCAATAATAATTATTTAAATATCTATTTACGAATATCTAAATACGTGAATCTATAAACCTATAATAAATATATATTTTTAATTAATAAAATGAACTATACAATTTCACTAAAAAGAAAGCAATCAAACAAATAGCATAATTTCTAATTATTAACTGACTTTATAATTGATTATTAGTACTAATTATTATTAATAATGGCATTTGAGTATTTTAATCATAAAATCAACCATTATAATTATATTGATTAACTTTATTCTTCAATTTTTTATATATATTGTAACAATTTTTTAAGTTTAGAGAAACAAGGGCTAGCTTAGTGAGACAGAGAAAGAAGAGAGAAATGTCGAGACAATGGATTGATCAATATGTAATTAACATGGTAGAGAGAAAACTGACTAATCAATATATTTATAATTATAAAAAGGGAAAATATTAATTTTGGTTCGCTAAATATGTCACTAATTCAATTTTGGTACCTGTGTTTTCACTTGTATCACATTGCATTCCCAAGGTTCAAGTTTTTCGTTCAATCTCATCCTTCCGTCAAGTCAACCATTTGACAACTCACAACTGATAATTGGAGGGAATTGGCGTCATTTCCTACTAGGTCAGTCCCTTTTCTACTATTTTCTTCTCATATTAGTCTCTTTTACTCCAAATTTGTTTGGTTTTAGTTTGTTTGTGATTATTTAGGGAAAAAAAAATGGCGTCTTCCGCCTCTTCAAGTGATTTTAATAGTGGAGTTACACAAAGGGAAGAAGTGTATTGAAGATGTGGGATACAACTCCCATTGAAAACTAGTTGAACAAATTTGAATCCTAGAAGGAAGTTTTGGGCATGTCCAAAATATGGGGTAAGTCCTTATTTTTTTCATTAGACCTAGTTTATATATGTAATTATCAAGCTAATTATACTTTATTTTTTGTCTTTCCAGACTAGGGGTTATTATGGAGTTTTTATATGGTTGGACCCTGAAATGTGCCCTAGGTCCAAACAAATAATTCTTGGATTGTTGACAAAAAAGACGAAATTAGAAGAGCAATTAAATGAATCCTTGATAAGAGAGGAAAAAATGGAGGCCGAATTGAGGAAAATGAAGAGCAAAGTAAAGTTGCTAGAGAAAGAAGTTGACAAATTGAAGAAGAAAAAAGTTTGTGTTTTTAATTGTATTGGCAATTATTATTGGTTTATTTGCAATAATGATAAGATTTTTGGTGTTAAAAGATAGCAATTTAGGAAAAAATGTGAACAAATTGCAACTTATGTAATTGTTCTTGTAATGTTTGTTTAATGCTACTTTTATGCTTATTGGTAAGAAGTTAAACCTCAAGGGTAATTTGATTACTGCAACCTTCATAAATTGCTCTTTAAATACAAAATAATATCCATTGAGCATGTCACCAAATTAATTCAAAGAAAAGCAAGTGCAAACTTAAACGAACAAACAATTGTATGGTCAAACCATTTTTTTTTTTTTTTACGGAATATTACTTCCCTTACAATATTAATATTAATTCAAGTCTCCCCTAAAGAAAGAGAAAAATTCATGAATTAAAAGAATTAATCTCATCTAAAGGGATTGGGGGCCACATGAAATTAAAATTTAAAAAGCAAGATTGTAGTGGGAAGGAAATCCACAGTATCCAAGCAGTCAGCATTAAGCTCCCCAATTCATGGGGATTAATTGTGTCCTACAACCCCAACATGTGCAAGTAGGAGCCCAGTGAAAAATTGTTCCACTGAATGCTGCCTCACTTCCCATGAGAGCCCAGTAGGATTGCCTCCAACTGGAGGAAAGAGAGCAATGCTAACTACGGATTTGGCAAATGACTCATTTTTATGGGGTGAATCTAATGTGTGCACTCCGAAAATGGCATAAAATACTAAGATTTAACTTATCTTAATGTAACGACCCCGAAATTTTATATATTTGTTAAATTATTATTAATAATTTTATCAAGTTAATTTTAGTTATTCGATTAGAATTTTGAATTATTTAATCGTGATAAAAATTATATAAGATTCAATTGATATTTTTACAAGATTTTTAGATCGAAAATGCATTTTAATTATTTTGGGAACTACATTGAGAGATTTTAAATTATAATATAAAAAAAAATGAAATGATGAGGAACCAACCGGCCATGCTTGCTCCATGCTTGCTCATGCTTGCATCAAGTCAACAAATTAATGCATGTTGACTTCCATTTTCCTTTCTTCCTTTTTCTTCATTTTTCTTCATTTTTTCTTCCCATTTTCTTTCTTCCATCCGCCAATTTTCTTCTTCCTTTTAGCCTTCATTACTTCATCACACCTTACCACCACCTCCCTCATCATTTTCAGACCACAAGATAGCCACCATGCACGGTGGTTGACAGTGGTCGGAGAAGCAACGGAAAGAAATCCATTTCCTTGGTTAACTTTTGGTACACATCTCCAAGCTCCGAAACTTGCGACGAAGGGTACGGTTGTGTAGCTAGGGAAGAAGAGAAGCAGAATATGAGGTTTCATGGCGGTTTCCAACGACAGACGGCGGTGAACAGAGCTTGTACAGTGGCGGAGGAGGAAGGTGAGTTGGGGCTGTTTTTGGTATTTTTCGGCAACTAGGAGCAGTATAACTAAAAACTAACTGGAGATTATTGTTCAGGAGAGTGTAAGGAAGAGAACGCTGTAAAGTTACCATGTACAGGCGGTGGCGGCCAGCGGTGGCGCGGCGGTGGTGACTGGGTAGTTTTTTCTGCTCGTTCCAACGGTCGTGATGGTATAGTCCATTTTCGAATCCGAGCATCAATTAGTGAGTTATGAATTTTGCTAGGTTTTGATAATTATATTTTTTATGTATTATATATATATTCATGCAAGGTATATGTATGAGTTAGGATGATAAGTGATTTAATTATGAATTTTAGGTTGTGTTATTATATTATTATGTATTATATATACGTATAGGAATTTTAGATTTTGATGGCATATTAATAATTTTGGAGATAATTGTTAGATTAAGCATGAAATATTATGTAGTTGGAGGTTGAATTGAGTTATACAAGATTTTGCAAGATTTAATTAGTGACATTTTGTGGGTTTGAGTTAATTATAGATTATTATAAAATAGGAATTTAAGATTTTAAATCTTAAATTGTTAATAGTTGATAGGATTAAGTTAGCTTGATTGATTTATATAAATTTGGACTTAAATAAAACTTATTTGGTAATTTTGGAAAATATTAAATTTCGATAACGAATAAGGTTAGTAGAATCGATCGAACTTTAATTATGTATTATTTTGTGAATTAGGTGATGGAAATTTGGCCAGTGACGAGCAATAGATATATTTCTGACTGACTGGGAATAAGGTGAGGATCTATCCTCTTGGTAATTGTTATACCTAAGAGGCTCTGCCAATTTAGCACCCTATTGAGCTATCTGTTATTGAAATTAACCGTGGGTTTACTGTTTCTGCACATTACTCAGAACCGTGTTTGGTTTCTATTTGTTATTTGATTCTGTTCTGAATACTCCTATGAGGGTTATATCTGTTTTATATCTGTTTCTGTCTGTTCTGGCGCCTAGAATTTTGTCTGTTATCTGTTCTGATCTGCTTTGTATCTGTTGCCTTGTCGGCATTTCTATTATCTAATCTGTATTTTCGCTATGCTAGCATATCTGTATCTGTTATTGTTATATGTTGCCTGATAGGCATTATTTCTATTGCTTGATCTGTTCTGTCTGAAACCGGCAATGTGCTAGGGACTTTCCCCTTGGCATTTGCATAAGCAGTTAATTCTATTATTTGTATGGTGATTATGAGGCCAAGGGCCGATCCGGGTGATCTGTTTGGTCATGTGAGGCATGCAAGAGACTTTCCCCTTGGTGTCAACGATACGCTAGGGACTTTTCCCTGGGTGTCAGCAATGCGCTAGGGACTTCCCCTGGGTATCGATGGTGTGCTAAGGACTTTCCCTTAGGCATCGGTGGTGCGCTATGCAACTCGTATGGGCATTTGCTATATACCAAGCTGTTACGCTAAGGTGATATGTTTGTTTGGTATAAGGTAAATCGGCAATGCATGTCTTATACTATCCTTTGAGTGCATATGCTTTGAGTTTGATCTGTCTAACTGTTTCTGTTTGTCTGACATCTGATCTTGGAGCAATAAGGCAGGAGAGTTTCCTGTTTGCTTATCGGTACTATCTGTTTCTGTATTTGTTTGATCTGTTCGTTTGTATTATGATTTGTCGAGTCGAATCATCCTCGATAAATCCCTTCTGTATTCCTCACTAAGTCTTTGGACTTACCTTCCTATATTTTATGATATCAAATAGGGAAGAGATGGTTCGAGATTGAACTGTGAAGAAATGTATTCGATTTCCTTTTGAATATTGTACAGAATATAAGTTATGATGTATTGTATTTGGAATGAAATCTTAGAGATGTTGTGATATGTATGATTGTAATTATAAGGCTTTAATGTGTCATGTAGTAAGATATTAATATTATGAAGTTTAGTAGGTGTTTATTTTGAAAATTTTGGTTTATTACTGATTTATGAGATTGAATGTCATTTCGAATATGAGTGAAATGAACTTATGGGCCTTTCGTTAGGTTGCGACTCTGATATTTAAGATTGAATATGTGTTGTGCCTTGACTGAGGTGTCATCCTGAGGAGGGGTGCTACATTCAACTTGTAAATTTAGAGCTGCTGATGTTTTCATATCAACAATGAAACATTTCTCTCTAAAAAAAAAAGAAAAAAAAAGGAGACCAACACAAAAGCAATCTGCCAATCAATAGAAATGAGGCCAATAATCTGTTCAAAGCCAACCACAAAAAGCAGGAACTATGACAGCCACAGCCAAAACAAGCAACATATTACATCCTAAAATCATCTACCATTGTATCCACAAAACAAAAGCCAAAAACTCAACCAATAATTCTGAACAACCAAATTCAACGAAATGCAACAACTACAACTTAGACTTAATAGTGCGGCAACAGATGCAACAGATTCAACAGAATGCAGCAACCAAAAATTCAACCAATAATTCCTAACAACCAGATTCAACTAAATAACTCAATAGGAAAAAAATCCACAAATTCATCACCATCCATCACCAAATTGCTACAAAAAATTTGCAATTAATTACAATCAACTCAAACTTAATCAACTTTCAAAATTCTTTCCTTTTCCTCTGGATTTTTTGAATCCATCCTTTTCCTTCTTCTTTTCACCTCCAACTACAGCTTTTAAGTTAGAAATTGACACAAAATTCATGCCACCTCTCACAATCACAGGAATATTCATGTTTGAAGTTTGACTAGCCTATGCATTGTAATAGTTAACATTGAGTAAAAGCATGAAAAACAAAATAAAGCAAAACCAAAAAAGTATAAAAGCAAAAAGTTTGATACTTACATTTAAAGAAGTTATTTTGTTTGAATTCCCTAAGATCTTGATAGATAAGATCTTTCTAACCTGAAAAACCAAAACTTTAGTTTGTTAGTGATAATAAGAAAAATGCATATAGTTAAGAAAATATATCAATTAAAGCTTACATGTAATTTCTCTTTTCTTGAACCACCAATATTGACATTTTTAGTAGAAGGAGCACTACTGCAAACATCAACAGGGGGTTGAGAGTCACCAAATGTCATCTCAAGAGGAACTTTAGGTTGTCCTTCATGCGAGGCAAAAGTTGAACTATCTTTTTTCTTGCAAGTCCTTGCATTATGGCCTAACGCTCCACATTTACTGCATTTCAAATATTTTTGGACTCTTTTAAGCTTAGTTGGATTGGAAGGGGCTGGTAGCTCATCAGGCTCTCTTCTCCTAAACTTCTTGGGTTTGCCAGGCTTATTTTCATATAATGGTGGCAATAGGGCAGGCATATCACTCTTAAGCCATGATTCAGGACCATTCATTCCAAAAATAACATGCTCATAAGATCTCAAGTATGTGCTGACCTTGTAAAAGTCATGCACATATGCTTCTGGCTCTTCAATATTCCTACACCAAATAGTTGAAATAGCATGCCTATATGGTATGCCTGTCAAATCCCATCTCCTACAACTAGAAGACCTTTGGTGAACATCAATTATGTGCTGGTCATACATGCCCTGTAAGCTTGCTATTTAGAAACATTTGCTTTCAATGTGGTGCATAGCTCATTCCTAAACTCATTAACTCCCAGTTTAGGATTGTTTTTAAACTTTTTCATTAAAGTTTTCCCAAGCCACCCAGACTTATGGGTATTATTATTGTAATTCCAAGAACACTTGCTATGCATAGGGTTATAAGCTTTTATTTGTCAAGACTTATCATTTTGCATAAGTGAACATGTATATACCACTCATAGCCCTCTTTCTTGCATTGTCCCCTCAACCTTCTTTTATCATTTTTAGAAAAATGAACCTCCATACCTCTCCTAAGGCAATGTGTTTGAATCACAGACTTAGCCTCACTTTTTGAACTAAAAATAAAGCCTAGTTTCAATTCAGGGTTCTTATTTTTAGTTTCAGGATTGTACTTTGGATACTTAGGATTCAATTCGTCTTCATCAGACCCCATCATACTCTCAAACTCATCACTATCCTCAACCTCACCTTCTTCCCCAACCTTCATCCTAGCATACATGTCATCACTCACTCTCTTGCCCTTTCCCATCCCATCAAACTTAGCATCTAGATCAACATACCTATCAAATAACCTATCATCTCCCTCCATGTCATAATCACTATCAGTAAAATCATCACACTCGAAATTGGAATTGAAAACAGAAGCAGAAGGAGATGATGTAGGTTGGACTGGAATATTAGTGCAATCCTGTGGCAAAGGGGCTTTATCTAGAAATGAAAAGTCAATCATTTGATCATCATCCTCTAAGTTTGAAAAGTACTGGTTTTGCACTTCACTTGCCCCAAGAGTTTGGTCATTCCCATCCTCAAGATGCTCTAAATAAATTTCCACCACCCTATCCCTAGGTAAATGATTCACTATATCATAAACGTCAGCATCTTTACTAAGACATTTACTACCCATGCACAAACTTTGCCCATACTTATGCCAAATTCTAACTTTGTCTTTTTCATAGCCTAACTCCTTGACATAGTCCTCAAGTTCAATCATCCCAAACATATCTACGTCTACATTATCAAAGAAATCTATGTTACCCCCTTCATAGCATCTTATAGGATCATCTCTCATTAAACCCCCCATGATATAATTTAATACTAAATAAAGAAATGCCATTCCCAACCAAATCTGCATAATATACAAAAATACAAAAAATGCTCACTATCAAATTTAGCAAGTATATCACCCTCAACCATCAACCAAAAAATTCAGGCAATGCAATTACAACAAACAACATTTACATAAAAAAGTTCCAACACAAAACATATAAATTTTCTATTGCAAACAACATTTATATATTTTGATTACAAACAGTAAATTTTTTATGTGTGATGTTCACATTTCAATACACCATCCAAAACTGATTTTGTTCTGTAAACCAGAAAAAATGTAATTTGCTAAATTGAACTAAATGATTAGGTCCATCACCAGTCAGAAAAATGACATACTGAATTTCTAGTTCAAGTTGGTGTGGTGCAGTATCACCAATTTAACACATATTCAGAGGTCTGAATTGAAATTTCATGGTATGATGATCTAATTGATGATTTTTCACTTCGAAATCCTGAACTATGGTAGCTTTTTATGTGATAATGATATTACTGCACAAATTGCTCCATTACTCAACATAAAATTTTTTTTAACATTACTGCACAAATTTCTCCATTACTGCATAAATTTTTAACATTAAACATAAAAAACTTCTCCATTACTCAAAGTATTCTAATTGAGATCACAAAACTTACCATAATTTGGTGTCCCAAGCTTTGAGTTTTTCCTTTGTGCCATTCACCGCGAAACAATTTGAGCCTTCCCAAACTTCGTTTTCAATACTCCAAAGGTGTAGAATCTTTAGCACTAGCTCAAACACCTCTAAATCAACAACAATTTCTTCTTTCAATCGAAACAATGGTCAAATTTTGGGTTGGATTAAAAGTTAGGGTTTATGTTGATTTGGGGATTAGAAGTTAGGCTTTGCTTTTGATTTTCACGAACCCGTAGCAGGTGAAAACATTCTGCCTTCTTCAAGTCACGTGAGGTTGCTGTTAGCTATCAAACGATTGACTTGACGGAAGGATGAGATTGAACAAAAAACTTGAACTTTGGGATGCAATGTGATACAAGTGAAAACACGGGAACCAATATCATAAATCAATAAAATGTTATGGAAAAGCTTTGTGGTTGGCCCAAAATCAATATTTGAGATTTTTTGACCAATGTGAAATTTGAATCACTAGACTAATCTGCTTATAAATTTTGGCCAATTATTAAGGAATCTTTCACATTGTAAATGTCTTTTCAGCTTTTAAAAAGTGGTATTAAATATTATTAACTAACAATTGTATATTGCTTTTCTTTTCTTATTTCCTTTTTCTTTTTTTTGAGTTCTTGAGTGGATGGCATTAATCACTTGTAAAAGTACATGAGATGCATCTTGAAAAGGGTTAATCATATATATACAACCCACAAGCCACTACAAAAGAGAGTTCCTGAGGCAATTCCTTTTGCTTTTAAAAACTTGAAATTTGTCTCTAATACATATGAAGGTATTCGGACAAATGACTTTTATCGTTACAGTCGTGAATTATATAGAAACCATTTTATAGATTGCTTTATATAAAACAATATAAGCATTTTTTTATTCTTTAGATGTTGTTTTACTATTATTTATGGACTATTCCAATATGTGCCTTGGTATATAAGCCTCCAAATAGTTTATAAGGGCAATTAATATTAATTGCCCACTAAAATTATTATTAATCACTACTTTAAAATATGCCTTCATATATTTTCCTCTTATTACATAGTTTTGTTGTAATTTTGCCTTCAAAATTGTTTAGTACCATATGTAATTGGGTGGAATGTTTGTTGTAATTATGTAGCTAATTCCATAAGGCATAAAAAGATATAAATTTTGTAATTTTTTTTAATCTAAAATGTAAAAGAATATGTGCCAAAAGCGTATACAATTTAATAGTTGAGGCGATCGCTTTTGCATTTTTGACTAAAGGTAAAGCCACTGGTTCTACAATTTAAAAGTTGATTCCATCATTTTTATTTATTTTTAGTAAAGTAGAGCCACCGATCAATTTTGCACAGCTTACAATTTGTAGAATAGGCACAATGTTTCTCATAATTAAATGCTCGTTCCAACTTGCACCTAAAATAATGCAATTAGGAGATAATATTCGTGTATATATACTGACGTCCTATTGGTTGTTCATTTAACAAAAGAAAATTCGCGGGTCACACACCACCCATTTCTTCTTACTGCGGATTTGAAAAAATTACAGCTATTTATCTGATTGGTTTAAGAAACAACAGACAACCGGCATCACTTTCCTTGTTCCATCTGTGAACCCAGTAGTTTTTCTTGTCTGACTTTGAATCTTGAACTACAAGGCCAACTAATTCTCCCGAATTCCTCATTTCAACGTGGGAGCAAAAAAGATACTAACATTTCATTCCGCTGCATCTCTCCTGGGTCACTCTTCGTCCAAAAACATCTAATTAGAGGCATTTGTGTAATTAAAAATTACAAATCGTAATTCTTGAAGGCAAATTCAATTTGATGAGTTTGTAATTACAAACGTTCTACCCAATTACACACACACAAAGAAAAATTTCATAATTATAAATACCTCCTCCAATATGATGAAGATCTATTAAAATGAATGTGATTTGTGAGATGTCTTGGATAAAATTTAATTATACCAACCGTTGGATAATTTTGAGAAATGAATAATTCAAATTACATAATACTTATATATTTATAAAAATATATATGAAAATATTTAAATATTTATATATAGACATATACCACCTCATCAGCTGCCATGGCCACCGTCACGTTGATGCCTTCGTACAAGGGGTAGGGGGTTTGGGTGGGTGGAGGGTGATGAAGGCGGCGCTTGTGGTGGTTGTGATTGGTGTAAGGAAGATTCAGGAGACAATGGAGGAGAATTTTTTTTAAAAAAATTAAAGAAAAAAACTATTAAAATAATTATTGAATATATACTTTAAAATTACTAAAATTATACTGTCTATTGTTTTTATTTTTAATATTTAAAATTTTAATTTGAATAAATTAATTTAATATTTATGAAGTTTTATTAATAGTTAAATATTAAAATTTATTATGAATAATTTAAAATTATTAAAATTACAGAAGCTTGAGAAATAAAAACTCGCATTTTTCTGAGAATATTTTTTTATTTTATTTATTTAGAGTTTGAATGTAAGTCAACATTTACTTAGTTCATGTAAATAATTTTATATAATTTTTAAAATACTTAAAATTACCAAATACTATGTACATAAGCAATATTAAATTTACACCTCATAGTATGAAAAATACTACAAACTGGTCCAAAGGTATTTCTTTTCCATCACACTTAATGAACAATACAATAAGGGCAAATTTGAGTTTCTAACATTATTTTTAAATGAACCAAGTGGCTAATTAATTCAGTGACATAGTTCTCATCGTTGTAGGTGTGAAATCTGGGGATTCAAACATTAACAAATTCTTAGTGTGTAAAATTGAGTTTATATTTGAATAGTTTGTTGGAAAAGTAATTATTATATAAAGTTTAATAGATTGTAGGTGGACAGATATAATAATAATTTTAATAAAGAGATAAGATATATAGGTTATTGAGATAATGATATAGGGATTATTTGAGATTGTTTTTTGAGAATAAAAATAAAAGTGATGTCAGGTGAAAATGTGTAAAAAGTGATATGTTTCAATTTTTAAATAGTAGAAAATGTAAAAAGGGGATTTTGAAACTGAAAACAAACAGGCCCTAAAGGACCTACAACTTGTAAGAAGTTAGAAAATCAACCGGCATCTTTAGTAATTTTGAACTTTTTTGTAATTGAGTCGAACCTTAAGAGTATGCATAATTAATCCTTTTAAAAAATTATAATTCACAACGGACAAACTTAAGAATAAAAATATAATGAAAAACTGTTGTTTCACCTTTCAACTTCTTCAAACTATATTTATTTTTTTGAGGCAACTCTCACCCCTTAGTTTCACCAAAATATCCTCATAGCTTTGCTTTTCCTGTTTTTCCACTACAGCCACCATTATATTTATGTCTAAAGGTGAGCAAAGTATGAAATGCCATGATCACTTACCCACCCAGGAATGGTTAAAATATATTGAACGAGAAGACTTCTTAATTACAAAAAGTTAGTCATTCTCAATTTGCATGATTGGAGAGAATCTACCAATTAGTTAAATGGTTGATTAGCAACCATGAACCTAGCCTGCACTGTGGGAGCGACAATGGGCTCGAAGTTTAGCCGACTCGCCCCGGACCTATCTTGTTTCAGGTTGGTTTTGAAACTATAATTAATGGGTCTTAAAGTGGGTTTTGGGTTTAATCTTTTAGAGCTGAACCCGCTCCATTACAACGTTATATATATGTATATATATCTATGTATTCTATATATTATGAATATATTTTTATGTAGTGTGTATTTATATATAAGAAAAATTGTGCTGATTACATATATTATTCATATAAGAGTAATAACATTGTCGTATTAAATAATTATGTATTCAAATATATATAAATAAATAAATATTTGTAATTTATAATTTTTTTAAAAATTAAAATATTCATGTATAAATTTTTTAAATAACTATTTTTTTGGATATTCAACATGTTATGATGATTTTTATTTTTATTTTTAAATTTTTTTTAAAATATTTAAACTTACAAAGCTGGTTTGACGGCTAATAAGTCCAACTAGCTAAATTTTGAGTCCGGAGCAAGCTAGGCAAGTCTTGAGTCTATAAAAACCTTGGTAGGCCAAATTCCGAATTTTGGTAAAATCGCTTAAGGCCCCCTCCATTACAATCCTTACTGCACAAAAAAGTAAAATCATTCAAAATAGGGAGACTGAACACCTACGCCAACTAGCATCAGCATTAGAACTGGCATCTACCATCACGATCATTATCTATTTTTTTTTTTTTTGCTTTTTTTGCTTAGTATATGTCCTCTTCCCCTTATGACTTTATTTTTCCTCTTTCGACCACCACCACCACCTTTCCCTTTCCGCCAACTTTGGCATAGCGTTGTTGAACTTTTGGCTTTTAAACCTCTTCATGGTGAAATTTCTTGCAAACATCAACTATATATGCATATTCTATATGTGATAAATTATATGCTATGTGTTTTTGAGTTATACTAATATTTATTAAATGCATAATTTTGCTTGGTTGTTGCTACTATAAGAAATAAATTAAATGATCAATTAAATTTTCCATGGAAAACAAGAGTACCACAACTTTTGTCTTATTATATATACATATATATGTGTGTGTGTGTGTGTGTATATTAGGGTTAAATTCATTTTCTCCACCATGTATTATGGGAGTTGTGTTAAAAATCCTTTTATACTATAAAAACCTTCAACATGAAACACCTCCCAAACCAACTAACAGTGTTAATGTTCAATGCTACATTACTAATATAGTTAATTTTAAAAAAAACTTGGCACACTTGGCTTTTTTTTTTTCTTTTTTAACAAAATATTAGCCTCGACATCCTAATATTTTTGAGAAAAAAAAAGAAGCTCACATAGAAAATGCACAAAGTAGACTTAATTATCACCTATGAAAAGGGTAAATGTTACCAATAGTCCCTATTATTTCGATTTAGTATCACTTTAGTTCTTAATATTTAAAATTTCTTCTTTTAGTTCATAACGTTAATATATCGTTTTCACTTTAGTCCCCAAAATCATTTTCCAGTAGTTTTTGGAGGGAAAATTGGCAAAGCTTGACATTTTTAAGGTAAAATTGTCAATTTATAGTTTTATATTCCACTTTAGTCACTATATAAGGTTTTATATTCCACTTTAGTCCCTATAGAAGGTTTTATATTCCAATTTAGTCCCTATGTTACTTTTTCTCTTTTTCTTTTTTTTATAAATATATGTCCATGTGTGTATATATATTTGTGTATAATATATGTGTATATATAATTGATACTAATATTAGTCACATGCTCATATATTATTGTTAATATTTAATAATATATTATTGATATATTAATATCATTTGTGATACTATTATAATTAGTAATATTAATTATATGATGAGTAATATATTACTAATAATAAAGATTATATTATAATAATTTTAATTATATTCATAATATGTAATATTAATTATAATACATGATACTAATAAATATTAAATTAATTTTATTATTATTAATAATATATATAATTAATCATAAGAATAATAAGATTAATATTATCAATGATAATAATATTATTATTATGATAATATAATTATCTAATATTATTAGGACCATTATTAATAATATTGTTAATAATATATTAATAGTAATATTACTGATAATCCAAGTAAGCAAAGACTTTTTCTAACAAGACAAAAAAAATGGTCATGTCAACTGGAAATTTGCCAACAAATTTCGGCATGCCACATCAGCATTTTTGGTCTTTAATTAAAAAAAAAAAAATCTCATTTTTGAATCTAAACCCAATTTATTAAATTCTGATCATTTACTCTCTTGAAAGATCTACCTAAAAATGTTATGCAATTTGAGAGCAGGGGATGAATTAAGCTTTGTAAAAATCTCTTGAAGTTTGGTTCATTTACAGAAAAACCCTAAATCTTTTAAAATTACAAATATTCCATCGCGACTAATAAATTTTCGTTAAAACTGACGAAACTTGTGAAATTCCTGTATTGTTCTTGAATGAAAGTTAAGGAGAAAAAAAAATAATAAAAAGCTAAAAGTTGAAAATGTGAAAAGTCTAAATACCCAATAGATGTTTGGCACTAAAATGCGAGTGTCACTCTTCATCTTCACTACACTGCTCAAATAGACTACAGAAAACCATTCAAAGCCTCATTTTCACTCTGCCACTTCTCCATTAATGCCTCAACAGCTATAAATTTTACCTACGATGAGTTTTAGGATTAGGAAAACTAATCTGGGAGGGGATGTTCTTCGGCAATCGCATTGAAAAAGCTGGTCTTTTCACCAGAGCAAATTAAGGTTTCAAAGGAAAGAAAGATAGAATTTTAACACTATCTAATATAAGTTTTTTAGTTCGATCTTTGCATAAATGGGTCTATTTCTTCCTATTCTTTTGAAATTTGAACTTTTTTTGGTGTTGATCATAATGTATGGCTATTTTGCATACTTTCTGGTGTTGATCACAATGAATAAGAAAATTTATTATTTCTCTTATCATTTTTCCCACATGCTTGACCTAAAAACTTCCTTATTATATTATTATATTATTATTATTTAATTTTGTTTAAATTAAGAAAAATATAAACATTATTTGTAAAAATAATCATTGATAGTTAAATTACATTACATCACGTTCCAATTTCGGGGACATAGCACGCGCGGCAATGCTCCTAAAGTCAAAAGGACTCAATAACACTAATCCATAGAATCAATTAAGAAAATATTAAAATTCATGTGATATTATATATTATGAATATTTTAAATGTTGATGGTGGCGATGAACTTGAAATACAATCCGAACCACCACAAACTAACACTCAAATTGAGTGTGACCCTCATATTGAAAGCGATCCTAATTGTTTTGGGTTTAAGAGCGGGGATGAGAGTGAGAAGGATGATGACTTTTTCGTTGATTCCATTGTTGATGTTGAAGTTGAGTGGGATGGTATTCATGATGAGGGTGAGGAAGAAGGAAATGTGGGTGGTAGTGGGAAGGAAAAGAAAGCTGAAATTGAGAGTAGTAGTGAGGAAGAGATAGCATGGGACAGTAAGTTAGGTTCTGATGATGAGGAGAATGTGGATCGTGCACCAGTGTTCAACAGTAAACATAAATTTACTCCTAACTTTGCACTGGGCATGAAATTCAAAAGCAAAAATGTGTTCAGGCAAGCTGTCCATGCTAAAGCCATTCAGTCTATGAGAAACATAAAAATCAAGAAGAATAATAAAGAAAGAATTTATGCCAAGTGTGAGGGAGAGGGTTGTAAGTGGAAAATGCATGTATATAAAAGTAAGGGATGAAACTACTTTTTAGCTCCCAACATATAACTCAACTCATTCTTGCCAGCCAACATTTGATGTCCTTAAGACAATAATCAACATTCTCAATTGCCCATCTCTGAGCTATGGGAGCTACATCCCATATTAACAATTTTGCTTGACGCAATATCTTTGCAACTCTACTTTATTTGGATATAGTGCACTTGCTTGACTCATTTGCATCTATTGGTATTTTGAAAAGTGAATGTGCTGTTTGTCCTCTTGGCATTAATGTAGCTGCAACTCTAGATGTTGCAGTTGCAACTGCTATTTGTTTTTTTAGATCTAAGATGAGCAAGTAATGCACAATATATAAATGTTTTGCCAGTACCTCCTGGTCCATCAATAAAGAACATGCCACCTTTGTCATTTTGTACACACTCTAAAATCATTGTGAAAGCACTAAGTTGTTCAGGATTCAACTTTAGTGGGGCTTCATAATATTCGAAAGGTATTTCTATTAACATCTCATCTTGTATCTCTCTTGGCAAATTATCATAGACATTACTAGTGCCAATTGGAATGCTTGGAGGATCATATGAATGTATGCTTTTCCCCATGCTTTCTAAAAATAAGGTTCACACTTTGCAAGGTTTTGGCCAGTTGTAGCTCAATTGAAGTTACTGATTCTTTTCTGAAATCTTCAAACAATGCTTCAAAGTATGTATCCCAAAAATTTCTTACATCTGTTGCAGCAATATAGACCAATATAATTGCAAATAATCTTCACAATTCATGTGGTATTTGAAAACCAATGGCTTCATCTAGACATTCAACAATACTTTGATCATATTCTAACAATCCTCTTTTTTGTGCTACTTCCTTGAAGCTTGAGCACTTAACCTATTTACTATTAGCAAATGTTGAAAAGATGTTGGCCCTTCGACATGATTTAAAAGCAATATGAGGTAATATCTTTCTGCTTCTATGGGATTTGCAGTATGTATACAACATATCACATTTCTTTTCTTCCTTTTGTTCCAACATTTACATTACTTGTCCCAAACATAATGTTCTAGAAATTCTCTGTAAAAATATTTCCTTGCCTCTTCAGTTTTGAACACATAGATAAATATTCCGTGAGCATTGTTTCTGAGATGTGATCTGATTTGATATAGTTTGGAGTGATTAGGGTATAATAATTTCATGGATCAGAACATGTGTCAAATTTCTTAACCAATTTAATAAGAGTTAATTCGTAAATACATATGGCAGTCTCATATCATTCGGAGTGGATTTATCATAACTCCAGGCTTGCACCAATGTTTGACAAACTGATGATTCAATAGGTGATCTTGTTGATTATTAGTTCAATTGATTTATTCACCGGTTCAATCGGTGTGCTAGTATAATTATATTTACTATTATATAAAAATATTAATATTAAAAAAGTCTACAAAAATATATATAAGGAAAAAAATAAAAAGTTACTTACTATTTATGAAATTTTCTCTAAATTGTACTTCATAATAATATCCGTACATTAATTAAAATGTGAAATTAATTTCTTTAGTTTTATTTTAAAGAAAGTTTACTTGCTAGTTTAGAAAGAAAATGGTATGTTGGTTCAACTGATTTTGTATCGATTTGCATCGATTGAAATTGGTTTCTTAACAAATTAGTTTTAATTATAAAATCGGATTGAACCTTGGTCGGTTCTCAATCAAATCGGTCGATTGACTAATTCAATCAGATTTTTTGAACATTGATTTGGACTGATGGCAAACAAATATTGTTTGGAGTGATCAATTTCTCAAAACTCGAGATTTGATTCATCAACTCCAGTTCGATCTTGTTTAAATTGAATCCATTATTTTCTTCTTATAATTTTTAAAATATTAAAAATATATTTTAAATTATCATCAACATTTTTCAAATATGACGAGTAAAGAATTCAATTTTTTGTAAAGTCATAATTTCAAATATATATAAATGAAAGTATAATCTATTTATGAATTTCATATTCTTATTTGAATTTTACTATTGTACTTTCATTTAATATGTACGTATACACACACAAACATATACATGGCATAAGTTCGTATTTAAATAAATCTATATAGTTTATACACAATAATTTTAATCGGGCTAATTTTGAAGCTTAAATGAAACACATGTATGCAAGCCGAACCACGACTAAATCTACAATGTTACAAATTGTTCTATGTCTAAATTGAACAATTATATATAGAAACAAGAAAACTTGTGCCTATATACAACCTTTGAATCCTTATAAATCAAAGCCATACTCTCTTCTCATCCTAGGAAATTCCAGAGTAAATTCACATCAAACCCATAACTTTCCAAGTCATTTTTGACCTTATTGACATCCACCAAGAATGAAAAAAGCGACAATATTTCCCTTTTCCAGCAGCCTCAAAAGACAATAAGACTTCTAATTCTTCAACCTTTTTACTAAAATTGCAAAGCCCACACAATCTATTAGGACATGCGAACCAGTAGTTACCAACATTGATGTCATTTTCATGACAGCCTTTCAAACTACAAATGGACTTCTGAATAGCTCCGTCAGAAGCTTTATCGTTACTTTCATCTCTCGATTTGCCCACCACTCTTCGACTGCAATCATCACTAACATCCTTTCCATTTCTGATTGGCACAGAGACAATGTCTTTGCTATTCTCATTGCAAATATTAGACGATTTATCTGGTACTTCCAGCTCCTTATCACCATCTAATGAGATATGGTAAACATGTTATAGTACGGGTATAACTTGGTGTATTAAGAAACACCATATGCATCATCAGGCCAGCCCATGCAATTTTCAGGCTATTTGACATAATCAGAAAGCACAAGCGCTTTCAACCAAAAAATAGAAATCTTTCACACAAGTCATTGTGTAACATGTTATAATGATAATGAAGAAGGATAACAAACAGATATACTGGAGTGCAATACTATGGTCAAAAATGAATATCAATCTCCTACTAAAAGTGTTCCAGGTAAACGGAGAAGGTGCAGTAATGTAGAAATGATGAACTTACCTGCCACAATATCCTTAATGCGCTGTCTTTTAAATAGAGCCTTGAAAGTCCGAGCACTCATTTTCTTTCTTTTCATGCCAACTGCTTCCAGGTTAAGTTCAGCTTTTTCAGATTCCATTGTCACCTTAATCAAGGCCTTCTCTTTCTTTCTCTTGGACTCCGGCAGACTAAGTTCTTTTGCGGATTTCTTGGAACCAGAGAACCGAATGATAATTTTTTCTTGCCCCTGTCAGACCTCCTCAGAGGACTCGGTGTATTATATTGCTCTAGTCTTTCAGATTTCCCCTTCACGGGAGGTGTCAAAGACGGCATCCCCTTCTCAAGACGCTTGGACTTCCATGTACTTTGAGGGCTTGACATAGTTAATGATGTTTCTCTGGCTGACCTTCTTACACTGGAGACATCAGCTTTTCTTGGGCTATGCATTGACTTATCCGATTCATCCTTTCTAATATTTACTTTTTTCTTTGAACTATGGTCATCTGATTCCTCCTTTCTAATATTTTCTTTTTTCTTTGAACTATGGTCATCTGCTTCATCCTTTCTATTATTTGCTCTCTTTTTTTAACCATGGCCTTCTGCTTCGTATTTACTTTTTCAGGCAGATCGGGTATCATTCACCATCCTTCTCAGCTGCATTGATAGCCACAAATTTTGCAGACTTAGAACTCCACCAACATCAAGACAAGCAAAAGTATAGGGGATGAAGAATTGAAAGTCAAAACAATAGAGACTAAGCGTTGTTTTGAACTTACTGCTGCTAAATATCTATCTTTTAGATAAGTTGGAAACTTCCCTAGAGCCACACTAAAACTATCAATTGACATTGCTCAATTTAAGTGTAATTAGCGATATTTTTACACTATCTGTAATTCGAACATTCATCTCTAGTTAAATATAGAGAAACATTTTAAACATATCCCCACAACAAAAACCAGTCAAGAAAAAGAAAATTAAAACAAAATCACTGCACATACTTCAAGAATACAAAAATCTGGAAAAAGAAAACTATACTTTAAGAAAAAGACTTACTCCAAAGAAAATAAGGGTCGCTTTGATAACCGGCTTTTGATTCTCCCTATTTTTCTCCTCTTCAGCTGATATTTTTTGTTTTAAATGTTCTTTCTCTTTTTTTCGTTGAAGGGAATGATCAAACCGTTGGAAAGAAGAATCCCACTTTCAGGGCTAATTGGTTAGTGGGAGAAAAGAAAAGGGAATTGTAGGTGCAACTTGTGAGCGTGGGAAACCCAAGAATCATTTCGCCCAGATGATAAAGAAAATGATAAAGAGACCCTATCACTCATTATCCATCAATCCCAATAATCATTCATTGGATAGTTAATTGATTTGGATGAATACTTGCCCGCTGATACTGAAAATTTTGTGAATGATATTTACTGTTGAAAGAGACTTTTGATCATATGCAGGCACATTTTTTCATAAGTAATTGATAATTGATAATTACCATCAATCCCAATAATCATTCATTGGATAGTTAATTGATTTGGATGAATGCTTGCCCGCTGATACTGAAAATTTTGTGTTCTTTCTCTATTGAACAGAATTATATGTAGTCAAAAGGCATAATAAAGCATAATAAATGTGATTTATATATATATATATATAAATCTAATTTAATAATTTAATTATAATTTACCACTAATCTATATATATTAAATATAAAACTTTCATTAAATAGAGACATTTTTGTCTCCACATGAAAAGGAAGAAACAAATATGCTCATTCATACTTTTATAGGTAGTATAGATATAGATATAGATAAAGATATAGATAGTATAGATATAGACAGATAGAATGTTATGATAGAATCAAGAAATTAGAATAATATATTAAGATTGTAACCTCAAAAACATTTTCCCCTTAGACCAAGAATTGGACAGATTCATTGGATTCCCTGTTATAAGATTTTCTACTCATGGAGGAAATATTTTATTTGGTATTACAAATTTATGGAACCCATTGCCTTATCCTAGGATAAGATAATAAGCTAAATTAAAAATCTAAATAATGAGTTGACGATATTCATTTGCACATAAAAATCATATACATACCTTCATTGCTCAAATATGTATGGGCTGAAATATTATTGAATATTTTATGTTGGAACATATTCGGCTACATATATCAAAGTTGAATGCAGGAAAGTTTCTACACCACCTACGTGTCTTGTTTATGTGGCTTCAAGTAAAAAAATGTGGCATCTTCACAAAGCTTTGGCTTCATTTTAATCTTAAAGAGTTGACAGAAGTGAAGCGAGAGGTGATGCAGATTAAGAGTATCACCAGAACCAAAGACGTGCAACTGAGTGAAGATTCTTCTGCTGCTACCTCATCATCAAGGCTAATTGCACCCACCTTCAAACATGGCGCAATGGTTGGTTTTGACGATGACTTGATGGCAATAAAGGCTCGGCTTTGTGGGGAATCACAAAATCTTGAAGTCATCCCAATCTTGGGTATGGGAGGTATTGGCAAGACTACCCTTGCTAGAAATGCCTATGATGATCCATTATCTGCAAAACGCTTTGATATTCGTACTTGGGTCACAGTATCACAAGATTATAGTGCACAAGAGATTCTCTCAGGTCTCCTAATTTCCATGCACCAGAGGTTTCTGAACGAAGCATCGGATCAATGGTACAAAATGTGCACCAACACCAAACGGGTAGGAGGTATCTCATTGCAATGGATGATATGTGGAGTACAAAGGCATGGGATGATGTAAAAATGATATTTCCTGATGATCGTAAGGGAAGCCGGATAATTTTAACGACAAGGCTATATGATGTGGCTGCTTATCCCAACTCTTCTGGCCCTCTTCATAGGATGCACTTCATGTATGAGAATCAAAGTTGGAATTTGCTTAAGCAGAAGGTGTTGACAGGAGAAAATTGTCCAGTTAAATTGGAAACCATTGGAAAGATGATTGTGAGAAGTCGTAGAGGACTACCCCTTGCAATTGTCCTGATTGCTGGGCTCCAGTTGGTCAGTAAGACCCAAACTTCTTGGGAATATATTGCAAAATATGTATTTTAGCTATCAGTAAAACAAATAATGAGCATTTCTCAAAGACACTATCTTTAAGTTATGTCCACTTGCCTCATCATTTGAGACCGTGTTTGCTATACATGGAAGCCTTTCCAGAAGATTATGAGATTCGTGCATCGAGACTCATCAAATTATGGGTAGCTGAGGGTTTTCTGAAACCAAGTGGATCTAAAAGCTTGAAGAGGTGGCAGAAGAATATTTGGAGAATCTTGAGAAGAGAAGTCCTGTTTTGGTCACTAAAAGGAAGTCTAATGGCAAGATCAAAAGTTGCAGCCTCCATCATCTTGTACAGGAGTTGTGCAGTAGAAAGGCACAGGAAGAGAAGTTTCATCTAAATCTTATGAATATACCTGATGGGGGAGCTCTTCTAGAAACCCAAAAAAATCTGCGCCATGTAAGTATTGCTACTATTAATAATCTGTTCCGGATTTATGGCTGCTCAACCATCCGTACTATTTTATGCTTCCGGAAGGCTGCTGTACTTCGCAATTTTAGTAATTTTAGATTGCTGAGGATATTGAATGTTGTAGGTCAGGTTACCCTTTCCGGAGTGTATACAGGACCTATTTTCCCTGCCGAAGTATTTGAGCTATTTCATTTAATGTACCTTGCTTTCATATATATCAAGGAAAAATTTGCTCTTTCTCCATCCATATTAAACCTTCACAATCTACAAACCTTAATAATTCATTCATCGAGGAAATGTAATTGTTTGTCAGAAGGAGCTGCAACTTTTCCTGTAGAAAACCTACAAACACTTTCGGAAGTAGAAGGTTTCAAATGCACTGAAGAGGTCTTGAAAATGATTCCAAACCTAAAAACATTGGAAATCATTTATTTCGAAAATGAATGTGTTGAAGACAGTCATCTTGAGAATCTTGTATATCTGCATCATCTCGAAAAGCTAGAGGTACATATACAGCATTTTCAGGGAAAGCTTAATACTGTTTCTCCAAACAAGCTTAAAAAGTTAACCTTGAGCGGTTGTATGCTTCACTGGAAAGATATGTCGATTGTTGGCTCATTGCTTAATCTTGAAGTACTTATGCTGAGGGATTGCGCTTGCTACGAAGACAAATGGGAAACAAGTGAAGGAGAATTTCCTCAGCTGAAATTTCTGTTGATTGACGAACCAAATCTCCAGAAATGGGTAACTGAAAGTAGCCACTTCCCAAGTCTCAAGTGACTAAAACTTTATGCTTGTAGGGATCTAAATGAGATTCCAGATGGTATTGGAGATATTCCAACACTTGAACTCATTGAGGTTGATAACCATAACAAATCTCTTGTGGACTCAGCCATGTGGACACAAGAGGAACAAGAAGAAAATTGCGGATATGCTAATCTTCAAGTTCACAATTAGTACGTGATTGCTCTTTTAGAAAGCTGACACTGTTTCTGTTTTTCAGGTTAGAGATTATATAATCAATAAAAGTATTTCTATAGTTTTACTGCATTTTGCATAAATAGAATGTTATGATAGAATCAAGAAATCAGAATAATATAGTAAAATTGTAACCTCAAAAAGAATTGGACGGATTCCACTGGATTCCCTGGATTCCCTGTTATAAGATATTCTGCTTATGGAGGAAACGTTTTATTTGAACTTACAAATTTATGGAAGCCATTGTCTTATCCCAGGATAAGATAATAAGCTAAATTAAAAATCTAAACAATAAGTTGACGAAATTCATTTGCACATAAAAAACATATACATAACTTTTATTACTCAAATATATATGGGCAGAAATATTCCTGTCCGCTAGTCCAGTTTGCTATTCTTACCTCCTTCAGCTCTTGGTAGTCTCAGACCAAAGCTCTTGGTATAGCCGAGATGCCACTCAAAGTTGTCCAGTAACGACCACGCAAAATGGCCCCGCACATCGGCACCATCCCCATCCATCGATTTCATGAGAGATTTTTTTCTTCCATTATGACTAATTTCTTGATACAAGATAATCCTTGAATATGATATACTTAAACCAAAGACAAAAATATTCCTTGCACCACAACTCTCAAATTTGTCAAATAACATTCTTTCAACCCCTTTGTGTTGCTCCCTCATAACTTAGAACAATTGCCTCACGAGTATCACAAGTTTCATGAGTGTATTCCAAGTAATCATAAAGTACTCCTATTTACTTAATTACCACTTCTAGAACCAGAAAATTCTCGTACAAAGATATATATATACACACAAACATATGTAATTTAACAATGTAAAAGTAGATAAAATCAAATTCTCTGGAGACTATAAGAATTTTAATAAAATTTGATCTTTTAAGTAATTGAGTTAAATCCCAACAAACTGAGTCCGCCTTATATCCTGATTGAGTGATTGACCATTAAAGACAATGCGATTTTAAAACTTTCAAATTCAACAATATGTGTCTTACATGTGCCTGCAAAAAAGACATGTTAAGATAAAAAATCAATGCATACAAGTTCCAATCACAATTGCATACACATTAGAAAGAAGTGCAACACATAGAAGCAGGGAAAATTGCGCAACGCACCTGATTGCTAGATGAACAGCAGCAAGGTAACCTTTTTAATAAGAAACTCGTAATTTATCATCTTCTTCGTCTGTTAGTGTCCCACATCGGTGAAATAAATAAATTTTGATCTCTATATATAATCTTGGGCAATCCTCACTTCTTAAGCTAGCTTTTGGGGTTGAGTACCTAAGGTCCATTCTTTAACATGGTATCGGAGCAACCTATTCCCAATGTTAGGTTAGCCAATATTGTTAGGCCACCCATTTCATGTTATTCCACGCTCCATATGTTCATTCTTGAACGTGCGCGGGGTGTGTTAATATAAAACCACAAGGCAATAATTTGCGGTTTCCTGTTTCGTCATGCATAAAATTGTTTCAGTACTATAATTACTCCTTAATTTTTTGTTGGATTGCACAGTGTATATGTGTTTAATATGCACATATGTCCTCTCAACCAACAAATCATTATCCCCCTTGCTATGTCAGAAAGATCAAACAGCTGGAGCTCAAGCTATTTCTTTATCTACAGATAAAGTAGAACACTAGAGTTAGTGAGAAACTCAAGATGAAAAATTCAACTAGAAACTTATCCATGAGAAGCATATGACCAAAAACTTTGGCTTATTTTGCTTGGACTGTGTGTGCTTGTCTACATTTGCAGAGATGAAATTTTCAACTACTCCAAATACCCAATGTCAATCATATTAAGAGAATGGTGGTTGTCCCTCAAGCTTAGTTCAATAGTAAAGAGATAGTGGGAAAGTTTGCATGATCAATTTGTAGGCCATTCATCATTAAAAATATAACCCCAAAAGTCTCTATGTGAATTATTCTAGATTTAACGATATATATATATATATATTCTCTAATTAAAACCATTATCAATTATACCTTTAGAACTATTTAAATTTCACTAAGGCTAAGCCTCGATACCATGGGATCTAGAATGCAAGGTCACATTATTAATAGTACTGAGCTTTTGTCTTATGAAAAAGATAGATATATATATATATAGTATTGAATTTTAGGAATAGGGCATCAAGTATAGTTGGTTTTATTTTTTGTTTTTGACATTTCGAGTTGTTCTTCTTATGGAATTTGAGAATATGATTTATGAAGAGTTTGATCAGTACTAAAAGGATCTTAATAGAAAGTAAATATTGGATATAATTTGAATTTTTTTTGGAGCATATATTTTAGGTACTTACCCTTTGATAAGGGTTCGATTTGCTGGATAAGAATCCAGGCTTGGATTTGGATAGAACTGGGCTTGGAAAGCTTGCGTTCTTGATTGGTAAGGGATAAAATCCTGCAACCACAGCAAACGTTAGGCTAGTCGAGTGGCCCTCAGCTTAGGCCCTCCGACGCTCAAGTTAATATAATTCGACCTCAGAAATCCAGCAGCGGAGTTAAGGTATTTTAGTGTATATGAGTGCATACCTGTAGAAGGCAGGATTAAGGGTTTTTATATCCTTCTCTTTTCTAGGAAATGTCAGGGAAGCCCCTAGGTACACTGAAGGGCCTTCACCCTTCTGCCAGGGGTAATTGGTCATTTTCCCCATTTGAATATTGCCAGCTGACTGTCCTTTCAAGGTTCAAGGACAAAACGGTACACTATAGCGGCGCCTGCTATGTCAAACGGTGAGGGGGAGTGCATGCTCCATTAATGTGGAGGCGTGGCACTAGTCAGTGCATTTAATGTGGTGGCATAGTACTGTACAGGTCTCGACCTCTGACTTGACTCCACCAGGTCAACTGAGGTCGAGTAGTTCCAAGGGCCATGGGCCGCCTGTCTAGGCCTGGGTAGGATTGGTCGAGCTAGGTCAATGAGTTACATGGGCCCTGGGCTGCTGGTTTGGGACTCAGCGTTGGCCCCTGTCTTCAGATTGGGCCATTCTGTGTTGGGCCTCTCTGGTTTGGGCCTCTCTGGCCATCCCATATCACCCTTATCTTAGTTGCACTTTCCATGACATAGAATATTAATGTTAATAATATTCTAAGAAAACTTATGTAGTGGTGATGATTCAAAATGTAGAACTTATTTACTTACAATAGAATGCCAATTACTTGATAGAAGCTTCAGGGATTGAATTCTAAGTAATGATTGAAGTTAACTACTACGACTTCATTTTAAGAATACATATGGATTGGAGCTACGAATCTATAGTTGTATAAAATACACTTTTTGAGAATTAATAATACAATAAAATCCTTTAATTTGTAGTTTTCTCTTTATAGTGAAGGAAGGTTGATCTTTTAGTCTACATCTTGTTTTAAGCTAATTTGGTGATTTAAGTATTTGATCATAGAGCTGTGATAAAGAAAATATTATGACATAATTTTAGACCTAGACCTTATACTTGTATTACTAAATTATCAAAAGGAAGCTGAATTTTGTTTTAGTTAGCCCAAGCTATTTAATTCATTTCAAGTTAAGATTAAGCCTATAAATAGCACATAAAATAAGCCCACAAATTATTATGATGTATTGGTTTTGGTATGTGATTATCAAATTAAAAGTGAGGAAAATTATTTTTTATTAAATTTTTGAATTTATGGGTAGATGAATCATTTTGGAGGTCATGCCATCATTTTAAAACTCAATTTAGATAGTTTTTGACCTTCATAAAGTATCTAGTCATATTAGTTTGCTAAAACCCCATGATACCCTAAAATATATTTTCTTGTGCCGCTTTATTTCTTTTCATGCAAGAATTTACTAAAACAACCCCATTTTCTCTACAAAATCCATGAAAAAAAAAAGATCGCAAAAAATAAGACGAAAAACTAAGGATCAAGTGATTCACATTCTAGAGGTGATATTCGAACCTTTAGTTAATATTTGATTCATTTAAGTATACTTGGGTCCTAATTTACCATGATATATTTCTATATACGATTTAAGTAACTGGACCAACCTGCAGATTAAGTGGAAAGAAATCTTAGATAGGTAAGTAGTTTCAATAGACATACTAATTTTTGCCCAATTAAAGAGTGGCACACATAAAATAATATGCTAGTTATTAATTCCAAATTTTCTATTTATCTTGGAATTTATAAAATTTAATTATAAAAGATAGATAGTTAATTTAAATTAATACTAAAGTTTTATGTTTAAATCAAATATTGATAAGTATCAAAAATAAAGTGTTTATGTCTATGGACCAATCAAATCAAAGAAATTTGATATTATATCTTGATATTTGGTATTATATTTTGATATTTGATAGTATCTTATAAAAGAGATAACACTTAAAGAAGTTCAAGTCAATCTGAAAATATTCCATCAAGCATCTATATAAAGGGGATGGCCAAAGCTCATTCAACACACAACACAAATTCTGGCAAATAAGAGGAACTTTGAAAGAGTCTAGCAATTCTCTCAATCAAATTCAAGGAAATCCACGGCATTGAAAGTGTTATTCATGAAGCGAAACTCTCGAATTGGTGTTATTCCAAGTCAAATTCAAGGAGATCCACAATGTTCAAGGCAATCATCGCCGAGCTTATTAAATTTCAAGATCATATTTGAAAGGGAAGAATCAGAGGATTATATTAGAAATTGAATCCACATGCATTTGCAAGATTTTAATTTCATTCTATTTGTACAATTTTTTTTTTGTTTTGTAATTTTATTTTTGTGGACAAGAAATTTCTTGTTACAAATTTTGGCATGCCTGGGGCCTCAATGGGACAATCTCTACCTCTCATCTCTTTCCTTCATCAAGATTGAAGTGTCAAATGGCTGCCAACAAGACTGTTGCATTGAAAAATACTACCTCAAATTCTGAAGTGCTAGAACAAAAAGTATTGGCATCATTACAAGAAGTATATAAAAGCAATTGCAATCATCTTCGGAGGTGGCTCCTTTGCTTGTTGTGAAAAAGGTATTGCCGCATTTTATTAATATGAATAAAGATGGTGGAGACTCGAAAGAAGAATCTGCATCATCCATTCCCTACTTACCATCAAATTCCTAGAGCATGGCAATGGTGATAGTGACAAGTGCTACAACCTTAGAGGAACAAATTACAAACTTGGCAAAGATTATTAAAGGACTCATGAAGCATGTCCCAGAGAGAGACTTTCAAATCTCCAAATTGATGAGCAAAGTGGACAATCTTGATGCCAGTTGTATGGTAGAGAAACAAATTGAGGCACAGGACAAAGGCAAAACATCCCCAAGGAGACAATCAACTAAAAATAAAGAGACTGCAACAAAAGAACTACAAGTTTCCACTCATGGACTAATTCCCATTCATGGACTAATTCCCATTGACCCATTGAAGGAGTTTATCATGAGGACTATCAAAGATAAGGTTGATGGAAGTTCGAAATACTCTAAGCCACATACTGAAAGGATTGACAGCTTAAAAATGTCAATTGGCTACCAGCGCCCAAAGTTTCAGCAATTCGGTGATAAGGCAAGTCAAAGCTACACGTTGCTTATTTCATTAAGACTTGTAATAACGATGAGATATATGGAGATCATCTAGTTAAGCAGTTTGTTCGATCATTAAGGGACGATGCTTTTGATTGCTATATTGACTTGGAGACAGGCACCGTTGATAGTTGGGGGCAACTAGAAATGCCAATGGAGTGGTATCATTCCCCATATTTTGAATGATTTTAGTCTTCGTGCAGTAGAAATGCCAATGGAGTGGGTCTTCGAAAAATTTACTAATACTCCAAACTTGATTGGCTAAGATTTTTATGAACTTAGGACTTGTCCCATTTTGAATTCAATCAGGTTGAACATGTTACTTGTTAGACCGTTTTGTAAGTTTAAAAATTTTTAAAAATAGTTTTAATATTAGAAATATTGTTATTAACCAATATATATATATATATATATATTTAAATATTTATATATGCATGTTTTAGTTTTTAACAAAAAATTATAAATTACAAATATTTTGTTCCTTATACTTATATATATATATTAAATGCATAAATTATTTGTTAATAATTTATATAGTACGCACATTTTTCATTTATATAAATATACATCATATAAGTACACTTGTAATAGACAAAATTTATATATACAACATTGTAATGGGCAGGTCCAAATTCAAAGATCACATCCAAGACCTATTTATAATTTCAATTGTGCTGGGTGGGTTCATGATTGCTAATCTACTATTCAACTGATTGGTAGACTATCTCCAATCATGCAAATTTGGACGCAACTAATTAGTAGATTATGTTCACACAACTTTATTGGACTATCATATTTGCTTTTCTTGTCAATCACAATTACTTTGAAATTAGGAATGACCAACTTTATATACATGAAGTCCACTAATTCAATATATTTTATTTTTGTGTGTGAAAAATTGATCAACTAAGAGGGTTTTTGGCTAAGTTTATTTTAAATATCTTATAAGCTCCTACATCTTATAAGATGTTTTTGAAACTACTAAAATGTTAGATCTTGTTATTAAAATAAATTTTTAGTGTTTGGATAAAATAAGATGTTGAAGCTTATAAGATATTAATAATAGCAATTTTGTAATTAAAATGGTTAAAAATGAAGAAGCTTGTTAAGATCTTAAAAATAAGTTAGGGTCTTCTTACTTTTTTTAAAAGAGCTTATAAGCTCCTAACATCTTATTTTAGGATCTTATAAGCTTTTTCTAAAAAATAAATTACCAAACACCTTTTATCAACTTATAAACTTTTAACATCTTATAAGATGTTTTGAGTAGCTTATAAGATCACCCAAACACCCTCTAAGTCTCCCTCCAAATTCCTTTTCCAAATTCTAATCATACTTGGGGTGGGTAAGTGATCGTCACTTTCCATACTTTGCTCACCTTTAGACATTTTTCATGAAAAAATACTGGTGGCTGTGGGGGACAAACAGCAAAAGCAAAGCTATGAAGATATTTTGGGGAAACTAGGGGGTGAGAGTTGGCTCAAGAAATAAATATAGTTTGAAGAAGTTGAAAGGCGAAACAACAACTTTTCATTATATTTTTATTCTTAAGTTTGTGCATCGTGAATTATATTTTTCAAAAGGGTTAACTGTGTATATCCCCTAAGGTTCAACCAATTACAACGAAAAAAATAAATTAATAAAAATAAAAGGAATTCAATATTATTAAAATCGCCTTAAATTAGCTAATTTTATATAATTTGCAAACTCCTCAGACCCCATTACTGATTTTGCTGTGTTGTCAAAAAATATTTTTTTATTTCACACCAAAGACTTATTAGGGTTAAAACTGTAAGTATATATCACATATATAAGTGTGAGTGTGATACTATGGAACCAATTGACCACTTGGTTCATTCTAAAATAATATTGGAAATTCAAATTTGCCCTTGTATTTTTCAATGGTGTGATCCGGAAAACAAAAAGGAAAAAAAAAGGAAAGAAAAGAAAAGTCTTAGGCCAATTTGTAATATTTTTCATACTATGAACTACAATTTTACACTAATTATATTTTATATACATAGTATTTGGTACTAAATATTTTAAAAAGTATTAACTAAAATACATATATAATTTTTGAATAATTATATCAATTAAGTAAATGTTACTTATATTCAAACTCTAAACAAATATATCAGAGAATATTCTTAGATAAGTGCAAAGTTTTTAATTTCTTAAATTAACTTATAATTTTGGTAATTTTGAATTACTTGTAATAAATTTAAATATATTTAAATATTAAAAAATTACATGAATATTAAATAAATTTATTCAAATTCAGACTTTAAATAAGTAAAATAAAAATAATAGATAATATAATTTTAACAAATTTAAATTACATACTAAATAAATTTTTTAATAGCTTTTTTTCTTTATTTTTTGAACCTATTTTTTTTTTGCGCCCCTTCCTCATCATCATTCTTAGGGATGGCATTTTGAATCCAATCCATAGGTACCCAATCCTATACATTAGCGTGTGGGTTGGGTTTGGATTTATGATAAACTAGCCCCACCCTAATCTGAAATATTTATCTACATATTATTTTTATATATTTTTAAAATTTTAACAAATATATGCATATACATAAAACATCTAATCCTAAACATAACTCTTCATTCTAATCACTTGGTACCTAATAGTATTCATTCTTTTATCACAATCCAGTATGTAATTTGTAGAATTTTAACTTTTTATTGTTTAATTTAACTAAATTAATTTGTACTATTGTGCAATTTTGATTGAATTAAAGTTTTTCATGTTGATTTTATTTTAAAAGAACATCTTTTAAAAGTAAATTATATTATGGTCTAATTAAATTATAATATTTGTTAATTATATAGTATATAGTATTTAATAAAATTTATAATTAAGCACAGATAGGGTTCAAATTCCACATATACATTGCGGGTGGGGTATGAGTTTTTACTCTTAAAACTAATGGGACGGATAGGAGCAGGTTGACAGGCTATAAAATATATGTGGAACGGGTTCGAATTAAGTGAAAATCCACCCCATTCTGCCCCATTGCCATCACTAGTCATTCTCTCCTCAATTTACCTTACACCAACTACAACCACATAAGCGCTGCCTCCAACGCCCCTACCGCAGCCACTCCTCCCACCCAAAGCCCCAGTACCCCTTGTACTGGTGCCATCACATAACTGTAGCCATGGCAGCTGCCGAGGTGGGAGGAGTGACCACAAAAGATTCATATTTGTTACAATTATTAGGCCAGAAAACAGATGCACAATGTCTGATCAATGTGGGAAAAACGTAATTTTAGTCCCTTAACTTTAGTCTGTAATTTGTTTGGTTCTTTTTTATTTTGAAATTTTATTTTAATTCACAAAGTCGTAAAATTCTTGTAAATTTAATTCTTCGGGCTGAAATCAGCACACATAAGCTTGAAATTGGCTCAATTGGGCTAGAAAAATAAGTAAAAGCTAACATGTGTATCCAAATGCCACATGTATACTAATTCAACTTCCACATCATTATATAACTCAACATTTGGGTTTAAGAGAGAAAATTGAGTGGCAAAATTATAATTACATATGGCTAGAGAAAGAGATCAGTAATAAAATTACAAAAATCTATGAAATATATTTGATGTGCTTAACTTAAATACTTTAAGGTATACAAAAAATTTTATAAGAATTTTAGATATTAATAAAAAATTTATTTAGATATGTAAATAATAATAAATAATATTGCTAATAAAATTTATTTTTAAAATTTTTAAAAATAAAAATACCTATTCTATATCAATTCTTTACGTATGTTTTCTCTCATCATACATTTTAATAAAAAAAATTTAAATAACTAAGAGAAATGAATATCTTAAATTATTATACTTTATATGGATATATATATATATAACATATAAACACACACACATATGACTACATATATATATATGTATAAATGTTACAGTCCCCCTTCCCCCCTACCACACCCTCTTGCCATTGTTCTCTTATGCTTTGGCTATTTTCTAGAAAAAAATTTAGAGAAATGAATTTTTTGGAGAAAATTTGGAGAATGTGCCAAGTATTTCTTTTTGTTTTGAGAAAATATAAAAAATAATTTGAGAATGAGCTATTTGTTTCTTTATGTTTTGAGAAGAGACAAACTTTACTATTTATGTCAAATCAATTGCTTTTTTATTGGGTTTGTAGGTTGAAAAAAAAAATTTAAGTAATAAATTATATACGTATGTATGTATATTTATAGTTGGTGAGATGTGTGTGTGTGTGTGTGTAATAATTGATATATTATTTTAATAAAATGATGTTTAATTAATTCAATTGGTGTTTCGTTTTAAAAATTACATTTTTATGAATTTATTAATAAATATTAATTATTTTTTATTAGAATAAATATTAATTATTTATGAAATTACAATTATATCTTAATTATAAATATAACCTAATATCATAATTATATAATAATTGTTGGTATCAGCTTATTTAAAAAAATTAATTATTGTACATTAGTTATAAACTAATTATTATTTATTCTTAAAATATAATTATTTAACTATTTATTATTTACAATTTATGTATAAATAGAACTTAGTTATTTATTTAAATAAAATAATATATATAAGACTTAATAGCGATTCATCAAATTAAAAAAATAAATAATTTATATTATATGAAACTAAATCATCTTAAATTATTTATTAAACAAATAAGCATAGTGTCCATATGTGAAATATGAAACATAATTAATATATACACAATAAATTATTTAAAGAATAAAATAAATTAATTTAACTAATTTATTAAGTTATTTATTTACTTTAACTCATTATTTAATCAATACATTGGTCCATAAATAAATTACTTAGTAACAATAAAAAAAAAAACTTAATTTTATAATTTTCTCAATAATTATTTTAATTGTATTAATATTATTTTATTAAACTTAATTTATAAATAAATATCACACTATAATTAATTTTTTTATAATGATTTAAAATAAATGTGAATATTAATATTTAATGAAGATTAATTTTTTAAGAAGATTAATTTATTTACTATACCAAATTAAAACATCATAAATTATTTATTAAATGAATAAATATAATATGTAATTAATAAGTTAAATATTAAATATAACTAATACATTATTTAATTAATAAGTAATTTAATTAATGTGATATGTTATTTATTAAATAAATTATTTATTAAATTTAATTAATTTTCTCGACAAGTAGTTTAATTAAATGTGTAAGCATAAGTTTTAGAATTTTTTAAATAGTAAAATTTTAATATTTTCATATATGTGTGTGTATATATATGTATATATGAGTGAAGCAAGTGAGTGATAAATGAAGGAGTGATGTGAAAGATACAGTGAGAAAATAAGAGGGTAGGTATGCTTTTTAGTATGTAGGGTTCTTTTGGGTGAATTGTAGGGGTTTTTTGGGAAAAAAATTATTATATTTTAAGAGAAAATTTGGGGAATGTGCATCTGTTTTAAAATTTTTTTGGGAGTTGGAAAATTTTTTCCCAAAACATAAGAGAACAAGCCCTTATATGCTAAGTTTTGATGATTAGCTAAATGACCCAAACATTCTTGGCACAATTCTGTATATCAGATGGCTTGTTCATTTACACATAGAAGCATCATAAAATATACATAGGGTGAAATTCATTTTGTCCCCTCATTCCATAGGGGTTGTGTCAAAATCCCCCTTATACTATAAAAACCTTCAAAAACCACTCTTACTAGAAGTTTATAATAGTTGAATAGCTTATGCATATTTTATATCTAAATTGCCCTTTTGATATAGATACATGCATATATATATATACAAGGATAAATTTATTTTCCTTCTTGCACTATGAGGGTTTGTATCAAAAACACCCTTGGATTGCAAAAACCTTCAAAAATTCCCCTCAAGCCCTAATGTGACGAATCAACTGAAATTTAGAACATGCTCCATTTTTATAATTTTCACATTAATTTTTTTCCAAACAAAAATAATCTCCTTAATTAATTAGGATTTTCATTAGTCTCACAACAATGTCAAGCAACTATTGCAATATGTAATCATCAGATAATGATTCCCGATGCTCAAGCAATTATACATATATATATGTGTATATTTAAAGGAGTATTGTGCAATTATAGTAAAATTGTACATATACGCTCTTCATGGTTTTCAAATATATAATTTTGGAACAAAATTTTGTCGGTTGTTGCAATCAGAATGTGAATACTTTTTATTTATAAATTTTTAATTATTTATTATTCTATTAACCACTTATTTTTACAATAGAAGCTAAAAATGCAAATTTGTGTGTTAGATTGAGCCAAATATACATACATATGATGAGGGAATAGGATTGGACAATCATTATTGAACTTTATGGAGTAAGAATTTTGAAAAAATGAAAAGCTTGCAAGCAATAAATGAACTTTTCAAATTAGCAATGAAAAGCTACACCAAAGCATCACATATCTAACAATATCAAACCTTGAGCTAATGATGGAGAACGAACTATTGGAAGCAAAATTGAGTATAATGGAACATTAATTGGGCAAGTACAAAAAACTTCAAAAGAGTAGCAAATTATTTGTTATTGCAATATGTATCTTCACATTGTATAAAATGATGCGATAGAAGAATAACAAAATATATGTCTGATTACATGTTATTTCACTTGTATTTTGACATTACCTAACAATAATAAAAAAATATAATAATATCTTAATTGAATAGACTAATTGGAAAAAGATTCCCCAAATTCTAGAATTTCAAGATTGAAAGTTTACTTACTGATTCAAATTCAAATAGCTGTTTAATAACTAATTTATCTTATTTCTTCAATAATTCGCAATGTTATATATTGAGTTCAATGTAACACCCTTAAAATTTAGTATTACCGAAAATAAGGATTTAGAAATGAAGATACTGATTGATCGGATTTTAGGGCTCAAAAAATAAATAAAAAAGACTTGATTGTAAGAAAATTAAAAGTTTTGGGGTCAAATCGCAATTTGAGGAGACTTGATTGACCAACATTTGGAAAGCTTTGTGGGTTAAAGTGAGAATATTTTGGGTCAAATGGGTGATTTTAAGGCATTCACTAAGTTGGGGTTTAATTGGAAGATAGCTAGGATTTTCAAGGACTAAATTGAAGGCAGCAACAAAGATTTGGGGGCCAATTGAGAAATTATGAATGTTGCCTTTAAATATCCCAATTTTCAATTCCAGTTTCCTTTCTTCTTGATTCCTCACCCAAAGGCCACTTTCTCTTCTCTCCAGCGATCGTCCGGACAACCACCCCAAAACAGAAAACCAAATGGGCCATTAGCTTTATCTCCTCACAGCAACCCGATGACACCATATGCACAGCGAACTAAGCAACAAATCACTGGAAAATGCGGCTTGAAGGTTGACTGCGGTGGAGGTGAAGGGCTGCTTCTTTCCAGTGGCTTCTGGGGGTAGACCAAGGGTGTTCTATGACTGGTTCAGGTCAATAGAGTGATTGGCAAGGTTGGTTTTGGGTTTCGACCACCGGTAATGGCACAAGGGCCACGGACCACAACGGCGTGAGAAGGTGTAGTAGCTTCAAGGCTGCAATTGACTATCTTTGCGGTGGCATTTGGCGAAATTAATCAGACCATTGGATAGCTCTCGTTGAAGTGCATTTTTTGGTGGTGGTGTTAACATTTTTTGGCGGCAGCAGATGGCCGCAGCGACTCCGAGGTCATTTCTTCACCTTGTCGCGATGATCGTGGCAGTGCTCTTGATTTGAGATTTTGAGGCCTCATTAAGCACATCTTGGGTAAAAGAGTTGGATTCAGACTTTTATATATATACACATCTATGTTGTACCATTTTATCCCATAAATCTTATATTGTGGCAAATGTGGATATGAAATATGATATGGGAGCAAGATTTGAATCATGCGTGTATCATTACAAGTTTTGTGAACTTGGAATTGTATTATCACGTGATGATTTTGGGTTAATTAAGTTTATTAAAGGATTAAAACCCTAATTTTATGAAATTGAGACTTAGGTGATAAATTGACATATTGAGGAAAATCGAATGTTACTATTAATTTGGGACATCGTTATGAGGTTAATTTTGTAATTAGAAATTGATTATATCTTTTACTCGCACCGATATGAAACCTATAACTATTTCTCTAACACCGGTTTAATTAGCACATTCCATACTCTTATACGATCGAACCTTAAAACTACTATATTTACCAAATAGTTATTGATTTTGTATTGTTAATAATAAGATTGTAATTATTAGAGGTTGTTAAGGTAATAAGGATTTTGATCGTGGATTTATTCTTTTGGCTAGGTAACAAAGAAATGGGTCCCGCGGACCAGTAGGCAGTGACTGTATTTTTATGAGACTATGGAGGTAAGGGCCTGCCAATCTGACACTTTCTTACACTTATCTATCATTGTGTTAAACCTTTGTGTGGGTTTAAACATGTTTCTGAACTGTACATGCTATTATTTATAGAGATCTGTGAATTGTTTGGAATCTTGCTTGTTATCTGTAAATTGATTTAGTACACCCCTATGAGGGTTTTTTTTGGAATTGTTCTAATACGAACTCAGTATTTCTATTCTAGCGCTAAGAACACATATTGTCTCGATTGATTTGAACTCGTTATGCCTTTTATATGTTTGGTCTTGTTCTATCCATGTTGGCATATTTGGAATGTTATTGTTTGTACTATTGCCTTGTCGACAAATTCGATTGATTGATATGTCATATGTTCGGAGATATGTTTGAGCCGAGTGTCAATCCTAGCAAAATGCTTGGATATGTTAGTGGTACACTAGAGGCTTTTTACTAGGTATTGACGATACTGCTAAGGGCATTTCCTTGGGTATCAGGATGAGTCAGGGGCTTTTCCCTGGGCATCTGCACCCAATGATGAGTCAGGGGACTTACCCTAGACATTGGCAACCTACCTTGTACCAAGCTGTCTAGCTTGGGTAAGTTTAACTGACTGGAATAAGGAGAATCAAATATACATGTTTCCTTCTGACCTGTTAGACTGCATATGATAGTTGGGCTTGTTTTGTTTTGACTATACCTCTATTGTTTGTGTCCCATTCGTGGAGCAATAAGGACAATGTAGGTTTTTGGTCTAGGTTGGGCTATTGTCTGGTTGAACGAGCCATCCACATTTCCTCTCGAACAAATTCGATTGAGACAATCCCTGGCTATTTGAGCCAACAGGCACAACCCCCTGAGCTAGTACCTATTAGAAGCCTTGAATTTGAAAAGTGCCTGTTTACTGGACTTGTTATTGCCTGTTTCTTGATACATTCTTGTACTAATTGTTAATTGATGATCTGTTTGGTTGATTCTTCCTTGACAAATCCCTACTGTTCTTTATTAAGATTTTTCCTCACCAAGTCCTTTGGATTTACCCCCCTCGCCCCTGTTTTGTCCTTGATTTTCTCAGATGGGATTAAGTAAAGGATACGGATTTCTGGCTTGGGCCGAAGAAAATATGTTTTGTAATAGAACAAGTGCTTATATATGTATATGGGTTCATGGGAATGATAAGCTTTAACTTCGAGATACTATGACATGTCAGGTGTTGAATTTGTGGCATACTGTAATATGTTATCTTTGAAATTTTAACTTTTTAGAGTATATATTATATGATGAAAATTATGGGATGCTTGAAATGTTTGTTATGGGCTATTGCTTGTTATTGGGTTAAGTATTAAGTTCAACTGGTGGCATCTCAGCTTAGGCGTTGTCCCGAGAGAGGGTCCTACATTCAATCATTAAATTTTTAAGAAATTTTTTATTTTAGGATATATTCCTATAATTCTCATGGGTGATAATTAAGTCTACCTGTGTATTTCCTATCTGAGCTTCGTTTTTTTCTCCAAAATATTAGGTTGTCAAGACTAAATTTTTATAACAAAAAGAAAATGCCAAGTGTACGAAGTTTTTTTGTAATTAACTTTTTCTAAGAAGGTTATATTAGGAATATAGCATTGAGCATTGACACCGTTAGTTGGTTTGGGAGGTTTTTGAAGGTTTTTATAGTATAAAAGGGTTTTCAACGCGACCCCTATAGTACAAGGGGAGAAAATGAATTTAACCCTTATATATATATATATATATATATAATAAAATAAGAATTGTGATACTTTAGTTTTCCATGGAAAATCTGAAATTGATCATTTAATTTCTCTCTTACAGAGTACAGTAGCAAAAATCCAAGCAAAATTGTGCATTTACTAAATAAATATTAGTATAACCCAACAAAACGTAGCATATAATTCATCAATATAGAGTATGCATATATGGTTGATGCTTGCAAGAAATTGCACCATGAAGAGGTTTAAAAGACCAAAGTTCAACAATGCTATGCCAAAGTTGGCGGAAAGGGAAAGATGGTGGTGGTGGTCGAAAGAGGAAAAATAAAGTCATAAGAGGAGGAAGATATATACTAGGCAAGAGGGGGTGGGGGGGGGGGCGGGGGGCGGATAATGAGAGAGAAAATAATTGAGATTGGTGTGATGGTAAGTGCCGATTCTAATGCTGATGTTGGCTGGCGTAGGTGGGTCTCATATTCAACTTGCAAGTGTGTGTCTGTTAGTAAAAGGGTGTTGGGCTAAACTTATTTTAAACATATTGTAGCTCCTATTTTCTTTTCAAAATAAGTTGTTGAAGTATTTAGATAAAATAAGATTTTGGAGCTTATAAGATGTTAATAATAATAATTTTGTAATTAAAATGATTAAAAATGAAAAAACTTGTTAAGATCTCAAAAATAAATTATGGTCTCCTTACTTTTTTTAAAAGAGCTTATAAGCTTATAATATCTTATTTTAGGATCTTATAAGCTCTTTTTTAAAAAAATTATCAAATACTTTTTATCAACTCATAAATTTTTAAACATCTTATAAAATATTTTGAGGAGCTTATAAGCGCATCCAAACACCCTTTAAATTCACATATTTTTGTATCAGTGTCCCTATATTGAATGATTTTACTTTTGTGCAATAAGGGTTGTAATGGAGCAAGTATTCAGCGATTTTATCAAAACTCAACTAGTTGGACCTATTAGCCGTCAAACCAGCTATGTAAGTTTAAAAATATTAAAAAGTATTTTTAAAAAAAACAAATATCATCATAACATTTTGAATATAAAAAAATCTTATTATTTAACAAAAGATAGTTATTTAAAAATTAATACGTGCATGTTTTAATTTTTTAAAAAATTATAAATTACAAACATTTTTTTACTTATATATATTTGAATACATAAATTATTTGTGTAGGACAATATTATTATTCTCAAATAAATAAGATATATAATATGCACAATTTTTCATATACATAAATACACATCACATAAATACATTCAAAATAAATAGAATATATATATATATATAATGTTGTAATGGAGTGAACCCGCTCCATTATTCCAAAACCCACAAGACCCATTAATTACAATTTCAAAACCTACCTGAAACAAGATGGGTCCAGGGCGAGTCGGCTAAAACTCGAGCCTATTGTCGCCCCCACAGTGCAGGCTAGGTTCATGGTTGCTAATCAACTATTTAACTAATTGATAGATTCTCTCCAATTATGCAAATTTGGACACAACTAATTGGTAGATTATTTTCACACAACTTTTTCAAACCATCAAATTTGCTTTTCTTAGTAGTCACAATTACTTCGTAATTGAGAATACATGACTAACTTTATGTAATCAAGAATGACTGACTTTTTGTAATTAAGAAGTCTTCTCATTCAATATATTTTAATCATTATTGGGTGGGTAAATGATCATAGCCTTCCATAGCTTGCTTACCTTTAGACATAAATATAAATGCTTGTTGTAGTGGAAAAACAGGAAAAGCAAAGCTGTGAGGATATTTGGTGATCAAACTAAGGGGTGAGAGTTGGCTCAAAAAATAAATGTAGTTTGAAGAAGTTGAAAGGTGAAACAACAGTTTTTCATTATATTTTATTCCTAAGTTTGTTCATCGTGAATTATATATACTAGCAATCCTAGCACATTCGATGCATGTACTAAAATTTATTCAATATAAATAAATAAAATAAATGTTTATTTTAATATAAGTTTAATTTTTCAATAATGTTTGATGTTTTTTCATTTAAATTATAATGAAACATTATGATAAGATGATAATGACGGGTGTAGAATATGTGGTTGTAAATAGTAACCCCTATATCTTATCTGTCTATTATCATTATTACTATCGCTCTCTACCTACAACATATTAAACCATGTATAATCATTACTTTTCCAACAATCTATCCAAATATAAACTCAATTTTAACTCATTTGCACTACCTAGCTTTTCAAACTTTGGAAATAATAAAAATAGAAAATGAGGTAGTTATGTATAATCACTACCTACCTTTTCAAATTTTGTACACGCATGCACACTAGAGATTCATTAAGATAGCCATGGCAGCTGCTGAGGTGGTATATGTATAATTATTACGTAATTTGGAACTTCTCAAACTATCCAACAGTTGGTATAACTTATTTGGAACATTTCAAAAATCACTTCTATTTTAACAGCACGTTGTTACATTGGAGGAGGTATTTATAATTATGAAACTTTTCTGACTTTTTTTGGTGATTGGGTGGAACCTCATCATGGGTGTATATATATAATAACCCTTCACAAAATGCAGCTCATGTACTTTACAAGTGATTAATGCCATCCATCTAAAAACTCGGAAAAAGAAAAAGGAAATAAGAAAAGAAAAGCAATATACAATTGTTAATTAACAATTAATATCTGAAAAGATATTTACAAACGATTCCTCAATAATTGGCTAAAATTTATATTTTATAAGTATATTAGTCTGGTGATTTCCTTAACACTTTACTGAGGGACACTGTTTGAATGCGAAGACTTAAAAAGTCTTCTCCTACATTTTAATATATTATTGAAAACATATTAATCAATCCGTTCTCTCTAAATATCTCTCTCTTGTTTCTCTGTCTCACGAGGTGATTCTTCCTTCCTTCACTTTATTCATTTTGTTGCAAATTAGTTTTCTCTCTGAATTTGTTTCTCTTCATTGATTTTGATCTGATATGGCTTATGCTGCTCTTGTTTCACTTGAACAAACCATAGATAAATTACTCCATCATCACAATGATCAATGTCCCGTTTCTCCTCATGACAAACAACAACTTGCGCTTATCCATGAGTTCGTTAGCTCCTTGCAAGCTTTTCTTGAAAAATTTCCAGAGAAAGCCAACAATTTGGAAGGACGAATTAGAGATCTGGCAAATGAAACAGAAGATATTATTGAATTTGGTATGTCCGATCAAATTAAGCTCTACCATGATACGTTGAAGTCTACTGCTGGAACTGAAAGTCATGTTATGCTTCACTGTGATTTTAAAGATCTGAACAAAGTTATAAAGGAAATTCCTTCAATCAGGAAAGCGGTGATGGAGATCAAGAATCACGCCCAAGCCAAAGATGAGCAACTCAGTGGATATTCTTCTGTTGCTACTCCATCATCAAGGCTAACTGCACCCACCAACAAAGATCCCGTGGTTGGGTTTGATGAAGACTTGATGGCAATAAAGTTAAGGCTTCGTGGAGAATCACAGAATCTTCAATTTATCCCAATCTTCGGCATGGGAGGTATTGGCAAGACTACTCTTGCTAGAAATTCCTTTAGTGATCCATTAGCAATGGGTCACTTCGATATTCGCGCTTGGGTCACAGTATCACAAGATTATACAGCAAAAGAAATTTTCTCAAGCCTCCTCGCTTCCATAGAAGCAGAAAGATTTGCACGAAGCATTGAACCAACAGTACAAAATGTGTACCAATACTTAAAAGGTAGGAGGTATCTTATTGTAATAGATGATATATGGAGTACGAAGGCATGGGATGATATAAAGGTGGCATTTCCTGATGACCGTAATAGAAGTCGAATCATATTAACCACAAGGCTATCCGAGGTGGCCACTTATCCCGACCCTTCCAGCCCTATACATGCGATGCGTTTCATGGATGCTGATCAAAGTTGGAATTTGCTTCAGCAGAAGGTGTTTCCACAAAAAAACTGTCCTCCTGAATTGGAAACTATTGGAAAGACAATTGCAACAAGCTGTGGAGGACTTCCCCTTGCAATTGTCCTGATAGCAGGGCTCCTGTCTACGGTCAGTAGGACTCGAGCGTCTTGGGAGAACATTGCAAAAAGTGTGAAATTAGCTAATAATGAGCAGCTTGCAAATATATTATCTTTGAGTTATATCCGATTGCCTCATCATTTGAGACCATGTTTCCTATATATGGGAGGCTTTCCAGAAGATCGTGAGATCCGTGCCGCAAAACTCATCAAATTATGGGTAGCTGAAGGTTTTTCAAAGCCAAGTGGATCGAAAAGTTTTGAGGAGGTGGCAGAAGAGTATTTGGAAGATCTTGTGAAGAGAAGTCTTATTTTTGTAACTAGGTGGAAGTCTACTGACAAAATCAAAAGTTGCAGCGTCCATGATCTGGTACGGGACTTATGCATAAGAAAAGCAGAGGAAGAGATGTTTTTATCTAAATGTGCGGTATGCTGGGAAGAATATAGAAAGCATAGAAAGCCAACGTCGCATAACTATTTCTCATTCTGATATACATCACCTTGAGAAAACTTCTGCCTCCTCCATCCGGACTATTATATGCTTCCACCATGATGGAAGTTCACTGAGCTCTTTAGGAAATGCTAGATTGTTGAGGGTATTGGATATGGTACCTAAAATTGAAGAAGGATGGACAGTAGGTATAGGCGCTGTGCTCCCTGCTGAAGTATTTGAGCTATTTCATTTAAGGTACCTTGCTTTCACCTTTCGAGAAGAACTAATTGCTTTAGCTTACACCCCTGGCATACAATTTGTTCTTCCTCCATCCATATTATACCTTCAGAATCTTCAAACCTTAATGATACGTGGAAGAGCACTCTTGCCACCGGAAATTTGGAGAATGCAACAATTAAGGCATTTAAAAGTTAGAAGTCCCTTACCCAATATTCCACAAGGAGCTGCAACTTTTCCTCTAGAAAACCTGCAAACACTTTCGGGAGTAAAAGAATTCAAATGCACTGAAGAGATCCTGAAAATGATTCCAAACTTAAAGACATTGGAAATCCTTTATCCAAAACAACCACGTGAATATGTTGCAGACTACCACCTCAACAATCTTGTGAATTTGCATCGGCTTGAAAAGCTAACATTGGGTTCATATTCGTTTGGTTCTTCAGTGGGAAAGCTTAATCCTATTTTTCCTAGGACGCTAAAAAAGTTAACCTTACAGGGTCAAATAATTCCTTTTAAAGATATGGGGATTGTTGGTTCGCTGCCTAATCTTGAAGTGCTTAATTGACAAAGTATCAATTTTTTGAGGATAAATGGGAAACACGTGAGGAGAATTTTCTCAGCTGAAATTTCTACAAATTGATTTCGCACATTTCCAGCAATGGATAGTTGAAAGTAGCCACTTTCCATGCCTCAAGCGCCTACTAATTTATTATTGTAGTTTAAAAGAGATTCCAGATGGTATTGGAGAAATTCCAACACTTGAATTGATTTTGATTGGCTCGAACAAATCTCTTCTGGACTCGGCCAAAAAGTTACAAGAGAAACAAGCGGAATATACTGGATATACTACCTTTGAAGTTCGTGAATGGTGGCCCTGAGCTGATTCCTCTTCAAAGTGGACATGATTAGTTCTGTTTTTCAGGTAATAAGTACCGCTCCCTATGTATCTCTAATTCGGGTCAATATACTATATATTAATTATATGCACTTCAGTGGTAGCGGCTAAAGTGTTTTACATATATATATATATATATCTAATTGTTGTTGTTGTCTATGCATGAGATATATCTATATCTATATCTGTATTTATATTTATCTATATCTATATCTATACTACCTAAAAAAGTATGAATGCGTATAGTGGTTTTTTCCTTTTCATATGAGTACAACAATATCCCTCTCTCTAATAAAACTATCACATTTAATACAAATTATTTAATGGTAATTGCAAACAAATTAATATATATATATATTTGTTAATTAGATTCATAGAAAATAATAAATATAATTGATTACATCAAGTCTTTCAATTTAAATAATGTACATACATCAAATCTATATACACTATTTTTAGACTCATAGAAAATAATAACTTTAATTAACTAAATCAAGTTTTTCATCTTAAATAATGTGTATACACCAAATGTATATTATTGTATTTATTACATTTGTTACAATATTATATTTTAATTAGAATTATACAAAATAATGATTACATTAAAATTAACTAAATAAATTTTCTACTTAGCAAATTAATTACATATATTGAAATTGTCATGTGCAATACACATAGTTTAATGGTAATTATAACCATATTAAATTTATTTTCAATTAAACTCACAAAAAATAATAACTATAATTAATGAAACCAAGTCTTTCAACTTAACAAAGTATATACATTGTATTTATTAAATTTATTCCAAATTAAGTGTATTTTTTATTAGACATATCAAAAATAATAATCATATTAAAATAAATCAAATCAAAGTTTCCTACTTAGCAAATATAATTATATATATTGAAGTTTATCCTTCTACCAACATATTTAATTGGTGTGATGAAAAATAACAATTAAATTAAAATTAATCAATTAAATTATATCACCATCTAATGAGATTATTACTATCACATTCAATACATATGGTTGTATGGTAAACTACAAATAGATTAAATTTATTTTAATTAGACTCATACAAAATAATAACTATACTGTAATTAATTTTAAAAAAATCATTTGATAAGGAAAAAATGATACTTCATAAATACATTTGTATAGATATACTTCAAAATAAAAGGAAATAAATATTTATCATATCAAAATAGATTTCAAACTCATATGTAATATTATGTTTAATACGATAATGAAAAAGTATAAACTAAATTTATTTAATTCTTTTTTATCTTTTCATTTACTTGTATATTTATATATATTTCTGAAATATATTTTGGTTAATTTTTACATATAATAATGTGCACATTTTATTTTCTTGAAAACTAATTAATAGCACAAGGTGTGTAGTGTCCCATATTTTTTCTTGTGTATAAACCTTAACTAATTAAGATTAATAAATTATTTGAGAAATAATTAAATTTTATATATAATAATTCATTTCTTTTTTAAAAACTGAATGAAAGAAAGAAAAAAAATAACAAACTAGCAACTAAGTAGATAAGGATAAATTTTCAGCAGTTCTAATACTTGTAGAATACCTAATTTATTAGGTCTTTTTGTCCACATCACATTCAGACAACTTTTCCTCTCTACAATGTACATTTAAACATTCATATTTTCAGTAAAATATTTTTTCTTAGAAAATTCTCAATCCAGTCCTGCCCCTTGAAGATATCCCAAAGGTAGGACAAGAAAAGGATTGCTAAGAAATCTCAACATTGTTAACTCTTGTTTTCCCTCCTTTGTAGGTATGATCCCATATTTAAATTATTATATAAAATAAGCTTGATTAAACAATATGTCTAATATTTGTATTTTTTATGCATTTGATAATTGTAAAGTTTAATAGTTGAGGCTGTTAGATTTCGATTTTTAGATTCTAGGGTTAAAAGTTTTATATCAGTTTGTGGGCCAAACTATGATAATTTTATTTCAAATTTTTGTCTGTACAATATTCAATGTGTTTAGAACACATATTTAAAATTTCACATTTAAATAATTTTTCTTAAATTTTATGAAAATCCTGAAAATTTCCTGCCAGATTAAGTGGTATCAGAGGTTAAGTCATGATTTTCCAATGGATTTTTCTCATAGTAAATGATCTATTATGGAAAGGTTCTGAACATAAGAATTGTGGGTCTATATTTTAGATGTTTATAGCCACTTGAATCACCTCAATATGAATTATATGGAGTAAGTTATGACCAAATACTAAGATGTGTCCAGTTAGAAGATTAAGGACTTTGGTTTCCCGAAAATAGATATTGGTGACACTTTTACTACTTCTTCCCTATAGAATTAGGTAAAAATAATCAGCATATTAATTTTATGTCTGTTTCTTAGGTTTCTATTGCCGCTTAAATCACTACAATCCGATATATATGGGGAAAGTTATAATCAAAATACTAAGATATATCAAGTCTAGAAATACAAAATTTTAATTTTTCGAAAATAAATAGTTTTGACTCTTTTACTACTTGATCTCGATAGAATTAAGTAACATGATCAACATAAGATTTTTAAATCTATCTCTTATACATTTATAACCATCTGAATCACTTCAATTTTGATAAATTGAGAGAAAGTTATGAGTAAAATACAAAGGTGTGGCATGACAGAAATACAAGGCTTTGATTTTTCTAGAACAGAATATTGTGATGCCTTTTACTACTTGATTTCAATGTAATTTGGTGAGATGGTCAATATATGAATTGAAGATCTATCTCTTAGGTTTTTACAGGATTTTGAATCACCTTCATTTGGGGCTTGTAGTAAAAGTTATAGCTTAAATACAACCCAGAGTCACATCAAAAAAATTTCCTAAAAACTGGAAATCTGTTTTTGCACCACTGCTACCTCTTGAACTTGATTTTTCTCTCATATTAGCCAATTTAAAATCATCAACATAAAAGTTTTGGTACTCTTTCTTAGATTTGTAATGTCGCAAGAATCAAGCCAATCGGATAAGTACTATGAGTGCCTAAACTTATAGGTATTGTACAGCACTTTTTTAAAACCCAAAAGGATATGTCCTATGTAATCCACTAACAACTCTTTTTTTATTTTACACTGCACTATAAATGTTCTTTTATGGTTTCATTTTTATTTAATAATGTTTCTAGACTAGTAGTTAAATCTTATTCTCAATTGATGACTGAATTTACTATTACTGCTACGGTTATATTACCATTAGTTGGATCCAACTTGGTTTGGGTGTGCAAGAGACTTCACTAGGCAGCATCAGGCTCGCCAGTCAAACCCTTAGCCCCCATGGCTAATCTCCCCAGCACACAACAGAAGCCATTTGTGGCTGAGGTAGGCTGTAAGATTTTTTGAGGACCTAGGCTCAAGCAGTGTTTGGTAAGGTCACACCTTACTCAAAGGTGATAAGGGACTATTATAGTGGGAGTCATAAGATTGATCGAATACAGCAAACACTGGTTCGATCATCACATTTAATTGTTAGCCTATTAAAAATGTTTACCGTTATATTCTGTTTTGTTAATGTGTAATGCATAACTGTTTTTCACTTTCTTCTCAAATGTTTATAATTGTTTTTCATTGTTATTCAAGTATTCATAACTGTCTCTCACTATTTTTCTCATGTATTTATCACTGAGTATCTTTTGATCATGATGTATTCTTGAACTCAATTGAACACACTTGGCATTCACTAAATCCTTACTCACACTCTATTTTTCTTTGACTTCCTTTTGGCAGATCTAGACCTTAACCCAAGTAAGGAGGTGGACTTGCTTTGATAAGAATCAGAATTGAAGTATTTTGGGACTTTTGCGAGTAGTTTTAGTATCATTACTATGTTGGTTTATTAGTTTCTTTTCTTTTAATGAAATTCTAGTTGAAGATAAAGAATTGGTTATTTTGAGTTCAGGTTATAGTATTGTACTTTGAGTTTTTATGTTGCAAGGTTGGCTAGAATTATTTTGAATGCTTATAGTTCTTTTATAAGATTATGATTTTGGATAGGTGATACTGATTGCTTGGGATTGATCTTCATTCCTGAGACTAGGCCACGTGGTTTGGTTTTTAGGGAGTGACAAGGTGCTTTCATGTTGTATTGCAAATTGGAAAAAAATACTTAACCTTATCTATTGAAGTTAAAAGACGAGAGGTGGTTCAAAAGAAAAATGAATATATAATTGATTGCTTTGTTAGAAGCCATAATAAAGAATCAGCTAAAATTTTTGTTTCTTTAATTAGTCTTTTTAAATAAATTATTTTTTATTAAAATAATAATGTGGCATTACTAACTTTCAATAATTATTTTTAAAAGGTAATAAGATAGATACACACACACACACACATATATATATATATTATTTGTATCAAATAACCTTTCGAAGGATCAAACTAAATTTATTATTTGGGGTGTGACAAGGATGAGGAAGACCTTGCCAAGACCAAGTTTTGCATGACGTAACTAGGCATATGATAAGCATTGTTGAAGTGTAAATTAGTGGCACACTGTTGAATTTGGTCATATTTCAAATATAAATCACTCATATATAATTGACCTAAACTTGGTCATATTTAACTAAGATTTGAAAAATTTTCAAGAAGTATGTATTGTTGGATTGAAGTTATGCAATTCAAAGTATTAAACTTCAAAAATATTTATTCGATTTCAATAATAACATTGATATGACATAATGAAATATTATACACTTCACTGGATAAAATATCCCGTTAGCCCATATGTTTCCATCCATATACCCTACAAAATATATGCCCTCTAAGTGTACGTTGAGGTCATCAAAATAGAACAACATATTATTATGAATATCATGACTTACAGTAATGTTCACTTGTTTTCCCAAGAGGATGATATAAGGTGACACCTAAACATTCAGAAAGAAAGTTGTTGATTTTGACTTGAAATTGAGGTAAATTTGACAAGGAACGGAAGAATGGGCCCACGACGCAATCCTATTGGCCTTAGGCTTTGGATTTTTTCGACTATAAATATTAGTTATCACAAACATAACACAAGGGATTTCTTTACTGCTTTGTAGTAATTCTCTTAAGACGGAGTTTAGAACGAGGGTGTTAGGTGTTTTCGTGAGATTTGTGGGAATTCAAATTTGTACTTTCACTTTGATTTGAGATCAATAAATTCCTTTTTTTTGTCGGGGTGGATTAGGTATATCGCCGAACCATGTTAAATTTTGTTGTCACTTTACATTGAATTACTTTACTATTATTTCATTGTTTCGCAATAGATCTTTCTTGGTTTCAACAAATTGGTATCGGAGCACGTTAGATCAAATGTCAGGATTGAAGTACGAGGTAGAGAAATTCAATGGGAAGAATGACTTTGGGCTGTGGAAGATGAAGGTTCACCGCCTTCCTGTGTCAACAAGGATTACAAATAGCGTTAACGGGCAGAGATTTCTTCCGGGAAATGCTGAAGGACGAGGAGAAGGAAGAGTTCATGGCGAAGGCTTACGGTACTCTGGTGTTATCATTGGCGGATAACGTACTGAGAAAGGTCGCCATGGAAAGTACGCCAGCGGATTTATGGAAGAAGCTGGAGAGTCTATATATGACGAAGTCCCTGACAAATCGATTGTATTTGAAACAGCGATTATACACATTGAGGATGAAGGAAGGTATATCTATTACTCAACATATTGATTTTTTCAATAAGGTAATTCTGGATCTCGCTAGTATAGATGTCAAAATTGATGATGAGGATCAAGCTTTAATTCTCTTGTGTTCTCTACCAAAATCTTTTGAGCACTTGGTTACTACTTTGTTGTACGGGAGAGATACGATTTCAATGGAGGATGTGAAGGCCCCACTGAATTCCAACGAGTTGAGAAAACATGTCCTGGGCAGCAACGATGGTGAAAGTGAGGAAGGATTGGTGGCAAGATGGAGACCAAGAGAAAGGGGAAGGAGTAGAGGCCGATCGAAGTCCCGAGCCAAGCCTAGAAACGGTGACAAGTGTTTTAGGTGCGGTGGAAAGGGGCATTGGAAATGGAATTGTTCGGAATTAGGAAAGGCGAAGGATGCAGGCGAAACTTCTGATCAGAAACGAGATGATGTCGTAGGAATTGTTGAGGATGAGTCTGATGGTGGGCTTGTTCTTAACGTTGCTGAAATTTTACTAAGCTCTGAATGGATTTTGGATAGTGGCTGCTCCTACCACATGTGCCTAAGAGAATATTGGTTTACCACATCCCAGAAATTTGATGGTGGTAAGGTGCTTATAGGAAACAATGCTTCTTGCAGGGTTGTAGGAATTGGCTCAGTTTGTATCAGGATACATGATGGGATAGTAAGAACCCTAACAGATGTGCGTCATGTTCCAGATCTGAAGAAAAATTTGATATCGCTAGGTACTCTGGACAAGAATGGTTGTGAGTACAGAGCTCGAGATGGAGTTCTGCAGGTTTCCAAAGGTGTACTGCTTATCATGAAGGGAGAAAAGCGGAATGGCCTTTACATATTGCAGGGAAACACGGTTTCTGGTACTGCAGCGGTTTCTTCATCAATCAATGATACTACGAGACTCTGGCATATGCGGCTTGGGTATATGAGTGAGAGGGGGATGTCAGAACTGAGCAAACGAGGTTTGCTTTGCGGAGAGAAGACTGGAGAATTGGATTTCTACGAGTAGTGTGTGCTGGGCAAGCAACATAGGGTGAAATTCGGTACTGCAGTTCATAGGACCAAAGGTACCTTGAATTACATTCACTCAGATCTTTGGGGCCTTCTTAGGTTCCTTCAAAGGGAGGTGCAAGATACATGCTGACATTCATAGATGATTTCTCACGGAGAGTATGGGTGTACATGCTGAAGCATAAGGATGAGGTGTTTGTCAACTTCAAGCAATGGAAGACCTTAATTGAGAAGCATACAAGAAAGAAGATCAAGCACTTGAGGATTGACAATGGATTGGAGTTCTGCAACAAGGAATTTCAGGAATTCTGTGAGAATGAAGGAATTGTGAGGCATCGCACAGTTGTACATACACCACAGCAGAATGGAGTTGCAGAACGGATGAATAGGACTATCTTGGAAAGAGCTAGATGTATTCTCTTTAATGCCGGATTGTCCAAGGATTTTGGGCAGAAGCAATTAACACTGCTTGTTATTTGGTGAATAGGTCACCATCAACCGCTTTGGACTGCAAGACACCAATGGAAGTTTGGTCTGGGTCTCCTGCTGATTACTCAAATCTGAGAGTATTTGGGTGTCCAGCCTATGCTCATGTCCGGGATGGGAAGCTTGAGCCAAGGGCTGGGAAGTGCATATTTCTAGGCTATGCAGATGGAGTCAAAGGTTACCATTTGTGGTGTAATGATGACAAGGGCTCTAAGATGATTATCAGCAAGGACGTGACATTAGATAAGTCTGCAATGATGAAGAAGGTAAAGCAGCAGGAAAGTGGTCAACAGGGCATTAAGGAGAAGGTGGAGATTCATATTGATCCTCCACAAGTTTCAAAGAGGAAACAGAAGGTGGTAGATGAAGCTAGTGAGAGCACATTACCACCTAATCAACAGCAGAAAAATGAACCACTACAAAATTATCGCTTGGCTCGCGATAGGGAGAGGAGGCAGATCAAACCACCACAACGGTATGCTTACTCTAATCTAGTAGCTTATGCTTTGAGTTCAACTGAGGAGTTTGTAGGAGATGATCCAGTCTCATACAAAAAGGCAATTTCCAGGCCAGATTCTGATAAATGGGTTGCAGCTATGAGTGAAGAGATTGAGTCTCTACACAAGAATAGCACATGGGAGCTGGTTGATGTACCCAAAGGGCAGAAAATTATAGGTTGCAAATGGATCTACAAGAAAAAATAAGGAATTCCCGGTGTTGAAGATGCTAGATACAAGGCGCGATTGGTTGCTAAGGGTTTTACTTAGAGAGAGGGAGTTGACTTTCATGAAGTATTCTCCCCAGTTGTAAAACATACTTCCATTTGTGTTTTACTTGCTATGGTTGCTCTGTTTGACATGGAACTGGAGCAGATGGATGTGAAAACAACGTTTTTGCATGGTGAGTTGGAGGAACAAATCTACATGAGTCAACCAGAAGGATTCGTTGTTCCCGGGAAACAAAATCAAGCATGTTTTTTGAAGAGGTCATTATATGGCCTGAAGCAGTCTCCCAGGCAGTGGTATAAAAGAAACATATATGAGATCAACCAATTAAAAGCTCAGTTAAGTGAAGAATTTGAGATGAAGGATTTGGGCGGTGCAAAGAAGATTTTGGGCAAGGAGATCATCCGGGATAGACACGCAGGATATTGTACTTGTCTCAACAGCATTACATTGAGAAAGTACTTGAGCGATTTGTGATGAATAAGTCCAAGCCAGTTAGTACGCCACTTGCAGCTCATTTCAGGCTCTCATCAGATCTATCACCGAGTACTGAGGAGGAGGTGGAGCACATGTCAAATGTGCCATATTCTAGTGCAGTGGGTAGCTTGATGTACGCCATGGTGTGCACTAGGCCAAACATTTCACATGTAGTCAGTGTTGTGAGCAGGTATATGCACAAGCTAGGAAAGACTCATTGGCTGGCTGTGAAATGGATCATGAGGTATCTGAGAGGCTCTGCAGGCAGATGTTTGAGGTATAGTCAATCGAATTCTACTACAAGAATTATTGGCTATGTGGATGCGGACTATGCAGGAGATTTGGACAACAGAAGGTCCATGACGGGCTATGTGTTTTGTGTATCAAATTGTACGGTTAGCTAGAAGGCGACTTTGCAGTCATCAGTTGCATTGTCCACAACAGAAGCTGAGTACATGGCTTTGGCTGAAGGCGTTAAAGAAGGCATTTGGCTTAAGGGGTAGATCGATGATATGGGTATGACTTCTGAGATCACTAAGGTATTTTGTGACAGTCAGAGTGCCATACACTTGTCAAAGAATCAAGCATTTCATGAGAAAACAAAGCACATTGATGTGAGGTATCACTTTGTTCGGGATATGATGTCCCAAGGAGTCATGTTGGTTGACAAAGTTGGGACTAAGGATAATCCGGCAGACATGTTGACTAAGGCTGTTCCAGGAATCAAATTCGAGCATTGCTTGGATTTTATTAATATTTGCAGACTCAGATAACATGCCCTATTGGGGCAAGGACAAAGAAGATGAATGGGAATTTCAAGTCAAGGTGGAGAATTGTTGATTTTGCTTTGAAATTGAGGTAAATTTGACAAAGAACGGAAGAATGGGCCCACGATGCAATCCTATTAGCCTTAGGCTTTGGTTTTTTCGACTATAAATATTAGTTTTTTCTTTCGAAAAAAATATCACGAACATAACACAAGGTTTCTTTATTGCTTTTGAGTAATTCTCTCAAGACGGAGTTTAGAACGAGGGTGTTATGTGTTTTCGTGAGATTTATGGGATTCAAATTTGTACTGCACTTTGATTTGAGATCAATAAATTCCTTTTCTTTGTCGGGTGGATTAGGCACATCGCCGAACCACGTTAAATTTTGTTGTCACTTTACATTGAATTACTTTACTATTATTTCATTGTTTCTAGATTCTGGTTTTCAACAAAAGTAAAAAACCATTCAATGAAATGAATCTATCCAAATGACTCTTACAAGTAGTGCAATCATTGTTAAAATGATAAATTGGTTTATGTCTATTCTATAGTTTATTTCATTAACTATTACTATTATACTAGGAGAAATGCTTGTTTTCTTCTTGAAACATACAAAGTTGTTATACAAAAAACAATCCATTAATAGTTAGTTTTAAACAAACTTGAATATATTTGACTATTCCTTATTATCAAATTTTAAACATTTTCTATACAATTTTTTCATATTTATAAATTATGATTTATATGTACAAGATTAAGCTTCTGCTATCGATTCTATAGCAATTTCTTTGGAAAAAATTCTATTGTTGGTTCATCAACTTAATGACGTAAAATTAGAAACTACAAGACTATTACTATCACCATAACCTATCAAATTCGAGATTTAAATTACAACAAAGAATGATGAAAATCACTCTAAAAGGAGAGGTAAATGATAGTTAAATTGAAAAAAGAATTATTCTTCAGCGTCTTTTATTTGTGGGTTTTAAAAATGTAAATATTCGTAAAAATATTATGTTTAGGACAAACAATGTGGCCATTGGAATGAAGGGAAATAAAAAATATAATAAGTCACATACATGGAGCTACTCTCATAGAGGTAGAATATATTATCTTATATATATTGTTCTTAAACTTTGTTACGGCCCACATACTTTACAACTCCAAATGATAATTTACTTTTTATTTTTTATTTGTTCATTTGATAAGCATTTGAATCAAATATAAATAAAAAACAATTTATAGAACAAACCAAACATAAAAAAATAATAATATATCACGTGCATATCATGTGTGATCCTTCTAGTATCTATATATATGCTGATCAAACAAAAATATATATTATCAAGACAACTTGTTTGTTAAACACGCAGACAACCTTAAAATTGGCTGATCATGTATAGGAATGATAGCATATCTTTACCACGTACATAAATCCTACCACTGAACAATCAATTGCTTATTACTTGCTTTTCTTGCCAAGTCACAATCACTTTATAAGAAGAACTACTTTTATTTCAGGTAGAAACAAGAAACGGGACTTGAAATTGTAAACTCAAAAAGCACCAATATTGTAACCCCCTTTAGATCAAGAATTGAGGAGATTCATTTGGATTGCATTTTTCTGTTGTAAGCAAACAAAAGAAAGCAAAGATATTCTGCTCAAGGAGAAAATGCTTTGTCTGATCTTTACAAATTTGTAGAACCCCGGATAAGATAATAAGCTAAAAATAGAAATCTACACACATAAAGTATTTGATGATATTTATTTGCACATAAAAATCTTATGCATAGTTTTCATCGTTGCTCAACTCAAATGTATATGAGAAAAATTTTTCCTGTCCACACTAATCCAGTTTGCCGTTCTTTCCTCCTCCAGCTGTCAAAAACCGCAAAAACTAATGAGAAGAAGATTTGAGATGCCATTTCAGCCCATTTTTGTAGTCCACGTAAATCAGACCAAAACGCTTGGCATGGCCCCGTTGCCACTCAAAGTTGTCTAGCAACGACCATGCAAAATTGCCCCACACATGTGCACCATCCCTGTCCATCAATTGCACACGTTGACTTCAATCTTTCTCATATTTTGCAAAGCTACTCCTTGTGAAGATAGATAGTTGAAGGTATGTGAGCGAAGAAATGTCTAATGTGAAATCACATGCACATGCATATGCACTTTAAAGCAAAAGACTGTGTTGTACACATAATAGAAGTCATTTATGTAGGAGATTTTTTTTATTAAGATTCCACAAATCACACCAATAAATTTAATGATACAAATACCAACCAACAAAATAAATAAAATAAAAACACAGATTTAAATAGTTTGAAATTTGTGCTCATGAGAGATTTCTTTCTTCTACTACAAAAAAAATACTCTAATACAAGATAATCCTTAACATGATATATCAAAACACAAAACAAAAAATAATCCTTTGCACAACCATGCTCAAAGTTGCCAAAGAACACTCTTTCAACTCCTTTCTATTGCCCCACTCATAACTTAGAAGATGTGTCTCACGAGTATCACAAGTTTTACGAGCAAATTCCAAGAAATCACAATTTACTCTCTATTTTTAAGAGTAAATTACTTTATTACTACTCATGGGAACTAGGAAATCTAATAGTCAAAAAGGAAAATGAAAA